>LPNX010180410.1:477705-494193 GCA_001517045.1 Pseudotsuga menziesii | reverse complement strand
TGTTATCTGCAAGGCAACTAAACATCGTTTACGGGGAAGACCAACGCTATTGCCATTGGCTATCTAGACATGACTCCAGGTGAGATTTCATCATCAATCCTATTATTATTATTTTTGTTGGTTTAAGTGGTTATCAAAAACAGGTCAAAAATATTTTACATGTAGTAGAATAATAAATGCTGCGGCAGCAGCACTGTGAGCTGTTGGATCTCAAACACATTTCTGCCTCAGCATTTATTACCCTACTGCATGTTGAATATTGTTCGCCATCAAAAACAATGAAAGAAAATTTCAAGCATTTTATGTTTCACAAGAATTTTATAAAAACAGTTAAAATTTGGAGTGAATGAAGAAGGGTTTATAAGAAGGTAACAGACAAATGAAGAAAGGTTTATAAGAAGGTAACAGACAAATCAATAATGAAATAAGCTTAGCGTCTATAAAGATATGTTACAAAATGATATAGATAAATATACTGTGAAGATATCTTGGAAAATGAGATAGATAAATATACCGTGAAGACTTATTACAATCGGTCTAAATTTCGGGAAAAAATGGCAGCCAAATTTTTACTCTCTCTCCATAGACATTTGTGATGCTCAACGTTCAAATTAAGGAATGATGTTAAAGTTAACGTTTTGTTATGAATTATGTGTGCAGATTCGAGGAGATGGCGGAATTATTAACAATTTCTTCGTTGGAGGTCCGAGGTGGAATCGACTGCAGGCTTTTGTCTACGAATACCGTGTACAGAGTGGTGTTTGTACTTAAATTTGGAGAACATTCGTGTGGGTGGAGTGAAGTGCCCATTAAGTTTTCGGTTACAACACCAGAGGGACATAAGATGGAATTAGAGCAGCTTCTCACGGAAGGAGAAGGGGGAAGGAAGCGTATAAATAGTGGTGGATGGATGGAAGTGGTTGCAGGGGAGTTCACAGTGAAAGCACCTGAAGATATTGATGACGAATATTCTTCTCTCATCAAATTTGTTATGGAGGATGAGAAATTGAATTGGTGGAAAAGTGGGCTTCTCATAGATGGAGTGACAATTGAACCTAAGGCTACATAATGCCATTTATTTTCTAAACAGTAGGGTTGAATATGTTTGGTAGATTCTATACTTACTTTCGCAAGTTGCAGATCTCTCTTACTTACTTATGTTGTTGTGCAGATCATTAATTGGAATTTATAGGGTGTACTTTACACATCTTTGGATTGAAGAATGAAGACATGGTGAAGCCTAAATTATGTAGCTTGTTGTAGTCTATTTAATGATGTGGTAATCGTATTATAGGTTATTGAATCTCAAACAAGTTGAGATTCTCTAGCTTGCCACACCATTAAATAAGCTATAGCATATTGTTGTTTCTGCCAAACCTCTAAGAGAAACACGACATCTTAATAAACTAGCAACAACCATATTATTAAGATTAATATGTTTGGAATAAGCAGATTTGACATATTGATAATGTTTTTTTCCATAAAGTATGTGTCAATTATGCGATAGTAATCTAATATAACAACCACTTCATTTGTGGTTGTTAAGCTCATAGTAGTATCATCATTGGAATTAAGCAAACATTTGTATCTAATAGTTAATTAGGTAGAAGGTGTATATATGTTAGAATTTTGGGGTGGACTACCATCTACGCCTTTTCATCTACAGACGAGAGTGAGACAAGTGTGCTGTCCAGATTGATTCTATGGGCGTTGTCCAGGATTAAACAAGAATGAGACAAGTGCACGGTCTAGATTGATTCTATAGTTGTCTTCCAAAATTAATAATTAATAATTTCAAAAAAAAGGAAAAACAACTTAATTAACATGTGATAAGTACACTTAGTGATAGTTGTAAAAATTAAAATTAATCATCAACTATTTGATTATTAGATACAACTACGAGCTTAACTCCATTGATTATTAGATACAACAATTAGCTTAACTCCAATGATTCTAGAATTATTAGCTTAACTTCAACTCTAATCACAGTTATATTAGATAACTATTAGCTTAACTATTATATACACTCTTAGTTTAACTCCAATGATTCTACAACTATTAGCTTAACTTCAACTCTAATCACTTAAGGCTTAGTCCAACTGCGTTTGGCATCTAGGAGTCTAGCTAATGTGAGTCATGTAAGAGTCAAACTCCTAATAAAATAGTTGGAACTCCTAATAAAGTCCTCCAAACTCCTAATAAACTCCTACATCTGGTAATTCGACATCTAGCTAATATACAGTTCATATTACATGTTTAGGTTTTCCATATAGATATAAAATTAGGTTTTCAATTCTTTTTAAAGGAGGTTAGTCTAACTCATAATTAACAATTTCAAAAAAATAAAAAATAGCTTAGTTAACATCTGATAAATACAATTCGTGATAGTTGGAAAAAGCAAACTTCAGCTTCAACTATCTTGATTGCAGTGAAACCATGCACTGAGAAAAATCACTTAGGTAATGTGCAAATTATGTGATAGTTGAACTCCATATGGCACTTGGGATTCAAGTTAATGTGCATAAGGCATAGTCTAAGCTTTATATTAACTTTTAAATTAACTATTAGATACAAATATTAGCTTAACTCCAATGATGATACCACTATGAGCCTAGCTTCAACTATGAGCTTAACAACCATAAATTAAGTTGTTGTTATACTAGCTTAACTATTAGATACAAGTAATTGACACATTCTTTCTAGTAAAAAAAGCAATATCAATATGTCAAATATATACCTCTCGGCGTATTTCAAACATATTAATCTTAGTAATATGGTTGGTGCTAGTTTAAAAAGTTAATATAATGTTATGGCAGATGGAGTTTGAGTGTCACATGAGCTGCACATTACCATGCCACTAAGTACAGTTGTCACATGAGTTCAAAGGAATTTATTAGGAGTTTAGAGGAGTTTATTAGGAGTCAGACTTTCACATGAACTACACATTACTTCAACTCCTAGATGTAAAATGCAGTTTGACTAAACCTTGTGCACATTAGTTAAACTAATAGTTACCCAATATAACCATGATTAGAGCTGAAGTTAATTGGAGTTAAGCTAATAGTTGTATCTAATAGTTAATGTAAAAGTTAATTAGATACGGTCATGATTGGAGTTGAAGTTAAGCTAATAGCTGTAGGGTTAATGGAGTTAAACTCATAGTTGTATCTAATAATCTAATAGTTGAAGTTGAAGTTTAATTCTTTCCAACTATCATGAACTGTACTTATTAGATGTTAACTAAGCTATTTTTTATTTTTTTGAAATTATTAATTATGAATTTTGGACGACCCCATAGAATAAATTTGGAGAGTACACTTGTGTAATTCTTGTCCATAGATGAAAAAGCATAGAGGGTAGTCCACCCCAAAATCCTAAGGTCTATAGGTCTATGGGCCTAAATATAAAAGGATAATTTAAAAATAGAATTGGATTATAAGAGTGAAGTTTCATTTTATTTCAAAGCTTGAAAATTGAGATTTTAGGTATTTATTAGCTTATAAGTTGAAAATGATGTATTGCACTCATTGTTTGTTGATATTTTGAAAAGTAGTTTAATATTTAACATGCAATATAGTTGTTAAGAAGGGTTAAAGATAGTTTTAAGTTAAAACTTCATTATAGAAGATTAGTTTTATAATTAAAGCTTCATTGTTAAAGAGTTTTTCATCAAAAATTCATTGTTGAAGTTCCTAATTTTAGATAGAACGTTCTTTGATGGGGATTTCAAATCCAAAAACATCAAAAAACAAAAATTGTATGAGGAACAAAGATAAATCCAAATTCTCGGGGGTCATCAGTTAATATTCAAAGATTGGATTTGAAAAGGAAATGAATGAGATCTGACAAATTAAATCATTAAGAAATTCATAAACAAATAAGGAGAAGAGCTAGTGTGCTAGTTAAAGGTAAATAGTTGCATTTAAGGGATAACTGAGTATACTAGCTCACCATTAAGTTGCCACGTCAAATATGAAACAAATCTACCAAAACACATGACTTTTACTACCAACTCGTTGCAAAGAGAAAGTAGATTATTCAACTATTATATCATCATATCTCTGCTAGCAAATACAAATAAACGACATTACCAAGACTAGAATTTGAAAAATTCCATGGAATAAGAGATCCCTACCACATTATCATTTCATCATAACAATATTAGTTTTGCTATTAGTATTTTGGGATCAGAGACAAATTCAAATCCCAAAAAACTTAAAGATATATGCCATTGTTAAGGGATCACTATTAAGGAGATTACTCCAAAAAAGTAATGTCTTCGAAGATGTTTCCAAATCATTGTTGTATCACACCACGTGGATAGTATGCTGCATCAAATTTTATGTACTGATGGAAGTGAATGGATGTGGAGCGAAAGATCACGTTATTCAGAGTTTATGCAAACAATTTACAGCATGGATCACGTAGGTAATCAAATAATTTATGGAATGTGAGGTAACAATCACAGTTTCATGTGATAAAGGATAACACAGACTACGATGAACTCCAGGGAAGAAGATGTCGAAACCGTACTCAACATCACTAGAACTGATCACCATTAGTCTTCAAATAAAAGGCACATAAAAGGACACATTCAAGCCCGAAACAGTTATGAAGCCAAAAATCTTGAAAGAAAAGTGTTAGATCTGCAACTTCTCATCACTCTACAAGATCTTGTAAATAAATCAAAGATTATTGGACTACCTTCAAATCGAAATATCGTCGTGTCACCATACCAAGAGGTCATTCCATCACCAAATCATTTGTTTTGAACTAAATTTTGGTGAGAGATCACAACGTTTATGCATCTCAGGATATTTAATATTTAATTTGCTTCTGGCTCCTAACCTCCTTTAAAAAGACTCAAAAACCTAATTAATATGTATATGGAAAACCTAAACATGTCATGCGAACTGCATATTAGCTATAAACCTATAGTTTTTGTTGAAGCTATAAACCTATTAAATTACTTGAAAAAATTACAAGGGTTATGTCAATTAGAGAATTGTAATTGACTTAAGAATGTTAAAGTTCTTTTAGGTGGCATAATGCATTGTGTGCTAATAGATATCCACAAAGGCTTCAATGTCAATGCATAAGAGATATCAAAAGTAATATGCAATTCCATGATCAATATGATCAACCACTATTGATAATGGCCTTCTTTAGAATCTACAAGAAATTATTGAATAAATATTCCTTAGACAAAATACAAGAATTTCTTTGCAAAGCATTCAAGTTCTTTCCCAAGGGTAAATACAATCATTGTGTTGAAAGATATATTAATAGTTCATAAAAATATTTGTTCCTTAAATCAAGGCCACAAATTTCTACACTTTAGGGCATACAACAAATCTTGTACATGTATTATACCCCTACGATTTTTGTTGGCCCTTTTAAAACCAACATTGCATGATTATTTTCTTCAATAAAACTACCAAAACATAGGCCATAAGATTACATGACTCTTCATCTAATCATTAGTTTTAACCTAGGTGGAAAAGAAATGATTGGCTTCATAGGTATGAAGGATACAAGGGAGGAAATATGTGTATTAAAAACATGACATGCCTAAATTATGAGCATGAAGGATAAAACCTTCCTTATCCCACAAACAAGATGGTCTCATAAACCAATTTGGTGTCTCGCTAAGCTTTATCCTTAAATTTTGATTATTATCATTTTAATATTATGTCGAGTTTTTTTTATAAATTAAGGAAAAAACTAAACTTGGAAATATTTTGATGATTTTAGTAAAGCTATATTTGAACTTACTATAAACAACTTTCTAAGGGATTTTGAAAATTTTATTGGAATATGTAAGAATTAATTAAATTTCACATTTTTACTTTTATTTTAATGACATTTCCAAATCCACAACAAAATTTAGTCATTATATTTTAAAATATTAAATTTAGTCATTATATTTTAAAATATTAAATTTAGTCATTATATTTTAAAATATTAAATTTAATGACATCAAAATTAATTTAAATTAAATTTGGTTGCATAGTATAAGTTAAAATGCTAATTATTTATCATCATCAGTATTGTCATTTATATAGTAGGTCTTTACACCTCATTATCAATAAACTATTCTCCTAATGTTAAAAGAAGTATGTGCAACTATTGTTTGAAGTGGATAGACTTAGTTTTGATATTTCTTTTGTATGGAAAAGCATGGCCTTTGTAGTCTTTGTTGATGCTATAAACCTATGGAACTACAGAAAAATTGTAATGGCCATGTCAATTAGGTCACTATAATATACTTGAAGGAATGTTACAAACTATTTCAGGTTGTCTATTGCATTTTGTGCTAATAGAATAATCATTTAAAGGTTTCAAATTCAATGTATAAGAGATATCCAAAGTAATATGCAATTCCATTGTCATTATGATCAGCCACTATCAACAATGGCCTTCTTTGGAATCTACAATAAATTGTTATTTTAATATTTATTAAACAAAATACAATAAGTTCTTTGCAAGTCACTCAAGCTCTGTCCTTGAGGGTGAATAAAATTATTATATTGAAAGGTTTGCTAATATTTCATGGAATTATGTGTACCATGAATCAAGCTCACAAAAATCTATAACTTAAGGGCCTACAACAACTCTTGTATCCCTATTCTTATGGGTTGGCCTTTTTTTGTAAGTTAGTAATCACATTATATCACACAAAAAAAATACATAAAAATATAGAGCATATGGGCCTCCCAATTATCAAAATATCAGTTTAATTCTTAGAGTAAATCATGATTTTATCCATACATAGATAAACAAAAAGGAGACTAACATCTATTAGAGTATGCACCAAAAGAGCATGCAAGTGACCAGACTCAGATTTTGAAAAAAATAAGGCTAGGAAAGAAAAGGCGCTACCTGACAAGTGCCTCAATGCATGAGCATGTAGTGGTCACAAGTGGATTCAACTCTTCCTTGACATCGCATGGATACTCCACTTTAGTGCCACTTGTGCCAAAAACCATATGAGGATCTTCATGCTTAATGTCATGCGTAACACAAGTTTGGTTTTCCTTCTTGACATCATCAGTAGTCCTCTCTACCTCACCACAAGACCTATCACTTGCTTCCTTGTGAGAATCCCAGTGAACTTGACCATCATATTGGCACATCATCACGAACATCACCATCTCGGCACATCATCATGAGCATCATCATCTCAACACATCACCTGCAATATCATCAAACACATCACAACATCCACAAATTAAAGCGGGATCACCCACAACATAAAGAATGTTGGAATCTCATCGTTCGCAAATGAATGCAGGACCCTGTACGTAAACAAATGCAAGACACTCATCGTACGCAAATGATTGTAGGACCACATCATTTGCAACTGAATGCAAGACCTCAATGTCCGCAAATAAATTCCAAACCACATCGTCTACAACTGAATGCAAGATCTCAATGTCCACAAATGAATGTTAGACCACATCGTCTGCAATAGAATGCAAGAACTCAACATCCGCATATCAATGTCAGACCTCATCGTCCTCAAATTAATATAGTACCTCATCAACATATGTAGGCACTCTGATAAACTCCATTGGCCTTCTCTACATTGGCATACCGCTCTTGGACTGAGCTGCCATCACATCATCAATAACAATATCATCATTACTCCCTCTTTCCACATATGTCTTTTCGTACTACACCAAGTTTGACTCAAAAATATTCAAACTTCAAATGAGACAAAGGCTTAGTCAACACCTGCAACTTGTTCCTCTATAGGAACATATTGGAGCTTCACAACTCCTCTCTGCACCATATCCAAAATGTAATGATACTTTATCTCTATATGGTTTGACTTATCATGAAACACTGGGTTCTCTGTCAACTTGATGTAGCTCTAGCTATCACAATAAATATCAGTTGCATACATCTCAACATCAAACAATCGTGCCAATAACTTGTGAATCCATACTGGTTCGCTACAGGCTAAGCATGCTGCAATGTATTCAACCTCGGTTGTATTGAGTGCAACAATGGATTTCTTTCTACTAAGCCATGATATCACACATGATCCCAAACTAAAACAACATCCTGAATTGCTCTTTCTATTTTCAACACTTCTTGCCCAATCTGAATCAGTGTAGCCACATAATCTGAACTCATTATCGACTGCATATCTAAGTCCATAATCCAATTTAACCTTTAGGTACCTCATCACATGTTTTGTTGCAACTAAGCGAACATGTCGATGATCCACCATATACTAACTCAAGGTGTTTGCAACAAAACATATTGTTGGAGCAGAGTCCCGCAGTTACAGGAAAAGCTGTCATTTTGGCGGATAGACAGTTTAGCGGAGACGAGGAGATAAGGTAAAGCTACGACGCCGTAGCATATTTCTAGCTGCAGAGCAGAGCCGAAAACCGTGACTGTTGAAACAGAGAAGTCAAGGAAGACGACAATACCTGAGTGGCCGAGAAGAGAGAGCTCAACCACTGCATTGAAGGCAGTGGTGAATACAGGAGGGCTCAGCTACCCTCATAAAGGAAAAGGAGCGACGAGGCCGAGGTATTGAAGACGAAGGACAGAAGAAGGGAAGCGGTGCATAGTACCCATGGTCAGTGCCAGGAAGCATGGAAGACTGCAGAGAGCAGTGGTGTGACGGAAAGAGGCTACCCCAAGTACAGATATGCCGACTGTCACTAGTTAGGGTTTGGGTTACTGTTGGGACAGGCCCACAGTGTTGTAATGGCGAGACCTTCGGGCCACCTATAAAGGGATATATTTTGTATTGTAAAAGGTTGGCATTTTGGGCACTTTAGGCCATCCAGCTAGTTAGCCATTGAGTTTGTTAGCTCACAGTTACCTTGTATTGTAATAGAGTTGAGCTCTGGTTCTGTATTCAGTCTATAGTATCTCATTGTAACCAGTAGCTAGCTCATTGAGCCTGTATGTAACAATCTGCAGGGATTGAGAGAGAGAGAGAGAGTGAGAGTATATTGTAAGAAGACAATATAGAGAAGAGATCTAAGAGAGAAGGGCTCCAGGCTATGTGCGGAGTTACTAAGAAGATCTCTAGCTGCATATGCAGTGCAGCAGAACTGTGTACCTCTCTCAAGTTATAATATAGAAACACAGTTCTGTGGACGTAGCTTCTACCCTGGAAGTGAACCATGTAAAATCAGAGCGTTATGTGATTGATTCATGCGATTGTATTTACTTGTTATATCTGTCATTCATTACATGAACTTTGTTTACAGTTAATGTATGTATGTGTTAGTCAGTTCACTGCACAGTTAGAGGATAAATGCAAGTTAAAGTCTATAAGTAGTATGTATAAGAGTTTGCCTAAGTTTCACTCAAGACAGTTAAGAATCGCAGTATAAAACAACCTTGTATGTTGAGTTCTGTAAGTTGAACATGAGTAACGCTAAGTACGCTGAGCCGCGACGGTAGGATATCGCAGGGAGGCGATATCGCACCAGTAGAGGAGCTGTGGTGCGCTACGGTTAAGGATCGAGCGTAGGAGAGTGTTACGTGTTGCCCAGGACGTGGCGATGCGATAGAGGTTGGAGTCATTGCGAGTAAGAGGAAACTGCGCATCGCAGAGAAGAGAGAGACATCTCGCAGGCTAAGTAGAGCTGTGAGGCACAATAGGACGCCATACAGAACCTGGTCGAGACACTTGAGTATTTGGCCAACCCATTAGAATCACTTTGGGTGAGACTTCAGGCCACTCCGCGGTCTGTTGCTGAAAGGGTTAGTGAGATAGGGGTGTTGTTGGTTCATTATAGTAAACCCGGGTCTACCCAGCGACCAACACATATATCGGGTCTTGTATTTATCAAATACATTACTGAGCCAATAATCTGTTTGTATAATGTGGCATCTACTCTTTCTAAAGAGTCGTTATTCAGGAGCTCTAGGTTTGTCACCATCAGAGTGTTCATTGTCTCGCAATCCAACATCCCAAATCTCTTTAGGATCTCAATTGCATATTTTCCTTGGTTTAGGAAAATATCATCTAGTAACTACCATACTTCGAAACCTTGGAAGTAGTGCATCATTCCAAGGTCTTTCATCTCAAAAAATTTCGCAAGATTCTTCTTACATTCATTAATGACCTTCTCCTCTCTTGTCAAAAATAGATCATCCACATACAATAATAATATCATGATCCCATCATCTACAACCTTATAGTAAATGTTGAAATCTTCTTTACTTTTGGTAAATCCCAAGCTCATCAGGAAGCCATCAATTCTTTCATATCATGCTCTGGGATCTTGCTTCAACCCATATAGTGCTTTCTTCAATCTGCATACATGTGTCTTATTTTCATGTGTCTCAAAACCTGGTGGTTGTTTAATGTACACTTCCTCTTCTATAACACTGTTTCGAAAGGTTGTTTTTAAGTCCATTTGGCGCAGCTTCCATTTCATCGTGGATGCCAAGAAAATGATAGTTCTGATTGAAATATATCTTGCCACAGGTGCAAAAGTCTCTTCATAATCAATCCCTTCCTTCTAAGAGAATCCTCGAGTGACAAATCTTGCTTTGAACTTTTCAATACCATCATCTGCTGAATTCTTTATCTTGAAAATCCATTGTGAAGAGACCACTGATTTGTCCTTCGATCTTGGCACCACATCCCAAACATCATTCTTTATGATAGACTAATATTCTTTGATCATGGAATCCATCCATTCCTTCTTCTTTGAATCTTATTCAAAACATGTGGGTTCTTCATCAACAAGGTTGCACATCAATGCCACATAGTTGGAGTAGAGTCTTGGTCTCTTTCTTCCTTCTGGTGCACCATATCTCTATGCTTCTCGGATTATATCACGATCCCAAGTCGGCCTTTTTTTTTTGAAATCATCTCATGGGGTGTCTCCATGGGTGTTTGGGGTTCTTCCATGTCATGATCTCCTAGTATGGGTTTTTCTTCGACATCTCTAATTGGAAGTATATTGGATTGTGCAATTCTGGGAGCCTCTTTCTCTTCTTCATGATCTTCATCTACATAGTTCTTTCTGGATTTGTTGAAAGTTACATCTTCATCAAATGTGACATCTTTACTGATTTCAACTGATGGAAACCTAAAATGTAGACTTTGTAAGATTTTGAATGATCAATTTATCCAACAAATATTCCCTTCTTTCTTGAAGGGACCAACTTTTATCTTTTCTCCTTGGTAACATGTAAGTAGACAAGGCAACAAAATATCTTCAGGTGGTTGACTTCAGTCATCTCACCGATAAAAATTTCTTATGGATTTTTGTCCCCAAGAGCACTATGAGATATTATGTTTTGTACATAAATTGCGGCCCTTGCTGCTTCAACCCATAAATGCATATTTAGATCTTGATAATGGATATTTTCTTTAAGTGCTTCTATGATATATTTATTCTTCCTTCCGCCACTCCATTCTGTTGAGCATTATAGGGTGTAGTAAGCTCCCTCTTAATTTACAGAAGTCCTTGAATTCATTTGAAGTGAATTATCCTCCATTATCTGATCTCAAGGTCTTGATCTTCTTTTCAGAGAGATTCTCGACAAGAGCCTTGAACTCTTTGAACTTTTCAAATACTTCATCTTTACCCTTCAAAAAGTAAATCCAAGTCTTACGAGAGTAGTCATCAATAAAAGAGACATAATAAACATACCCACTTAAGGAAGTAGCTGACATTGGTCTGCACACATCTGAGTGGACAATACCCAAGATCCCCTTCGCTTTATTGTTACTGCTTGGAAATGGTTTCTTAGTGTTATTTCCTTGAGCACATTCTTTGCATACCCCTTCATGATTGATTTGGATCTTTGGTAGACATGTCACTACCTTGCTCACAATTGGCAATGCTTTGTAGTTCACATGAACAAGTCTTATATGCCATAATTCACATGGAATGATGGTATTGTCTGTAAGACATGAATATGTGAGCCCTTTTAATTTGCAAAGTTGTCCTTCTTCAACACTAATTACAAATGCATCATTTATTGTCTTTCCTTTCAGACACATAATAACTTCATCTACAAATGAAAATATGAAACCTTTCTTATCTAAAGCAGAGATATAAAGAATAATATTCGTTAAACTTGGAACATATAATACTTCTTTCATCTTCACGGACTTTTCGGATTTTAGCTTGTAATAGGTTTCTCCCATTCCTTTGATGGGATATTGATAATCATCACCAAATTGTACCTTATGCGGATAGTATTTCCGGGTAAGACATGCGAGAGAGTATTTGTGACCTGCCATATGTTTGGAAGCACCACTATCTATGAGCTAAGTATCATTTCCATGAGAGATTGATCCCATGAGAAATGAAATTAAGACATATTCTTCACTAGAGTCTTCATTTTCTTCAACCGCATGGGAATGGGGACTTCTGATTCTTCTTCTTGAACTTGTCTTTATTAAGTGGAAAATGTCTGACAATGTGTCCCAACTTATGACATGTATAACATTCAAAAATGAGGAATCCTTGTTAGGTTTCTTATTTATTTTGAATTCTTGTGATCTTCTAGGAGGCGATCCTCGATCCTTCCTTTTGTTTCTTCCATTCTTTGCATTAGATGCTCAAGCTTTATCTTCATTATCATTTAGCTTCTCTTATCTATTTTCTATCCTTCCTTCTTTGTGTACTCATTCTTCCCATAGTCGTTGAGCTTGGCTAACTTTCTTTTGGCACACAGATGAAGGAATCCCATTCTCTTGGAAGACCATTTAAAGTGGTCATCACAACTTCTACTTTTTTCACCATGTCACCAATGGATTCTAATTGTTATTTGATCTCATATACTATTGAGAAGTATGAGTGCATACTTTTCCTTTTGCATCTTCACACCCTTGAGTTGGTTCCTCAAGGTCAGTTTGATATTGATGTTCTTACCTTCAAATAAACTAGTTAGTGCATCAAACATTTCGTTTCGATTATTATTGGAAGATACTTGAGGGATCAAATGATCATTGATGGAATCAACAATGATCATCTTGTCTTTGATCATATCCTTCTTGTGCTTGGAATTTTCTTCATCTCCCTCTGGTTCCTTGACCTCATCTTTAGTGTAGCCTTCTAGGTCATGTTCTTCGACGATGAGCATGACTTCGTACTTCCATTCTTTGAAATTCTTTGCTCCAATATTTTCATAAAGCTTGGTATTGTTTTCCTTCTTTAATGAATGAGAACCTAAAATGGAAAATAGGAGGTAGAACTTACCAATTTGAGGACAACTTCTAGAATCTGCTTTAGGATGACCTAGGGTTTGATAGGAAAAACCTAATTTTCCAAATGTGGTCACTTGCAAAACTGATTGGAGGAAAAGATGCACCTCCCCATGGTGATTTGGTATTTATATTTCTCTTCCCAAATCTGTGGATAAAATCTTGAAAAATATGTTGCCCTGGTTTCTCCCAACAGTAGTTGTAGGTCAAAATATGAAAATCCATAGAATTGAAAACTACTTCGACAGAAAGATGCACCCTCCTAGGGTGAGTTGATTGGTCCTTATTTTCTGGATGATCTATGAAAGGAGTAGTCCATAATAGTAAGACCTAGTTTGTTGAAATTCTGGAAAAGTTGTTGCACAATGTCTTCTTTCAGGTTGGCTCTGATACCATGTTAAGATTTTAAAAGTGGTTATGCCAAAACAAAAGGATCACTGAGAACACAAATATTTATTGCGGGAAACTCTCATGGGGGAGACAACAAAACAGAACAAAATATTTATCTCGAGAAACCATCGTGGGAGAGAAAACCCCCCAAAAAATCCTTGATATAGACTTAAACCAAGTACACTGTAAGACCCCAAAAATAAGGCTAGGCTGCTTCCTCCTCCTCATATGGATTGCTCCTTCTCTTTCTAGTGAGCTTGTTTGAGTTATGAGTGTGTCCAAATGAGGGAGGCGCCTTACCTATTTATACACATAAGTTAAGAATCCTAATATCCCAACATGGCCAACTTTGCCTCACAACCAAGGCCAATTTGCCTTAGGAGACTCAAAATAACATTTTAATAATTCTTTTGTGGGTACTACTGAACCAACTTACAATGAAGGTTTTACCTCAAGACTTTACATGACCAATTACATCAAATATTCCATCCCTAATCGGAGGAACGCCGTCTTTGAAATGAGGAATAATAATAATAATACAAAATAGAATATCTTATGTAGTTACATTTTTTTAATAATCTTTGTAAAAATTATAATTTTAGGTTAACAAAATTGTTATTTTTAATGCAGAAAGGATTCATCGCTCTTGAATATCATTAGCATGTCCACTTTGGGTTACTTGTTATCTATGTGTAGTTGTAAACATAACACTTGTTGCCTATGCCTCAACTACATGTTATCACTCCCTTCTTCTAGTTAAATGGGTTCTCTGCCACGAAGTGCGTTATCCATGCATGCATTAGCTACCAATTATTTTTTATATTATTTTTCTTATATATTTGTTTATATTTTGAATTTAAATAATTTCCATAAAATCAATCTATACAGTACATTTGTCTCATCCTCGTGCAATCGAGGAGAAGCATAAGTTCTAGTACACCTCAAATTCTAAGATATAAACACCTTTTAGTGTAATTACAATGAATTATGCAATATTAACAAAACTAAAATGATTCTTCTCCGACTTTATCCCAAAAAGGTTGATTTCCTTTCTTATGTTTAGTTGTTGGAACATTGATAAATTTGTAGCACCTTTAGACTATGACCTTTTTATTCAAGTTCATTTTTCTTTGGCACATACCTAAGTTTAGTATATTTTGAATATTTTGTATCTTAATAGAGTTTGAAAGATCCTTTATTTTAGTGCATAGATTTGATGGATTATCCATATACACCCCTGTAATTCTTGTAGAATGCACCTTTAATTTTATCATTTCAATTATATGCATGCAAGGGTACATGAATTTCATTCTTCTAGATACGAGAGGTTCCATCCAGGTCTCTACTTGTAACAAGGACATTTTTACTTGAATACTCACATATTGCGATCCACCTAGAGGTATGATGTGTGGTTCATTCATGCATTCCATACCTATATGATCCAATGCCTAATGTTGATGCAATGTATTTAGACTATTATTCTATAATGGATCACCTTTTTTGAGCTATCCTTGTTTTATCTATATGTGTGACCTCTTAGGAACATCTAGTGGCTTCACACTACCCTTTGGGTTTCTTCTCTCACTTTGTCTCTTTCCCTTGGTCATCAATTTCATTCAATTTGCACCTATGTAATTTGTTTGGGGTATTTTCTAACTTAAAAAGTTTAGTTGGGGATGAAAATTCAGGTTGGATCCATAACTACTTAGGATGCTCCATTACAGGTCCATCGTAGCCCAAATATGTTTTAGGTTTCTTTCATGTAGTCAATTGAGTCAAACTTTGTCAGGGTTTTACCCTAACCTCTATACTTTAATGCACTTAGGAGTTAATCAATTAATGGATGTAGCCATGTTCTTTGAATAAGTTGGAGGCTTATTAATAATAGAAACACAATTAGTTAGAGTTTTTTCTATTGAGAATGTATTTATAGATCTATAATATTATGGAATTATGTTGTCTTGTGTGATTGTAGTTGGAGCTCTAGTAATTGAGAAGTCACCTTATCTTAAGAGGCCCATGAACATTTTTCCCTTTATTTTAGAAATCATTAACAAAAGGATTATATTTCACATATTTAATCCAATATAGCTCTTGTATTTGATTTTATCCATTTATATTCAATGAAAACCTTGTTTGCGTTTAGTGATTCTAAGGGTTAAGAATCACTACAAACTTCCTAACCATACCCTGTAACTCAAAATAAAATTATGTTTTAGATTACTAAAGGGGTGTTGTGTCTCTGATTTGGCCGAGTATTATTGTTGGAAAATTTTGAGTATATCAAAGAGCTATAACAATCGACATTCATTTGTCCTTAGGACATCAAAAACCCTAATCTCTATAGTATGGCAGTGAAATTCCTACATCTTTGAATGTAGGAGGAATTTGGGAATTATGTCAACAAAATGATACTCAATATGGAGTAATACTCCCACCAAGATCAAAACAAATAAATGAAATCAAAATTTGGGTCCTATTGGCACCATTGTGGGATACCTATCTCAAAATATTCCCTTTCTCATACTAACTTAAGTACATCTATTTATCTAGTAATATTTTTTGTGCACTGGATAAACCATCATCTATGTGCAAGGTAAACTATAAGTCATCAAAGTATATATAAATCAAGGAGACTATTCATTTTAGACATCTCAAAATAAATAATCATTCAACATCTAAATTACGTAATCATTAATCAACCACTTCACGATGCTAATATATCTCTCTACATAAAATAAATTAGATGTGAGGGATGGTGCAAGGTAATTCTACCCAATTATGACATGTTAGTATTAATGGAAGCTGGAAAAACAAAAAGATTATCACTAAAAATAAAATATTAGAGGTATCTACACAACTTTTTAGATTATGGTGTAAAAGACGAAAGG
>LPNX010180410.1:464682-476688 GCA_001517045.1 Pseudotsuga menziesii | reverse complement strand
TTTTAAAGCACACTGCATATGGTTGTTTTAGGCCCCGGGTTTGGTATGCAAACACTAATTTTATTTATTTATTTATTTTGCAGAGTTGTAGTTAATAGACGGTTCTTGTGTGACACTATTTTTCCATCATTTTTTTAATGTTATTTTTATATATTTTTTAAATTAATAAATTCGGTGGATCTCTAGAATGAGAAGGTCGAGTTTTAGTCCTTGCTATGAGGGTGTTAACACAACGTTAACATAATCATTGAACTTTCTTTTAGTGTAGTTCTTTATCTACACTTGTGCGGGTTCTTTTTTGTTTTCAAAATTGGTAAACCAATCAAAAGTTACAAAGAAAATAAGAAAGCTATATTTTTTACAAATTTGGCATATGAACAAATAAAAAATATATATAACTATATTGTTTTCCTCAAAAAATATATATAGTTGGAATCTGCACAAAAAACTCTATATGTTTGTGCAATTTCATTAGCAACAAACCATTCTAACATATGTAGTTTCGAGATTGAAAAACACAAAAATGAAAAAATGGATATGTTTTGTTAGTTTTATGCCCAAACTATGGGTTTGACAATCCAAGCCTAAAACCTTGAAGAGGACAACTCATCCACCATGTAGGTGGAAAAAGTCATCCGCTCCAAACATTTTTCAAATTTGAAACACGTACACATTTCTCTATGAAAAATAGTGTGGGCGTGTTATTAATGCTTACGTGTTATTTTTCTCTACATTTTGATTTATCTTCACTCTCTCTTTCTCTCTTTATCTATCTAACCACAACTCTCTCTCCTATTTTCCCTATCCCCCCTCCTCTCTTACTGCTCCACTCTCTCTACTTATATATATCTAACCCATATCCTCCTCCCACATACCACTAACTTCCCCATCTCTCTCTCTCTCTCTCTCTCTCTCTCTCTCTCTCTCTCTCCTCCCCCTACCCTTAACCTCGTCCCCTCTCTATATATATCTACTCACCTCACCCCTAACCCCCACCTCCCTTTATTTCTCCCATCCTCCCCATACCCCTCATCATTTTCACTATCTCTCTATCTCTCCTTAACCCACCCCTAATTCCCACCTCTCTCTTTCTCCCCCTACTCATGTCATCCCCCCCTTTCTCTCTCTCTTGCAACCCCTCGATCCCTCTCTCTCCCTTTCCCACAACCCCCCTCCTCTCCAAACCTTTAACCTGTTAAATAAATGTAAATATAGAATATATTCTATTTTGTATTATTATTGTCATCACCCCATTCGGAGATGTTGTTCCTCCGATTAGGGATGTCATTGATGTAAATGGTCATGTAAAGTCTTGAGGTAAAATGTCCGTTGTAATTCGGGTCAGTAGTACCCACAAAAGTATTATTAAAATCTATTTTTGAGTCTTCCAAGGAAATTCGGCCCTGGAAGCAAGGAGAATTCAGCCCATTTGGGTTATTAGTCATTTCAGGTGATCAATATAAATAGGAGAGGTGCCTCCCTCATTTGGACAAGCAACATAACTCAGCAGTTGCGCTAGAGAGAAAAATTGTAGTACATCTGGGAGAGAGGAGGAAATACAGTATTATTCTTGGTTTATTATAAGCATTATTATTTGGGTCTTACATTTTATTTTTTTGAAGTTTGTATCGAGTAAGTTTTGCTGGGTTTTCTTCCCCATGAGGGTTTCCCAGGATAAATCTCTGTGTTCTTTTGTGTGGTTGTGCTTGTCTTTATTTCAGCGATCCTTTTGTATATGGTTATGATGTTATGATTCTAAATGTTTTTAGTTCTTGTATAACCATTGAAATATTAACATGGTATCAAAGCCACCCTCAAAGAATTCTTTGTACAACTGAAATATTGCTACGATGGAACATATTGAAGATTAGGGTTTCATGCTTGAAGACCCTAGAAGACAAAAAGTAGTCATCTTAGGACTTTCGATATAAATCGAGATTGGAGAAGGATCAGTAGCTAAAAATTCTACATGCCTAAGATGAAATATTTCTATACCTTGTGTGAGAGTTTCAGCCACATATTCTCTATACTTTAGGAGATATGATTCCTCCAAATCAGGGTTCCATCCTCCTCCAAAATCCAGTCTCAAACAAGACACCTAGGGAGAATTGTTATATATCGGTATAGAGAGGTCGAAATGAAAATTAGAAATATGATGCATATAGGGAACATACTTTAGTTTCTTTTATCTTATTTTCAGATCCCAAAGGTGAAACAATGACACATGGCAGGCCGTACAAGTTCGTTATGTTGAACAATCCTCAAATAAGTCACCTTGGGAAATTTCGTATAAGTCACACTTGGAGAATACAATTATTCTATAACCTATGGGTTTGGAAATAATATATATCATAATATCTCAAGATGAAGTTTCAAACCCATAGGAGCAGGAATTACAAAGATACAATAGAATCAATATGAGACAATTTTGCAGAAGAAATTGGAGAAAACTAGGTGTTCCTGTTCTAGGCACTTCCCTCCACCGATCAGTTAAAAAAGGAGGACTATAAAATAATCTTAGGATGGAGCATATGTATATGGAATAATTTTCTCATTCAATGGATCTTCAATTTTTGACCTAACACTATTGCCATAGAAAACTAGGGCATTAGATATTTTGCAGTTTTGTCCACAATTTTGGGAAAATGAGTATGTTGCTCAACTCACCTTGAAGAGGTACATATTTTTATCCAATAAGATATGAAAGATACCTAAGTTCAAAAATGAGTGTTTCTCTATCAAACTAGGTCCACTAGAAGCAATCTTCCAGAAAATATTTCAAGCAAGCATCAAGTTGAAGCAATATCATTGGTAAGTTTTATCCTCTCTATTTCCATTTGAGGTTCTCATTTTTATCATGATGAAAAACAATACCAAGATTGAGAAAAATATTGAAGGATTCGATAACCTATGAGAATGGAAGTATAGAGTGATACTCATACCTGAAGAAGCATGAGTTAGTGAAATATCATAAAGAAGAAGTTGCAGATACAGAGGGAGATGAAGACAAAGTGCAAGAAGGACTTAGTCAAATCCAAGAAGATTATTTCCGTCTCCATTGGATCTCACATGTATCATCCTTGTAGAATCCAAAGCATATGTTAGATGCAATGAAAATATTGTATGAAGGAAATAATATCAACAAGAAGATGACCTTGAAAACTCAAACCAAGGATGTGAAGATGAAAATATCTCATATCAAGAATCAACTAGAATCCATTGATGAAAATGTTGAAGAAATGAAAGTGGAGATTAAAACCTTGAATGGGATCCCAAGTTCATGGGATTCATTCATTCAAGGAATATTTGCAAGAAGGAAGGTAATCTCTTCAACAGACTATGGGAAGAATGCATACAAGAAAAATCTCCACTCATAAGAAAAGAGGAGAATATGGGAGCAATTGAAGATCAAGCTCTCATAATTTTCTCTAGAAGAAATCATGGAAAGAAGGAGGACCATCATCACAATAGAAGAAAAAAGGAATTCATAAGAGATCCGCCCAAACATTCAATGCTACACTTGTGATGAGAAGGGACACTACTATAGATATTGTCCCAGAAATAGAGGCTCCTTCAATAAGAGGTCAAACAATAAAATACATCATGCTCACACTGTTGAAGATGATGAACCAACTAATAAAAGATTCAGAGAAGAAAAGGAATATTCCTTAATTAATGAGGAATATGAATTCTACTGGTGAAGAAAAAGATCATACTCTTATCAATTTCAACATTAGATAAGAAGGAACGTAGTTAGTGACACTCAGGACCAGTACACGGGTTCCCAAAATCAGATGCTGAAGTAGAAGGCTCCATTTATTCTTGCAAGGACATAAGGATCAAGAAGGGGTCCACCCACCAAAAAAACAAAGATAGGTTCCCAGAATCAGATGATGAAGTAGAAGGCTCCAATTATTCTTGCAAGGACATAAGGATTAAGAAGGAGTCCACCCACCAAACAAACAACAACAGGTTCCCAGAATCAGATGATGAAATAGAAGGCTCCTGTTATTCTTGCAAGTTCAGAAGGATCAAGAAGTATTCCACCCACCAAATAAACAAAGACAAGTTCCCAGAATCATATGATGAAGTAGAAGGCTCCAGTTATTATTACAAGGACATAAGGATCAAGAAGTAATCTATCAAACAAACAAATATAAGTATTTCAGTTGTCATTTCCTACATACCTAGTTGCTTAAATAACATTGTTTAGTTGTGTACCTATCTGTGTTCAAGGAAATGTATTATGCATGATAGAATGTTTGAATTAATGGACAATGTACTACTAATATGCATGTGATAAGTGTCATATGGTGCTAATCATAAGAAGCATCAATACACCTTGATAAAATGGTATGCTATTTAAAGTAACACATTATCTTATGGAAATGAGTATATTCATGTGAACATGTATAATATATATTTGACATTGTGTTTGGTAGGTCCCATATATAGCTTCATCCTTGGGGGGTGTCAAGCTTGGCACAAATGGTCATAGAGACCTGTTTGATTAGGTCACTATACAACTTATAAAACTTAATGATCAACGTGATGTTGTACAACTTTTGAAATCGACATCCCTTGCTCTAGAGATATGACATATTGTACTAGTTGTCCATATTTTTCTGTAATAATTGTCTTTGGAAAATTTCATTGAAAATGTTATGGATATTAGTACAATTCATACTAGTGATGATATTATCTACAATTGTTAAATTAGAACACATACTTTGAAGAATAATAACAAGTGAGTTGTGTTGAAGGTGTCCAAAATGATGACAAGAAGAAAACTGCCTTTATTCTTCAATATTTTTCTCATGTGGATCACATTCTTCCTCAAATTTAAGGATGTAACAATGCTATTGAGGTATAGAATAAGTTTAAAAAATTATATGAGACCTCTAATGAACTTTGAAATTTATTTATGTTAAACAAATTAACATACATGAAGATGTATAAATCTGATTCTATAATTGTTGGTCGAGCAAGAAGAGAGGTTAAAGAAGATTGACAATAAAGTTCCAGCTAGAGTATTCATAGGAAGGTGTGGATGAAGATGATGACATATAGATTGTGACAGAGGAAGGAGTGATTGGAAACAAGATTAGAAAATTAATTCAGAGTTTCCAAGGTAATTCTCAAAGTACCAAATCCAAATTTTGCAATTATTGTGGCTGAAATAATCATAATGGTCAAATTTCCCACACTTGACACATTGTAGAAGAGGCTTAAATGTTAATTTGTTTGGATCATTGGGTTTATAGTGACCTTGTGTTGGATAATTTTTGTGGATTATATGGTTTATATTACAATAGATTCCATAGATTTTTATTTAAATTTCCTGGATTTTAGAAATTTTCATTTCAGTAATTATAGAAGCAACATGTATCATACTTTCATGGCTACTCAGTTCCTCAATAACTCCCCTTATCATTATCAAATTCTACCATCTTGTCTAGGGGACATTCATCCCGTACATGATTATGTTATACAAGCACAAGTCATCTCCTTATCTTTACTGAGTACTTGATGTATTTGTGCTTGACCCTCCGTCACTTGTAGTTACAGTGCACAAGTATGGATTGTTGTATATTTCCCTATTGAATCGAGTTGTTTATACATTTTTAAAGAAAACTGTTGCTTTTATATTGTGTCTAGATTCAAATTCCACACATTGAATCAAAATCATGATAAAAATCCGTATATAAATGAATAAGTCTTCAAGTGTTGTAGGTTGGCATTGGTTAATCATCCAATCGACCTTTAAATTCATTTATATTATTGCAACATCTCAATCCATTTGATTTGAATAGACCGAGTCAAGTGTTTAAATTCTAGGATGAATAGAGTTAGTCATACTCATTGTGAATATATGATCAGAAATGTGAATGGATTTCATAAGAAGCAACCTCATTTTTCTTGTTATACCACAATAAAGTGGCTCCTTTCAGGGTAGCCACAAATTATTTTAGTCTTTGGGTTTCATCAGTAAATTTTTTACTTAAAATATAGATCACAAGTTGATATATGAAACCCTCCATCAATGGTACAATGAAATGTTGTTAGTTTCATTGAGCTAATTTTGGGAGAAGTGGTATTTCTATGAAGCTGAGAAGTATCCATGCTAGATGTTATTGGTGGAGATGGAGGAGGAGGTTGCAGAAGAAAAGGAACTTGCTCTAGAGATGTGGAGGGTTGGCAGGTAAGCGGACTCAACATTAGATGGGTCTGGTTAAGTTGAATTCAATAGTTTAAATTTTAGTATTATCGGGAATAGAAGGATTATGTGGTAATTTTTGTCTAGGCTATTGACTTTCTATGTAGAACCATGTATACCTCTTGTTGGTCCACATATATTTCACTTTAGGCATGTGTTTCATGTTCAATACTATCATTTAGGATTTATACATTTTGACATAAATTAGGACAAACTTGCATTAAGTGCATGCCTTTGTTTCCATTTGTCAGGTGAGGACATTTAGATATTTATGTATTTCTTTCTTGAACTAATTTCAAATAAAATGGAAAAAGTTGGATATATTTATTGGCTTTTTGTGCAGAACCACCATGAAAAATTTAAACCTTTTTGTTGAAGATAATGTGCCTTCGGATGAATATTCTTGAAGTATGCAAGAAGATGGAGCATGGGATGGTCATTTAAAATTCAAGCAACATCCTTGTTTACCAAAACACATATTCACATTCTCTAGCTATTTTCATTATTTGTTTTCATCTAGTTTTTACAAATTTGATCTCAGTGCTATGTTAACCCAATGTTTGATATACTGATTTATTATTGAAGGTAATTGTTTACTTTACAGTTGAAGCGGCTAAAAAATTATGAGTTGTTAATTGGTTTGATGTAATCCATTACTGGTGGCAGTGTTGGTTTTCAATAAAGTATGGACTACAACAATCTCTATTAACATGATATTGTTTTTTTATATGCTTCAACATATGTCAACTCAATGGAACATATGCAACTTTAATAGAGTAGGTACGTGCACCATCCATTTGTGAGTGTGCTTGATTCTCCTTGTTTTGTCAAAAATTTTCCTGCTTTCTTACAACATAGAAAATAATGTTTCCTTCATTGAAAGAAAGCAAGAAAGTATATTCTCTAAATTTTCCTGCTTTATTACAATCCTGTAGCATTGACTCTAAATCTTTTTGTTTTTTCACTATATATTACCTTTCCAAAACGCAATGACCATCAACCAATAAAATCGTAGATATTTTTTTAGTATGAATCCATGTATGGTGAACAAAAACAGGACTTTGGCCACATTGGAGGGGTGGGGGGATGGGCTGGAAATGCCATTAAATAAGCATAATCATTTCATGTCCTTCTGGGATTCAATGCCAAATTTACATTTAAGGACATCATCATAGCAATGTTACCACATTTTGTAACTTTCAAATGGTTAACAATTTCCATAAACCATATACCATATGTTTAATTTAACAAAAACATGAGCGGTTAACCCTTGATTCGCACATCCAATTTTCTGTAATTTTTGCTTCTAACAAAGAGAATTAGACCATAGAAATAGTAATTTTTTTAAAATATCGATCGTTTTCGGATATCTGACGGACTATCCCACTATATCTGAGGAGTATGCCATACCACTAAAGGAAACTCTCGTCGATTTTTTTCTTTTATGTCGTCGGATATTCGACTTTATTCCCCACTTTTTCGACATTCATGCCATACCTCCGACGATAAATTTCGTTGGCTATACGGCCGCTTGTAAATTATTTTAGGTCAGTTATCCAAGGGGTCTGTCGTCAGATATCATTACTTCTTCATAGGGTTAAGGGTCGAATATCTGATAATTTTCTCATAGAATATCCGACAAGTTAGTCGTAGAATATCCGACGTGTATGTGTCGCATATCCGATGGGTCTGTTTTCAAATATCATTCCTTCTTGATAGGATTGGGGGTTGAATATATGACAACTCTGTTGTAGAATATCTGACAAATATGTCGTAGAATATCTAATGTGTATGTATCGCATATCCGACTTGTATATATATATGGTTGGATATTCGATCATTTCTTGTCGGAGATCCGATGAGACCATATTGTTGTCAGAGATCCGACGAAAATTAACTGACATTTATAAAAGTCGATGCTTGTTGGATTGTTGAAATATTGATGTCGAAAATTAGACGTATATGTCGTTGGATTTTGGGTTTAGATTTTCTTGTGTCGAGTCAGAGGTAAAAACCTTTGGATTACATTTTCCATTGCTCTAAAAGTTGTTGTTTTACTAGACCGCGTCCAATCCATGGCCCTTGAATAGCCTTGAAGCACATATGAATGCACATATATAAACTATGTTATTTGACAAGCATGTTTTGTGGGAGCTAGGGACATGTGACCCTTTAAAAAGGTAAAAAACGCTAGAGGAATTGTTTTTAATTGAAAATAAGTGGATAAGCAAGAGGAATAGTTTCTAGTTAAATGGTTTTTTATTTTTTATTCCTTGATATAATGTTGTGTATCCATTTTATCTTAGAGTTTTATTTTACATTATTAACAGTTTATGTATTCAATTTCAAATTGAGGAAATATTAGAATCATGGTAACTCTTCTCTTTTTAAAGAATTTTACTAAAGGAGAGGATTTTTTCTTCTTCTTTTCAAAATGGAGGATATTGATGATTTTTTGTAGGGACTATGGAGAACTTTATAAATTTCCAAACTCAAGACCACGTATAACCATGATGAATATATCCATACGGAGAATTATAATGGATGTTGTGAAATTGACAATTTTTAGCTACCATGATGACGCAAAATACATGAACTTGTCGAAACTTTAACAAATTGTCGAGAAGGTCAAACGCTGATGATTTTGTTCAAATAAAATATGAACATGACCAGTATGACGAGCCAAAAAAAATGACCCCAACTTCACGAGCACATGACAATGCCAAGAGGAAAAGAAAACAAATATCCAAGACTTGACTCAACCACACTATGATGATGCAGATGAAGCAACTTGGCGGATCTGTTGAAGGGAAAATATGAAAGAAAAAATGGAAAAGTAAGATATGGTCATGATAAGCACATCAAGCTGGATGTGACAGTACAAATGAAACAATCTTGCAAAAAAAAATAGCAGGTTCGCCTTTGGCGTCATGTTTTGATACTAGCTCATGTCTCTGAATCCATCTACAATGTTACAATTTACTAAATTTTAACACTGCATATGGATTCAGAGACCCTCTTACTGCAGATGGCTTCAGAGACCTCATAGAAGGGGGTCTCTGAATCCATCTGCAGTGTTACTAAATTTTAACACTGCATATGGATTTAGAGACCCCTTCTACAAATTCATTATCAAAATTGTAATTTTTCATTGTTGAAGTGACACCACTAAAAATGACCAAATAAATGACTGATTGTTATGTGGTCATTTTTAGTTTAGTTCTTATCCCATGAATAAGTTGGTCATTTATCTTGGTCAGTTTTAGTTTAGTTCTTATCCCGTGACCAAATTAGTCGTTTATCTTAGTCATTTTTAGTTAGCTCACTTAAAATTTCTCAATTTTGGTCATTTAGTCCTTGAAAAAACTATGATGACCAAATTTTTTGTTCTCCTGGTCACTTATCACTGATTTTATACTAGTGTCAAGTGTCAAGTGGAGAACAATCCTTCCTTGAGATATACAGTTGAAGACATGGATAACAATATTTCCTCCTCAAGGTAGTTGTACATAAAGAACCTTTAGGTGATCTCATTAAATGGATAGATTTCATAAGGAATTGGTACCCTTTATGAATCTTGATGGTGCCTTCTAATTAATAGTTATTTAATGTGGTCCCTTCTTCAGGGGAATGATAATAAGTTAAAAGGAGAATAGGAAAAGATGATTGAATTAAGGATTACTTTTGAAGGACGTGAAACAACATGCACAATAATTATGTAAATTTAATCTTATAGATACAGTGTGCTTGTGCATTTCTTTCGTACCAACCATACATTTTTTTGTAATGTACTCTAAGAATATAAATATATTTTATAAATAAAATAAAACTTAGATATTTTAAGGAAAAATATTAATATGAGGTTACTCGGCATCAACCCAATACTGATAGCCATAATGTTGTGATGCATGGCCTTGTTGATTGGTAATGTGAAAGAAAATAGTGGGGCAGGGTACAAGCTATCGTGTGCCCCATGCAATCACCCATTATTTCCCCTAGTGACCTCCTCCTACATGTCAGTTATTTGCCACTTCGACCGGATTGGAAAATGTGGGAGATCATTAGATACTATGAGCTCAACCCACTCCACTAACAGTTATGATCAAGCCAGCAGCCAACCGAAGCTTAACACGATTGTGAATTAGGGATAAAAGGAGGATCTGAGGGCAAGACTTGTTGAAAATTTTGTCATTTTTTCTATGTGTGAGAGGAAACAACAAATCACTCTTGGGAAGTATGCTCAATCAAGGGTATTTTCCACTTCTAATTTAGGTTTTGGTGGCAATGAGGGAGCTGAAGACTTTATGACTTGTCTTTCTACAAGCTTGTTCTATAGCTGACAACCTTGGTTTGGCACTATGGCTCCTTGTAGGTACTCGCACATGCTACAAAGTAGGGAACATCAATCCCATATGCTTCAAGTCCTCCACAAAACAAGGGAAGCAAGGGCCTCATAACAAGTTGCCATTCTTCCTATTTCACAAACGATTGCTTATTGGGAAACTCGGGCAATGTAGAGACAACATGCTACGAATTTGGAGGACATTCTAATGGAATTCTAAAAAATCATCCCGGATGCAGGTGCCACTCATATGCAGGAGACAAAGTATATGAAAAGAATTATGTTATACTAGAACCTCAAAACCTTGTTTGGGAAAGCTTTAGTGGACAATAGTGTAGAGAAGTAGGAAATCATGATGCATTTGGAGAAATTACAAGAGCATATGGGAAAGATGGAGGACATGTAGCAATTTATTATTAGAGAAATCGCAAGTCTTAGGTCTGAACTCAATGTTTTGGCCAAATCCACAATAGTTATGGTCTTCAAAGAGAAGGTTAGAGGGAAAACCAGTTCAGTTCTTCTTGCTCCTGCGAACTCACCTAGTGAACCCAATGCCACTCTTCTTGCATTCGAGTTTCCAACCATTTTGATTTTTGATGACTAGATTTCTAGATTAATATTTAACCTACTCTCTTTTTGTAGAAACTCTTAAACTCTCTAGTAAATATTACAAATATGTTTATCATTTGGATAATACGTCAATTAATTTATATTTTACTTGTGATCTATTACAAGACACCAATTACCCTAAACTTTTGTGGATTGTCTATTTTCCCAAATAACATGCCAAACACATATTCATATGTATTTTTAATTCGTTTGAGTAATAAAATGTTTTGTTTAGTTATATATCACTAAGCTTTTGTGGCTTGTCTATTTCCCAAATAACACACGAAACACATAAGCATATATATACCTTTTATAATAGAATGTTTTGTTGAGTTATATATAACTAAGCTTTTATGGCTTGTTTTGTAATACCCCGGTTTCAACCCCAATTGCATTAAATTATAAATGATGTAAATAGCGTTAATAAATCATGGTATGGAGCTCAAAGCAAAGGCCCCGCCATGGATTTAGTCTTCTACGTTTCGGAAATTAAAATCGATGCCAATGGTCATCGTGCTAGCCAACGACACCAGGGATGATTTTAAGGAACCATACTTATTTAAAAGTGTATAAATGCTGGCGAATATTACCAAATCTTAAAATGCCAAATATAAAATGATTGGCAATACTTTTCAAAAAATATTTTAATTTCTAAGGATTTTATATCGTTTATATAATAATTTGGCAATTTTTAGGGTGAAAAAATTTTACCCCATCAAAATTGGGCAAAACAGGGATTCAAAAAATGCAAAATGGCAAATCTTTTTTGGGAGAAAAACATGGAAAAATAGCCCACTGGGCTAAAATTTGCCCCTAAAATTATCCCTGAACGACACTA
>LPNX010180410.1:402861-463475 GCA_001517045.1 Pseudotsuga menziesii | reverse complement strand
ACAATCAACTTGACGCAATTCTGTTGGAGTTTCCAAAGAGCGCTGCTACCACCACCGAGAAATCAGGTGCGAGTGAGGATCATGGGATAAATCTGGGTGAGTTGCCAGAGAGCTGTATATCTGCCATTTTCTCCTTCACTACTCCACAAGATGTCTGTAGACTGGCAGCCGTCTCCAAAGTCTTCAGATCTGCCGCCTATGATGACTCTCTCTGGAACAAATTCATTCCTCACAAATGCCACCAGCTTCTACGCAGGGCCGTTATTCCCCTCGCATACTCTTCAAAGAGAGAACTCTACTTTCTCATCTGCGATTCAATTCTCATAGACGGGGGAACAAAGGTATGCATCTATTAATGTCTCTATTGCCATTCATACATGCCGCTTGATTTTGGTCCCCCAACTTTGATTCATTCATATTATTTTCTGGTGGAACAACAACAACAACAATAGAGATTTTGGGTGGAGCGATCCACAGCGAAGATAGGTTACATGTTATCTGCAAGGCAACTATACATCGTTTACGGGGAAGACCAACGCTATTGCCATTGGCTATCTAGACATGACTCCAGGTGAGATTTCATCATCAATCCTATTATTTTTGTTGGTGTGAGTGGTTATCACAAACGGTGAAAAATATTTTACATTTAGTAGAGTAATAAATGCGGCGGCAGGAGCACTGTGGGTGGTTGGATCTCAAACACAACTAAACATCATTTACGGGGAAGACCAACGCTATTGCCATTGGCTATCTAGACATGACTCCAGGTGAGATTTCATCATCAATCCTATTATTTTTGTTGGTGTGAGTGGTTATCACAAACGGTGAAAAATATTTTACATTTAGTAGAGTAATAAATGGGGCGGCAGCAGCACTGTGAGCTGTTGGATCTCAAACACATTGAGATCCAACCACCCACAGTGCTGCTGCTCCAGGATTTATTACTCTACTGCATGTTTAATATTGTTTGCCATCAAAAACAATGAAAAAAAGTTTCAAGCATTTTATGTTTCACAAGAATTTTATAAGAGCAGTTAAAATTTGGAGTGAATGAAGAAGGGTTTATAAGAAGGTAACAGACAAATGAAGAAAGGGTTTATAAGAAGGTAACAGTTGACTTTGCTCTTTACCCATTGAATAGAAAAAATCATGAAGATAAGCTTAGCGTCTATAAAGATATGTTGCGAAATGATTACTGTGAAAATATCTTGGAAAATGAGATAGATAAATATACCGTGAAGACTTATTATGATCGGTCTAAATTTCGGGAAAAAATGGCAGCCAAACTTTTACTCTCTCTCCATAGACATTTGTGATGCTCAACGTTCAAATTAAGTAATGATGTTAAAGTTAACGTGTTGTTATGAATTATGTGTGCAGATTCCAGGAGATGGCGGAATTATTAACAATTTGTTCGTTGGAGGTCCGAGGTGGAATCGACTGCAGCCTTTTGTCTCCGAATACCGTGTACAGAGTGGTGTTTGTACTTAAATTTGGAGAACATTCGTGTGGGTGGAGTGAAGTGCCCATTAAGTTTTCGGTTACAACACCAGAGGGACATAAGATGGAATTAGAGCAGCTTCTCACGGAAGGAGAAGGGGGAAGGAAGCGTATAAATAGTGGTGGATGGATGGAAGTGGTTGCAGGGGAGTTCACAGTGAAAGCACCTGAAGATATTGATGACGAATATTCTTCTCTCATCAAATTTGTTATGGAGGATGAGAAATTGAATTGGTGGAAAAGTGGGCTTCTCATAGATGGAGTGACAATTGAACCTAAGGCTACATAATGCCATTTATTTTCTAAACAGTAGGGTTGAATATGTTTGGTAGATTCTATACTTACTTTCGCAAGTTGCAGATCTCTCTTACTTACTTATGTTGTTGTGCAGATCATTAATTGGAATTTATAGGGCGTACTTTACACATCTTTGTATTGAAGAATGAAGACATGGTGAAGCCTAAATTATGTAGCTTGTTGTAGTCTATTTAATGATGTGGTAATCGTATTATAGGTTATTGAATCTCAAACAAGTTGAGATTCTCTAGCCTGCCACACCATTAAATAAGCTATAGCATATTGTTGTTTCTGCCAAACCTCTAAGAGAAACACGACATCTTAATAAACTAGCAACAACCATATTATTAAGATTAATATGTTTGGAATAAGGAGATTTGACATATTGATAATGTTTTTTTCCATAAAGTATGTGCCAATTATGTGATAGTAATCTAATATAACAACCACTTCATTTGTGGTTGTTAAGCTCATAGTAGTATCATCATTGGAATTAAGCAAACATTTGTATCTAATAGTTAATTACGTCGAAGGTGTATATATGTTAGAATTTTGGGGTGGACTACCATCTACGCTTTTTCATCTACGGACAAGAGTGAGACAAGTGTGTTGTCCAGATTGATTCTATGGGCGTCGTCCAAGATTAAACGAGAATGAGACAAGTGCACTGTCTAGATTCATTCTATAGTTGTCATCTAAAATTAATAATTAATAATTTCAAAAAAAAGGAAAAATAGCTTAATTAACATGTGATAAGTACACTTAGTGATAGTTGTAAAAATTAAAATTAATCATCAACTATTTGATTATTAGATACAACTACGAGCTTAACTCCATCGATTATTAGATACAACAATTAGCTTAACTCCAATGATTCTAGAATTATTAGCTTAACTTCAACTCTAATCACAGTTATATTAGATAACTATTAGCTTAACTATTATATACACTCTTAGTTTAACTCCAATGATTCTACAACTATTAGCTTAACTTCAACTCTAATCACTTAAGGCTTAGTCCAACTGCATTTGGCATCTAGGAGTCTAGCTAATGTGAGTCATGTAAGAGTCGAACTCCTAATAAAATAGTTGGAACTCCTAATAAACTCCTCCAAACTCCTAATAAACTCCTACATCTGGTAGTTCGACATCTAGCGAATATACAGTTCATATTACATGTTTAGGTTTTCCATATAGATATAAAATTAGGTTTTCAATTCTTTTTAAAGGAGGTTAGTCTAACTCATAATTAACAATTTCAAAAAAATAAAAAATAGCTTAGTTAACATTTGATAAATACAATTCGTGATAGTTGGAAAAAGCAAACTTCAGCTTCAACTATCTTGATTGCAGTAAACCATGCACCGGGAAAAATCACTTAGGTAATGTGCAAATTATGTGACAGTTGAACTCCATATGGCACTTGGGAGTCAAGTTAATGTGCATAAGGCATAGTCTAAGCTTTATATTAACTTTTAAATTAACTATTAGATACAAATATTAGCTTAACTCCAATGATGATACCACTATGAGCCTAGCTTCAACTAAGAGCTTAACAACCATAAATTAAGTTGCTGTTATACTAGCTTAAATATTAGATACAAGTAATTGACACATTCTTTAGTAAAAAAAGTAATATCAATATGTCAAATATATACCTCTCGGCGTATTTCAAACATATTAATCTTAGTAATATGGTTGGTGCTAGTTTAAAAAGTTAATATAATGTTATGGAAGATGGAGTTTGAGTGTCACATGAGCTGCACATTACCATGCCACTAAGTACAGTTGTCACATGAGTTCAAAGGAATTTATTAGGAGTCGGACTTTCACATGAACTACACATTACTTCAACTCCTAGATGTAAAATGTAGTTTGACTAAACCTTGTGCACATTAGTTAAACTAATAGTTACCCAATATAACCATGATTAGAGTTGAAGTTAATTGGAGTTAAGCTAATAGTTGTATCTAATAGTTAATGTAAAAGTTAATTAGATACGGTCATGATTGGAGTTGAAGTTAAGCTAATAGCTGTAGAGTTAATGGAGTTAAACTCATAGTTGTATCTAATAATCTAATAGTTGAAGTTGAAGTTTAATTCTTTCCAACTATCATGAACTGTACTTATTAGATATTAACTAAGCTATTTTTTATTTTTTTGAAATTATTAATTATGAATTTTGGACGACCCCATAGAATAAATTTGGAGAGTACACTTGTGTAATTCTTGTCCATAGATGAAAAAGCATAGAGGGTAGTCCACCCCAAAATCCTAAGGTCTATAGGTCTATGGGCCTAAATATAAAAGGATAATTTAAAAATAGAATTGGATTATAAGAGTGAAGTTTCATTTTATTTCAAAGCTTGAAAATTGAGATTTTAGGTATTTATTAGCTTATAAGTTGAAAATGATGTATTGCACTCATTGTTTGTTGATATTTTGAAAAGTAGTTTAATATTTAACATGCAATATAGTTGTTAAGAAGGGTTAAAGATAGTTTTAACTTAAAACTTCATTATAGAAGATTAGTTTTATAATTAAAGCTTCATTGTTAAAGAGTTTTTCATCAAAACTTCATTGTTGAAGTTCCTAATTTTAGATAGAATGTTCTTTGATGGGGATTTCAAATCCAAAAACATCAAAAAACAAAAATTGTATGAGGAACAAAGATAAATCCAAATTCTTGGGGGTCATCAGTTAATATTCAAAGATTGGATTTGAAAAGGCAATGAATGAGATCTGACAAATTAAATCATTAAGAAATTCAAAAACAAATAAGGAGAAGAGCTAGTGTGCTAGTTAAAGGTAAATAGTTGCATTTAAGGGATAACTGAGTATAATAGCTCACCATTAAGTTGCCATGTCAAATATGAAACAAATCTACCAAAACACATGACTTTTACTACCAACTCGTTGCAAAAAGAAAGTAGATTATTCAACTATTATATCATCATATCTCTGCTAGCAAATACAAATAAACGACATTACCAAGACTAGAATTTGAAAAATTCCATGGAATAAGAGATCCCTACCGCATTATCATTTCATTATAACAATATTAGTTTTGCTATTAGTATTTTGGGATCAGAGACAAATTCAAATCCCAAAAAACTTAAAGATATATGCCATTGTCAAGGGATCACTATTAAGGAGATTACTCCAAAAAAGTAATGTCTTCGAAGATGTTTCCAAATCATTGTTGTATCACACCACGTGGATAGTATGCTGCATCAAATTTTATGTACTGATGGAAGTGAATGGATGTGGAGCGAAAGATCATGTTATTCAGAGTTTATGCAAACAATTTACAGCATGGATCACGTAGGTAATCAAATAATTTATGGAATGTGAGGTAACAATCATAGTTTCATGTGATAAAGGATAACACAGACTACGATGAACGCCAGGGAAGAAGATGTTGAATCCATACTCAACATCACTAGAACTGATCACCATTAGCCTTCAAATAAAAGGCACATAAAAGGACACATTCAAGCCCGAAACAGTTATGAAGCCAAAAATCTTAAAAGAAAAGTGCTAGATCTGCAACTTCTCATCACTCTACAAGATCTTGTAAATAAATCAAAGATTATTGGACTACCTTCAAATCGAAATATCGTCGTGTCACCATACCAAGAGGTCATTCCGTCACCAAATCATTTGTTTTGAACTAAATTTTGGTGAGAGATCACAACATTTATGCATCTCAGGATATTTAATATTTAATTTGCTTCTCGCTCCTAACCTCCTTTAAAAAGACTCAAAAACCTAATTAATATGTATATGGAAAACCTAAACATGTCATGCGAACTACATATTAGCTAGATGCTCAATTGTCACATAGAGGAGTTTATTAAGAGATTGAATGATTTTATTAGGAGTTTGAATTTACACCACTACACATTAGCTAGACTCCTAAATGCCCAATGCAGTTAAACTAAGCCTTCAACAATTAGACTTGAAGTTAAGCTAATAATTGTAGAATCATTGGAGTTAAGCTAATAGTTGTCTCTAATAGCTATCCAATATAACCATGATTAGAGTTGAATTTAAGTAATAGTTGTAGAATAATTGGAGTTAAGCTAATAGTTGTATCTTATTGTTAATTTAAAAATTAAAATATTAGCAATTGTAATTCAAGTAAAAGTGTTGATTGGAGTTGAAGTTAAGCTAATAGTTGTATCATCAATGGAGTTAAGCTCATAGTTGTATCTAATAATCGAATAATTTAAGTTTAAGTTTAATTTTTTCCAAATATCACGAACTATACTTATCAAATGTTAACTAAGTTGTTTTTTATTTTTTTTGAAATTAGCATGAAATTAGTAATTATGAATTTTGGGCAATGCCCACAGAATCAATCTTGACAGTACACTTGTCTCATTCTTGTCCGTAGATGAAAAAACATAGATGGTAGTCCACCCGAAAATTCTAAGATAAATACGCCTATCGACGTAATGAGATGCAGGAGTTTATTAGGAGTTTGGAAGCGTTTATTAGGATTTCAAATGATTTTATTAGGAGTTCGACTCTTACATGACTACACATTAGCTAGACTCCTAGATTCCAAATGCACTTGGACTAAGCCTTAATTGATTAGAGTTGAAGTTAAGCTAATAGTTGTATCTAATAGTTAAGCTAATAGTTCTAGAATCATTGGAGTTGAGCTAATCGTTGTATCTAATAATCAGTGGGATTAAGCTCGTAGTTGTATCTAATAATCAAATAGTTGAAGATTAATTTTAATTTTTACAATATCACTAATTGTACTTATCACATGTTAATTAAGTTTTTTTTTTCAAATTATTAATTATTAATTTTGGACGACGCCCATAGAATCAATTCGGACAATACACTTGTCTCATTATCGTTTAATTTTGGATGATGACCATAAAATCAATCTAGAGAGTATACTTGTCTCATTCTCGTCCGTAAAAAAAAACATAAATGATAGTCCACCCCAAAATTCTAAAATATCACTTATCAACATGATAAAAAAAAATTGTCATTTAAAAAAAACATTTTGAATTTGCTTAGTAAATGCACAACCATTTCAACCATTCTCAACGACGTTTAAGCTACCGTGAATTTGAAGAAAACTTACAAACACGATGATTTCAAATTTCGTGACAAGTTTTTGGTCGATGACGATTTCTTCTTTTGGATTTACATAACATGCTCTTATTTTTATTCCAAGGTAAGTGGAATAGAATATAGCAATTCCAAATAAATACCAATACGCTCATGATATTTTATAATATTTAATTAAATGACATTTCAAAATTGGTTTAATTTAAATTTGAGCTTATAATATAAGTTTAACACAAAACATTATGCGGTAAGCATGGGCATCTAACATTTTCAATAAACTATTTTTCTTATTTTGAAAGAAAAATGTGCAATTAGTGTTTGAAGTGGATAATTATAGTTCTTATATTTTGGTTATGAAAAGTGTGGTTTTTATAGTTTTTGTTGATGCTATAAACTTATGAAACTACAAATTTTTTGTAAAGGTTATGTTAATTAGAAAAACGTTATCTACTTGAAAGATTCTTACAACGTTTTTTAGTTGGTAATAAATCGATAGAAGCTTTAAATGTACAAGAGATATCCAAAATAATATGCAATCCCTTTGTCATTATGATCAACCACCATCTACAATGGCCTTGTACATAATCTACAAGAAATTATTGGTTAAATTTTTCTAAACAAAATACAAAAAGTTCTTTGCAAATCATTCAAGAGTGAATACAATTATTGTATTGAAAGGTATTATTTGTTCCCTAAATCAAGGCCATTATTTTTTGCAACTTGGGGGCCTACAACAACTTGTGTATCCCTATGATTACAAGTGGTTCCTATAAACTGAACATTACATGGTAAGTTTCTTCAATAAAGCTACCAAAACATAGGCCATAGGTGTCCATGTCTCTTCACCCAATCTTAAGTTTAGTTGAGGTGGAAAAGGAATGATTGGCTGAACCATAGGTATGAAAGATAGAAGGGAAAATGTCATTCTATTAAAAACGTAAATGCCTGAATTATGAGTATGAAAGGAAAAACATTCCTTATCCTACAAGCAAGACCCCCCATACACCTATTTGGTGAATTTCTATGTTGTGGCCTTAAAAATTGATGATTATAATTATTATTAAACTCATGGGTAGTTTGAGGATTATAGAAGTTATCTTTGAACTATTTATAAGCAACATTTCAAAGTGTTTTGAAAATGATATATGAATGTGTAAGAATTAACATTATTATTGTAATTATTGATAGGATTTACAAATACATTTACAAGATAATCATGATATTTTACAATATTTAATTAAATGACATATCAAAATTAGTTTAGTTTACATTTCGTGTATAGTATAAGATAAAATGTTATCAATTTATGATCATGCATTGACATGTATGCCTTGACAGTTAACATTGTCGATAAATTGTTCTCCCTAATATTGAAAGAAACATGTGCAATTAGAATTTGAAGCCGATAACTATAATTTTGACATTTTTTGAATAGAAAAGCATGGCCTTTATAGGCTTTGTTGATGTTATAAACCTATGAAACTAGTGAAAATTTTGTAAGGGATATGTCAATTAGGTAAATATAATCTACTTGAAGGGACGTTACAAACACATTTGGGTGGCCCAATTCATTTTTTTCTAATGGATTAGTTATAGAGGATTCAAATTCATTGTATAATAGATTGGCCATAGAGGATTAGACTTTCTACAGATGCTTTGCAACACAGTAAAAGAAGTAAGAGTAGTGGTCGTCTACAGACCACAATTACCAATGTCGCAAGACTTAGTTGGCTCATCATAAGAGTGACTGAACGACATGTCAATAACCATCAAACCAATAAAGACTCAACTAGTGGGAGAAGAAATCGACTTGGGGACATCAGAGCTAAATGCTACGACCAAAAGTGTGGGCCATGTCACTATAGATTTCTCTGCACTGCCAATGTATGAGGTATATGCGATTCAAAATGTTGCAGTTGCAGAAATGAAGGTCAGGGAAGGCGCATTGGTTAATCAAGTTAGAGAATCGAACAAGACTATTAATAAGATGAAGAAAACAATCAAAGAAACTAAACAAAAATCTAAAACCTAAGAGGAGGACAGGAATTGGCTCAACATGGCTGTAACACTAACTTGCAGCAATTTCATAGACGAAGGAATAACACATGAGATGGTTGTAGAAGCCAAGGTATCTCGACTAGTGAAATAGAAGAGGACCTCTGCAAAAAGGTTGTGGAGTTGGAAGCACAAGTGACCCCCAGTACACCTCTATAGGTACTGGAAGAAAGAAGGAAAGAAGCAACAGAGGATGCAAAGAAAATTGAAGACGCGGAGGAACTTTGTTCCAAGGCAATCGAGCAAGTTTCTTAGACATGGGAAGCTTTGATCGACAATGAAGAGTTATAGAAAATTAAAGAGCAGTTGTGCCTTGTGGAGACAAAGGTGAACCAGATGAAGAATGAAATGAAAAATCTTCTCTTAGCAGAGAAAATGGCTAAGGTTGTTGAGATGAAGAAATTACAACAACAAGTCGTAATACTACGAACATAACAACAGAAGCAGATTGACAGGGTCACAGAATTACAAGTAGAGGCATCAAGGATTACAGGTATTATTCAACCTATACACCAGAAAGTGTGACAAGCGATAGAATCAACAGGACTTACAACTTCGGAACACATCAGTTCCGACCTACGGTGGAGAACTTGAGGAAGAAGGAAGAAGAAGTACACGAGGAGACTATGCAGATAGTGGACATATTTTAGGATTTTCAAAGTAAGGTTGTCACAACAGAGGTTTCAGACTAGTGTGGTTGGGATGAGCCACAGGTGAGTGTTGGGGTCCTATTGGCCCTAGGAAAATAAGAAAAATAATTTGGCCAGAATTATGCTCGAGAATATGAAGATTTTGGTTGCACAACAGAGCAAGTTGTGACATAAGAAGTCGTGGGAGAAGAATCTGCAACAGAAGAGAAGTTGCGAAGAGAGCACTCGCGATTAAAGGAACCATGACAGAAGAAGAAGTACAACGGTTGAAAAGGACAGCTCGATTGATCGTGGGTAAGAAGTCAGTTAGAATAACACATGCTTTGGTAATAAAGCATATTTGTATTTTTGGGTCAATATTTCCAACTGTCATTGTAACTTGATGTACAAGAATAGTATTGATAGCTTGTCGGCTAACAGAATAGAGTCGGTTGATTACGACATGTAAGAGCTTATAAAAGAGAGAACCCATGCTATATGCGGGCTAGTCTTTGTCGGCTCCTGTCTTATAAGAGTTGTTGAGTTGTAGAATTGTAGAGAAGAAATTTGATCTAAGTTGTGTGCAAATTGATAGTAGGGTCAATGAGAGGAAAACTTTAGATACCTAAGACTAAAGAGCACGAGAGGAGAGAATTTTGTATAGATTGGAGAGGATATCTAGAATAGAGTCTGCAAGCTGAGTGCGTAGACGAAAGGTGCTATATATTTATCATGCTAGATGAAGGGCTCCTTTGTGGTTTTTTCCAAATGGGTTTCCACGTTAAATGTTGTCTCTATGGGTATTTGATGAATATGTTTATGTTGAATGAATGTATGATGTGAATAATTAGATCTCAATATAATGAATAATTATTTGTATGCATGTGTTGCACTGTTGGTAGAAAAAATCCGTTTTAAGAATTTATATCAACTGTTGTAATCTTTGTCAATGAATAAGTAGTTTAATAGGAAATACAACCCCCGACTTCGGTCGAGCGAAATGGGAAGGTTCCATGAGAGATGAAATCCCCACCAAACTGCAGAAACTTGGTTCTAGAAATTACCCATTGATATATTCGAGTGAGATTGCATCTTCATCGTAGCTGCTGTCGACTAAGCCATGATCTGTCGGGATGGTATCTTGGGATTTGTTGACAGACAAACTAAGGTCTGAACCTGGGTCTAAGGGAGAAATGCCAACAACAATTTACATTCATTTTCCCTTAGGACCTTAAAAACCCTAAAATCTATAGTATAATAATGGAATCCCTACATCTTTGAGTATAGAATGAATTTGGAAATTATGCCAACACAATAATACAAAAGAATTAAATTAAATTAAATTAAAATTTGGGTCCTATTGACACCATTGTGGGATAATTATAATAACCTTGTTGGACACACCAAGTACACTGAGAGGTGGGGGGGTGAATCAGTGTGCACAACTTTTATTTCTTTTTACTTTTAACAATAAAAAACTTATTCAATAATATGCATTATCACATTATCATTATATCACCATCAACATTATTATCATCATTATATCATCATCACATAAGAAGCATAGCATGAAACACATAACACCATATTTTACGTGGAAACCCAAGTCCGGGGGAAAAACCACAAAATCCTTTTTAAAATAGTTTTCCATAAATAACTGGAAGGAGGCAACAACCCCCTTATTACAAAGATTTCAAATTTCCAGCTGCAACTGGAAGGAGGCAACAACCCCCTTATTACAAAGATTTCAAATTTCCAGCTGCAACTGGAAGGAGGCTAAAACCCCCTAATTTATTGGATACAACCTGAAGGAAGCTACAACTCCCTAGTTTTTCGGCTACAATCGGAAGGAGGCTACTCTGAACTACTGAACCACAATCGTATTGATCCTGCGGACCTGCTAATCAACACCTGTACTATACTGAACAAAATGTACCACACTGCACAACCACTGCCACTACTAGCCACTGCTCATCATCCTATCACTACTCATCAACTGATCACTGTGCATTGTATCACGCTGCTCATCAATCTATACAATCAACCTATCCAATCAATTTGTACCAATCAACCAGTTTCTCACATCAACTAACTCAGTTAATCTAAGTCTACACATTAAACTTAGTCCACCTGGGTCAAACCAACTGCTCATACAACTCAGCCAATCTGAGTCAAAAAAGCTGCACATAAGGAAACTTGTGCCAATATTTCTCAACTGAACCAACCTGTACCAAAATGCTTGTGTACCTGTGCCAAATCAATCATATACTTGTGTTAACCTAATCAAGTGCTCGGACAGTCAACCAACCCTTCTTGATTGGCCTAGTTCATCAAGTAAGAGACACAATTGAGCAACCAAGAGAATTCACATACGGTCAACCAAACATTGTCCAAACACACTCAACTCAATGACACCACAACCAACCTCAATCACAGACAAGGAATAATTGACAGTTAAACAAGATAAACCTCAACCAAGTAACCTCAACTAAGAAGATAAGAATTAACCAACTATGTCAAAATCAACGAGTCTCATAAACTCTTAGACACAAAAGGATTTTTCACTCCACTCAAAACAAGTCAACAAAACAAATAAATATCAAGCAAATAGTCATTTACAAAATTGTCAAAGGTTGTCATTAATAATCAATAACAATCCAACTCCACTTAGGTCAAAGACACAATGATCAACACTTGTCAAAATAGTTTTCAATGAAAACACTTAGGTTGATCAAACAAATAACTCACAAGATCTGTTACTTGCATGCAAACTTCTCATTCAATACTACAGTATACAAATGTCAAGTTGAAACACCAAGATCTATGCCAACAACATTCAAGATAATCATCAAGATCTATATCAAGATCAGATCAAGATATATGCCAAGATAACCATCACCATAGCCTCCATAACATATTGAATGAATTCAAAGAGATATACCAATATATAACCTCACGTACTAATATCAAAGATGAACTCTATCCATTGGAGACATGTGTCATCACAAGGGAAACACATAAGCATGAGACATACCTTTTGAAGATCATAAGATGAAGAAATAGTAGACAAACCAAAAGAAACTAGATCATGTCATCACACAGCCCTCGTAACAAGTGTTCCAACGAGCCAAGAAGTTTATAATTCTAATTCCATATGAGAAAGTTATGCCAATTTTAGTGAAGATGCCCATAATTGTTTTGTCACAAAATTTCACACTTTTCTCCAAGAGTTGCGAAATTCCTGAGAGAATTGATGACAAAGAAATGAAATGTTTGATATTCTATTTATATAGGTTGTGGAGAAAATTTATTACATTGGACCGACATGCAATTCAAAATTACAAATAATTAATTTCTCTCTTGTTTGGTCGGCTCACCCAAAAAGGTGGGGTAAACCAACTTCAAAAATTCATATCTCTTCAACCATAAGGAGTTAGAAGATGCTCCACATATCAATGAAAATGGCCTGATGAGGACTATCTCCATATGATGATTTTATTTGAAAATTCTTGTTCTAATAACCTTAAATTCTTCAATATGTCCAGGACGTCAAAGACCCTACACATGAGGGTGCCAAACACCATACCACCAACTACAAGAGTTTCAAAGTCTTGTTCAAAGTATTCTTCAACATATCAAGACATGTACATGGGCTCTACCTCCATATACATCCCAATATCCATATAACCACAAATATGACCATACATCATCATGGTTCAATACCCAATGCACCACATGCAAGGGTTTCAAGGACTCTTTTAAAGATATCATATAATATTTAAACAAAATACTTTCCATGGAATTCAAGGGATTCAACATCATCATGTTTAAGGTCTCCCTATCATTAAAAACATATCCAATGGTTCCACTATATATATTCATCACCATAAGAGTACCAACACCCCAAAATAGAGGTACAAAGACCTCACCACTAGTTTGCAACACCTTATGGGCTTCATATGCATGATCACAAGACTACTACATGCCAATGACCATATAGCATCTAAGGGACATCAAACCACCATATATGTGGGTTCAAGACCTAAAATTTCAATAACACCAAGGACTTAACAACCTCAAGACCATCCAATGCAAGAAATGGGATTCACCATTAACACATCAAGGAATTTACACACATGAGCCACATAATCCATCCAACAACCAATCAAGAGACCAAAACAAGTACAAGCATAACAAGTAGCACAAAGACCAGTAACCAAATATCAACTATGAGTAAGGAACTCGGCAATGGACTCAAATGATACTAAGATACAACTTAGGGGCACTTGACCAAGTCAATGGATAACGATGGCTTTTGTCATTGTTCCAAGGCCTCCAAGGGCTTCAAGCTTGGTCCTGGACAAGGTCAAAAGGGATCCTCTGACACAAACAGCCACAAACTAAACACCAGGGGCTGCGTAAGGGGCACCAAGGACTCAATAGTTGGCATCAATGACCAGACACTATTGGCATCAAAGACAAATTAATCAACAAACCTCAACAACATTGAAAGAAATAAATTAAATTAAATTAAAAGTTGGGTCCTATTGACACCATTGTGGGATACCTATCTCAAAAATTCTTTGTGGGAGACATTTTTTTGTGTTATATCTCACATTACTCCTTTTAATCCATTGATTGCATGAAGATAATTCATGGATAACACTTCAAAGGGATCTTAAGTACTCCCATGCCCCAAACTCACAACATGGAATCCATGGAGCGCAAAATCTAGGAATTGCACATCAGGGCCAATATCTTGAGTCAAAAGTTCACAAACAAGGATTTTAGCTTTCATCGAAGATTAACCAACTGGATGTCGAGTTGAATCATTTGATAGGATTGCTACTTAAATCCATGGGGATCAAAGCACTTGAACAAAAAATGCACCCATCGATTAGGGACTCATCAACAACAAAGAGAATCATACTAACATGATATTTATGAAGAGCGATAGTCATCAAACAATCTTTCAAGATCATAATTTGTGATTTTTTTTTTGAAAGTAAACATGAACAAGTTTAATGGTTCCAATCTAGGAGACTCAGTTACCTAAATGCAACATTATTTATCTCTCCATGGAATTATTGTTATCTAATGAAACTCAAAGTCGAGGTCTTATATTTTTACCCAAAACATTTGACGCATGAGTTTCCATGGAGTTTGGGAACCCTAACTAAAAAAGAAAAAGAAAAATATTGTTCAATTTCAATTTTTGTTTCGACTTTTTCATATTTCGAGCATGAAGGATAGTGTTCTTAAATAGCAAGCCAAACACATAAGCATGTGTACCTTCTATTTGTTTCGGTGATAGAATGTTTTGTGGAGCTTTTTAGTCCCTGTGGAGTTTTGTTTTAATTTTTTAAGTAATTATCAATATCTAGTGAAATTAGGGATATTATTTAATATCCCATGAACGAATGCGCTATGACATGGTTTCACTAAGTGAAGACATTGTGTTTATTAGTTTGGGTAAGAGACCAAAGACATTTTCTAAAGTTTGAGAAAAATAATATTAATATGTTTTTATTTATTCAATTATTTTCATGTGTGTCGAACTCTTATTGGCCTCTAGACTTTGAAAATACCATTTTTATCATTGACCAGATTACTCTAAAATAGAAAAATAAAATAAAATTTAAATACATTATAAAAACTTTGGAATACATTAAATATTTGTGATAAAATGTTGTACAATTGTCACTTCAATGTTGTACTTGAGAAACACACATATTTCAAATATTTATACAAATTAAATATTTTTCGAATATTTATACATATTTAAATATTTATATTTCAAATATTTATACATATTTCGTAAACATATTTCAAATATTTATACAATTTAAATCCATATCCTTATATTGAAATAATATCATTAGTATTCTTAATATTTTCTTATAGAATCTTTATAGTAATTTCAAAAGCAAAATATACCATTTTTATATTTTATATTTTTTGTAAAGTTTCTCATTTTTCACTTTTTTTTTTTAATTTTTTTAATTTTTTTTAATTGTAATATAATTTTTTAAATTAACTTTTAAACATATCAAAATATTAATAAACATAGTTAGAGTTCATTTTTTTAAATTAATTTTTAAATATGTTTTCTATAAGTTTTGAAATATGTATTATTATTTAAAGAAGAAAATAACTTGCTTTATTAATATTTGCAATTATGATTTAAAGCTGATTTCTTTTTTATAATTCAAATTTGAAATTTATTTTTAATTAAAAAAAAGAGATTAAATTACATGATTGTGCTTGTTTTATGTTTTATATATAGGAAATAAAAAAAAGTGTGAACTTCTATTAGCAATTGCTAATAGGAAACCAACCATCTTTGTCTTTGGCATTGTTTGAACTTGATAATCCTAACTGTAATGACGGTGGCAGATATTGAATTTCACTAGGACGTTGAATTTCATGTTTTTTTACTATTCAATAACTTATTAACTCCGCTCAATTTGCTGGACTCCAACGCAATGATTGAGTCTATATAACTACTCATCCAAATTTCTAATCCACTTCGTTGTACTGCAATTTATTAGTCATAGCTGCACAAGCTACGCTACCGATGAGATTCGACAACATGATATAATTCTGTTGGAGTTGCCAAAGAGGGCTGCTACGACCATGGAGAAATCAAGGGCACGTGACCATCAGATAAATATTTACAAAACACCTTGTTCCTGCGGTGAGGCCTACATAGGTGAGACTTGAAGGCCAATCACAACTAGGTTAAAAGAGCACAATGCCGATCTTCAACATGAAAGAATAAAAACTTGGTTATAGCAGAACATTTCCACAACATCAAACATCACATTTTCCTAAAAAAACTAAAAAGTCTTAGCGATTGTCCCAAATTAATACAAAAGAAAAGATTGGGAAGCCATAGAAATTGAAAAATACCTAAGAAAGAAACTTGAAAACCCATAATTAAAAAACTTACTCAATAATTAAAAACATTATTACTAAATAATATTATTAAATATAATAACCTATGATAATAAATATACAGAACTTTTAAACAATTTTAATAATATAATATAGCATAAATACTTAATAATATTACAAAAATTAATAAATGATAATAACAATGCTAAATATTAACACTATAATAATTTTAATTAAATACATAAAGCACTTTATTAAAGCACATTAGACTACCTAATAACTCTAATATTAATTTGATAAAAAATAATAAATAACAATTATATTTATAATACATAAGTATACATTAATCATGGTTATCATTCTTTTTCTTTTTTGCAGCTTGAGGGCTTACAACAACTCTGGTATAAGGGAAAACACCAGTGTATTTAAAACTTAATGGCTACATTATGAGTATGGAAAACAAAACCTTCCTTGTACCAAAAACAAAAGAGTCTCATGAACTTAAAAAATGATGATAATGATCATACACCTATTTCATGAGCTTAAAAAATGATGATAATGATCATGATTATTGGAGGATTATAGAAGCTATCTTTAAAATTTTTACAAACAACATTTAAATGGGTTTTGAAAATGGTATAATAATGTATAAAAATTATTTAAATTCTACATCAATATTGTATTTTTTAATGGTATTTCTAAACATATAACCACATAACAATATTTAATTAAATGGCATATCAAAATTAGTTTAATTAAAATTTAAGTGAGTGTAAAGTATAAGATAAAATTCTATCAATTTATAATCATGCATTGTCATGTATATAGTAGGCCTTAACACTTAGCATTGTCAGTAGAGTATTCTCCCCAATCGTTGAAGAAACATGAGAAACTAATGTTTGAAGTGGATAACTATAATTTTGATATTTTGTGTATAAAAAGAATGGCCTTTATAGTTTTTGTTGAAGCTATAAACCTATTAAATTACTGAAAAAATTATAAGGGTTATGTCAATTAGAGAATTGTAATTGACTTAAGAATGTTAAAGTTCTTTTAGGTGGCATAATGCATTGTGTGCTAATAGATATCCACAAAGGCTTCAACGTCAATGTATAAGAGATATCAAAAGTAATATGCAATTCCATGATCAATATGATCAACCACTATTGATAATGGCCTTCTTTAGAATCTACAAGAAATTATTGAATAAATATTCCTTAGACAAAATACAAGAAGTTCTTTGCAAATCATTCAAGTTCTTTCCCAAGGGTAAATACAATCATTGTGTTGAAAGATATATTAATAGTTCATAAAAATATTTGTTCGTTGAATCAAGGCCACAAATTTCCACACTTTAGGGCATACAACAAATCTTGTACATGTATTATACCCCTATGATTTTTGTTGGCCCTTTTAAAATCAACATTGCATGATTATTTTCTTCAATAAAACTACCAAAACATAGGCCATAAGCTTACATGACTCTTCATCTAATCATTAGTTTTAACCTAGGTGGAAAAGAAATGATTGGCGTCATAGGTATGAAGGATACAAGGGAGGAAATATGTGTATTAAAAACATGACATGCCTAAATTATGAGCATGAAGGATAAAACCTTCCTTATCCCACAAACAAGATGGTCTCATAAACCAATTTGGTGTCTCGCTAAGCTTTATCCTTAAATTTTGATTATTATCATTTTAATATTATTTAGAGTTTTTTTTATAAATTAAGGAAAAAAACTAAACTTGGAGATATTTTGATGATTTTAGTAAAGCTATATTTGAACTTTCTATAAACAACTTTCTAAGGGATTTTGAAAATTTTATTGGAATATGTAAGAATTAATTAAATTTCACATTTTTACTTTTATTTTAATGACATTTCCAAATCCACAACAAAATTTAGTCATTATATTTTAAAATATTAAATTTAGTCATTATATTTTAAAATATTAAATTTAATGACATCAAAATTAATTTAAATTAAATTTGGTTGCAGTATTGTGATTTATATAGTAGGTCTTTACACCTCATTATCAATAAATTATTCTCCTAATGTTAAAAGAAGTATGTGCAACTATTGTTTGAAGTGGATAGACTTGGTTTTGATATTTCTTTTGTATGGAAAAGCATGGCCTTTGTAGTCTTTGTTGATGCTATAAACCTACGGAACTACAGAAAAATTGTAATGGCCATGTCAATTAGGTCACTATAATATACTTGAAGGAATGTTACAAACTCTTTCAGGTTGTCTAATGCATTTTGTGCTAATAGAATAATCATAAAGGTTTCAAATTCAATGTATAAGAGATATCCAAAGTAATATGCAATTCCATTGTCATTATGATCAGCCACTATCAACAATGGCCTTCTTTGGAATCTACAAGAAATTGTTGTTTTAATATTTATTAAACAAAATACAATAAGTTCTTTGCAAGTCACTCAAGCTCTGTCCTTGAGGGTGAATAAAATTATTATATTGAAAGGTTTGCTAATATTTCATGGAATTATGTGTACAATGAATCAAGCTCACAAAAATCTATAACTTAAGGGCCTACAACAACTCTTGTATCCCTATTCTTATGGGTTGGCCTTTTTTTTGTAAGTTAGTAATCACATTATATCACAAAAAAAAATACATAAAAATATAGAGCATATGGGCCTCCCAATTATCAAAATATCCGTTTAATTCTTAGAGTAAATCATGATTTTATCCATAGATAGATAAACAAAAAAGAGACTAACATCTATTAGAGTATGCACCAAAAGAGCATGCAAGTGACCAGACTCAGATTCTGAAAAAAAGAAGGCTAGGAAAGAAAAGGCAGCAGGCGCTACCTGACAAGTGCCTCAATGCATGAGCATGTAGTGGTCACAAGTGGATTCAACTCTTCCTTGACATTGCATGGATACTCCACTTTAGTGCCACTTGTGCCAAAAACCATATGAGGATCTTCATGCTTAATGTCATGCGTAACACAAGTTTGGTTTTCCTTTTTGACATCATCAGTAGTCCCCTCTACCTCGCCACAAGACCTATCACTTGCTTCCTTGTGAGAATCCCAGTGAACTTGACCATCAACATCAATAATAGCAAGCAAGGGTGAAGTTAGGTGGTAGAGTGCAACAATGCCTGCACACTAGTCCAAGAGAACTTGAACTCTATCACAAAGCTAAAAAATGTGAGATTTCCTATCTTCCTCCACCTCGTTGATGTCATTCAAGATGGGGAGAAGAGTGTTGGTAATTTTTGCAAGCTATCCAAGAAGACTCGTATCCCCCGTGGGTTGAGCAGGAGCATGGAAACCATGACCTTTCCTACTACAATGACCACAGTCAAGCATGTCCTCGTCTCCTTTCTTGTGGTCTTCACACATAGAAACATTTTGTTGGGTTCAGGTTTGTCCACCGTAAACAAAATTCATTGACCCTACCACAGCGAGGGAAGTTGAGCATCACAGGCGAGAGAGAAATGAGCATCACAACTAGGAGATAAATGGACTTGGAGCCGTGAAGTAGAAGCTTGAAACCAGCATTGCCAAAATTGAAGGAGGAGTTACTTCGTCAGGGATGGGCATTCATGTCAAACCTCGATGTAAGGGAGGGAGTTAACTCCATTTAATTCTAGCATCTTCACATTTACAACCCTCCAGTCGTTGTAGAAGACCCATTAACCCCCGTCCCAGCCTCATTAATGATGTTGTCACCATTTCTTAACAACCCATTCTAGAATGGGTTGGCCTTATAAACTTCAACATTCCATGAATATGTTCTTCAATAAAGCTACCAAAACATAGGCCATAAGATTCTATAACTCTTCATCCAATCTGTAGATTAGTTGAGGTGGAAAGGAAATGATTGGATCCATAGGTATGAATATTGACAACCCAACTGCAATTACTAACATCGCATTATAAGTATCAATCTTGGACGCAGTGCCAACATCCCATTATAATTATCAATCTTGGACGCAGTGCCAACATTATCATACTGCTGCACAGGAGTAATACAGGAATTACTCCTGCAGTAGTAGCTTGGTGTTAGTTGACAAAGAGCTCCAGATCCAATGGTAAGCAACCTAGCTGTTGGTGCATTAATTGCTGGACAGCAAGTTAGATAATTATTTTCACCCACTCAGCTTACATCAAGAATATATAATTGCATCGAATAGAAGTTGAACGACGGCGACCTACATGGAAAATTCATCGCAGCTCGTATCTATCATTTTCATTTGCCTGCAATTGGAAACTCGTAGGGTGAGCGATGCGAAGTGAATGTTCATCGCCATCTGGGTGGGTGGCAGAGATCTTTGTTGGTGGACGGTTCAGTATCAATAACAAACAGAAACAGCCAATTATGTTGATGGATGGGAAGTGAAATAATACCATGTTTGGCTCAATAGTTATTAATTTCTTTAATGTTCATCACCATCGGGGTGGGTGACGGAGACCTTTGTTGAGGTTGGTGGAGGGTTCAATATCAGAAACAACCACCAAGTCTGTTGAGAGGGGTAACGCGAAAGCAGGATTGGGAAGAAGACGTGAGACTCGAGAGCAGCGTGTGGCGAAAGAAAGCACCAAGCGTGACTCTTCGATGACTTCGACAACATTCTGCACGATAATTTGGTCTCCAATGTCTAAGCTGAGCCATATGGTTAGATGGTCTGTTGATTTTATCAGCGCTCTGTTGGCTAAGTTTGTTTAATTCCTGAGGGATTTAAACAGTTGATTTAGTATAGTTTGTATCCTTCATGGACCTTTACCTTAATAGAGTTTGAATGACCCTTGGTTTGAGTGCTTAGAGTTGGTGGATTGCCCATCTACACCCATGCATAGAGTTTGTTTCTTGTTTCAATTATATACATGCAGGGGTACATGGCTTTTATTTGTCTAGATGCAAGAAGTTCCATCCATATCGTCTCTACTTGCAACAAGGGAAATTTGTACTTGAGTACTCACATAATCCTACCCACTAATGTGTGGTTCATTCATTTGTTGCATACATACATGACCCACCTAATGATAATTTCTAATGGACTACCTTTGTTGAATTCCCACTACCTTCCCTAGATTTGTGACCTTTTAGGAACATCTAGTGCTTTGGTGCTTTGGTATGACACTTTGGATTTCTTCTCACTTTGTCTCTTGCCCTTGTCATCAATTTCATTCACTTTGACTCTTAGGGCACTTGTTTGGGGTATTTTCTAACTTTAAGGGTTAAGTTGGGGGTGAAAATCTGTGTTGGGTCCATAATTACTTAAGATACTCCATTATGTGTCCATGGTAGCTTAAATATGTGTTAGGTTGCATTTAATGTAGTGAAATGATCTAAACTTTGTTAGGACTTTACCCTAACCCTCCTACTTTAGGGTGCTTAGGAGTTAATAAATCAATGCATGTGGCCATGTTCTTTGAATAAGACCCCAAGATGTTGGTACTTATTATTGATAAAACCACAAGTAGTTAGATTTTTTTATTGTAAATCTATTTATACAACTATAAGGTTACATAATGTTTTTGTCTTATGTGGTTCTAATTAGAGCTCTAATCATTAAGAATCCACCATAAGAGGATCATGAGGTCATTATTCTCTTTCTTCTAGAAATAATTAATACAAGGGCTATATTTTACATAGTTCATACCATTTGTTTCTTGCATCACTAGACTAATCACTCCAAACTTCCTAACCCTATTTGATTCCTCAACAAAAAGGTGTGCCACAAATCACTAAACGGGTGTTGTGTCTTTGATTTGATGAAGTACTATGTTGGAAACCCTTTGATATATCGAAAACATAAAGAAATTTACGTCCATTTTCCCTTAGGAGCTTAAAAACCCTAACTTCTACAGTATAATAGTGGAATTCCCACATCTACGAGTATAGATGAATTTGGAAATTATGTCAAAATAATAATACTAAAAAACAATAAAATTAAAAGTAGGGTCTTATTGACACCATTGTGGGATACCTATAATACCCTCACCAATATCGAAACAAATAAATTAAATTGAATTAAAAATTGGGTCCTATTTACACCATTGTGGGCTACCTATCTCAAAAATTCCTTGTGGGAAACATTTGTTTGTGTTATATATCAAATGAATCCTCTTAATTCATTGATTGCATAGAGATAAGTCATGGATAACACTTCGAAGGGATCTTAAGAACTTCCCTTGCCCCAAAATCACATCATGAAATCTATGGAGTGCAAAATCTAGGAATTGCAACATTAGTGCCAATATCTTGAGTTAAATGTTCACAAACAGGGAGTTGAACTTCCATTGAAGATTAACCAAAAGGGTGTTGAGCTGAAGAACTTGATAGGATCGCTACTTACATCCATGGAGATCAAAGCACTTGAACATCACATGCACCCATCGGTTGGGGACTCATTAACAGCGAAGAGAATCATACTAACATGTTATTTCAGAAGAGCGATAGTCATCAAACAACCTTTCAAGATCATATTAGTGATTTTGTTTTTTGAAAGTAAACATGAACAAGTTTAATGGTTCCAATCTAGGAGATTGGGTTACCTAAATGCAACATTATTTATCTCTCCATGGAATTACAATTATCTAATGAAACTCAAAGTCGAGGTCTTATATTTTGACCCAAAACATTTGATACATGAGTTTCCATGGAGTTTTGGAAACCCTAACAGAAAAAATTGTTCAATTTCAATTTTTGTTTCTAGCATGAAAGATAATGTTCTTAAATAAAAAGCCAAACACATAAGCATATGCAACTTCTATTTATTTCAGTGATAAATATTTTGTGGACATATATATGTCTTCTAATTTTTTCAATGATAGAATGCTTTGTGGATCCTTTTAGTCCCTTTCGTAGGCAAGTGACTATATGTTTCACCTCGCCCTATTAGTTTGGATAAGAAACCAAAGATATTTTTAAAGTTTGAGAAAAATAATATTAATATGTTTTTCCCCGGATGCCAGTGCTTTCCATATGCCAGCATGTGCGCAACATGCCAACAAGGATCACATAGGCAGGCACGTGGTCAGGAGGCGGGTTGTTTAATTGAAGCTCAGCGTGCTTATGAAGGTTTTAATGTTGTAGGTGATGACAGATCCTTGCGTGATGGAAGTGATGGCTTTGAGTACCATCAACATTCATGGTGACGGGCTAGTTGAACCACCCCTCTGTGTGGTGGGAAGCATTTATATGCTTGGAAATTCAACAAGGGAGATGCATTCATCAGGGGAGTTTTGAGGTCTAAAATGGGCCTCTTGAGGGAAATAATAAAATAATAGTTCTACATTTTCGAGGCGTGAAACAAAAAACTACTTGTTCTTATTGATTTTTTGACACATCTCATTATGGGTTTACCCAAATTCCACATCCAACCCATACCCATGATGCATGCTTTTGAGGTAACCACGACACTAAAAAATGAAAATTTCAATAAAAAAAAAATATTGTCTTTCATTTTTTTTGGCTTTCAATGATAAATAGGCTGCTAGCATGTAGGTATGCATTAGGAGATTTTTGAGTTCTAAAATGGGCCTCATAAGGGAAATAATAAAATAAGAGTTATAATAATAAAATAAAGTTCTAAATTTTGGAGGGGAAAAAGAAAAAGTACTTTTTTCTTATTGTATTTTTGACATATCTCCTTATAGGTTCACCCAAATTTCGAGTTTGGGGATTTGTTGGATGCAGAATTTAAATTCTTCATCCAACCCATACCCATATGACATACTTTTGAGGTACCCACGACACCAAAAAGTGAAATTTTCAATTCATTTTTTATTGAAAATTTCATTTTTGGGTGTTGTGGGTACCTCAGAAGTATGTCATGTGGGTATGGGTTGGAGGAGTAATTAAATTCCGGTGAACCCATAACGAGATATGCCAAAAATACGATAAAAAAAAGTAGTTTTTTCTTTTTCCCTCCATTTGTTTTTACAAATTTTACCCTTGTGGTTGACATCATCATCTTAAATCCTATTGGTTCTTATAAAGTTAATTTTAATGGTACAATTTTTGTTTTGAGGCCCATTTTTTTACCTCAAAACTCCCTTAATGTAAGTTCAGAGTTACAATTTATATACTTAAGACTTATCAAACTCGTTCAAACATATTTTCCCTCTGTTGGGAGGGACTTTTTTTATTCAAAACTTTGAAATATGGACAATATCTTTGCATGGTTGGGCTGGTGGTTCCACCTGCTTGAGCCACCATGATGTCAAGATGTGAATAGCTCTGTAATTTTGTCTTTTTCTTCTCAATGATAAATTATACTGTTGTGCAACTTACAAAAAAAAAATTGTTTTTATTTATTCAATTTATTTTCATTAGTGTTGAACTTTGATTGGCCTATAGACTTTGAAAAGACTATTTTTATCATTGACCACATTAGTTAAAAATAGAAAAATAAAATAAAATTTACATACATTACGAAAACTTTAGAAATTACATGAAATATTTGTGGTAAAGTGTTGCACATTTGTCTATTCATGTTCTACTGATGTGACATTACACACACACATATATTTCTGACATATTCCAAATATTTATACAATTTAAATCCTTATTCTTATATTGAAATAATACCATCAGGAAGCCCTAGTTTTCTCTAATTTCTTTTGCAGAATTTTCTGATATTGATTATGTCGTATCTCTGAAACTCCAACTTTATGGGTCTAAACCTTCGTCATAAGATAGCTTGATATGTCTTCTTTCCAACCCCAAAGGATAAATTATAATTGTATTCTCCAAGTGGAACTTATGTGAAGTTTCTCAAGGTGACTTGTTTGAGGATTGTTCAGCATAGATAATTTGTACGGCTTGCCACGTGTTACTGTTTCACCTTTGTGGTTTGAAAATCAGACCATGGAAGATAAAGTTCGTGCCCCATCTCTATCATCTTTCTAAATGTCATTTGGACCTTCATATCCCGAGATATAGTAATTCTCCCTAGGTGTCTTGTTTGAGACTATATTCTAGAGGAGGATGTAACCCTGATTTGGAGGAATCATATCTCCTAAATTATAACGAATATGTGGATGAAATTCACATACATGGTAAAATAGGATTTCACCTTCTCGCTGTCAAAGTTTCAACTCTTGATGCTTCTCCAATTGCGATTTATAGCGAAAGTCCCAAGATGACTAGTTTTTGTCTTCTAGGGTTTTCAAGCATGAAACCCTAATCTCCAGTTGTTGGAGCTGTAGCATTTTTTCAATTGCAAAAAGACTTCTTTCAAGGTGGATCTGATACCATCTTAAGTTTTCAATGGTTATACAAGATCTAAAATGGAATTTAGCATCATAACATCATAACCATATACAAAAGGATCACTGAAAGAAAGACAAGCACATCCACACAAAAGAACACAAAGATTTATCCTAGGAAACCCTGATGGGGAAGAAAACCCAAGAAAACATACTCAATATAGCCTTGAACCAAGTACAATGTAAGACCCAAAGAATAAGACTTATAAGACCCTAAGAATAATACTGGACTGCCTCCTCTAGACTACACTTTCTTTCTCTAGCATAATTGTTGAGCTATGCTGCTTTTCTAAATGAGGAAGGCACTTATCCTATTTATACTAATAAGCTAAGGGGCCTAATAACCCAGCTGGTCCGACTTATCCTTTATTCCAAAGCCGAATTGACTTGGAAGACTCAAAAATATATTTTAATAATACTTTTGTGGGTACTACTGACCCGACTTACAACAGATGTTTTACCTCAAGACTTTACATGACCAATTACTTCAATGACATCCCTAATCGGAGGAACAACATCTCCGAAATGGGTAAAACAATAATAATAATAATAATAAAATATCTTCCGCAGTTACATTTATTTAACAGTTTGAGCAGGTTGTGAGTTGTTTGGGGCTGCTAGAAGAAACCATAACCCTGTTTGAGTGGACTAAGATCTCTGTTGCAGTGTTTGAGTGTTTGGGTCTACTTGAAGTCAACCGTGACCTTCTTGGGGATTTTTGGAATAAAGTGTGATCTGTCTAAACTTTCTTGAGCAGGATGTGAGTTGTTTGGGGATGCTAGAAGAAACCATAACGTGTTTGAGTGGACTAAGATCTCTCCCTCAGTCTCGTAAGGATATCACTTTCTTTTCCTAGTTGTTGCTTCTATTTGAAGTGGGTTGTGACATTTCATCTTCCTGCTAGGGTGTTGTAGAACCTAGCCATGATCTATGTGCTCCCTATTGGGTTGATCCATGACCTATGTGATTCTCTTGGACTGAGGCTTGACCTGTTAGGGCTGCCTAGAATAATCCTTAACCTGTTAGGGCTTCCTGGAATAAGCCGCGGCCTGTGTGCTTCCTTTTGGGTTGGGTCGTGACCTGTGTGCTGTTCCTGGAGTGGATCCATGACCTCCTGTTGGACTGTTAGGTTGGATGTGACCTCTTTGAATGATGATAAGTGAGAATCGTCACCTCCTAAGTTGGGTTGTGACCTTCTTGGTGCTTCCTGAAATGAACCATGCCAAGTCACTATAGGAACAAAGGACATACCTCAGAGAGAGAATAAATTCAATTACTGTAGGTTTAGTCAAATATAGTAGCAGTCAAGGTAACCGAGTCGACAAGTAAAGAATCCCCAATTACTGGAGCAACAGACCAAAAAACAACAGTCCATAAAATATTAGGTAATGATGACATTCCACACACAAACCAGAGCTCAGTTTGTAGCCCATACAAAGCCCATGGCTTTCTTATAGCTTAGTACACTGAAACAGTGCAACAGAGGTCTTAGTCCACTCAATTGTGAATCGTGACCTCCTAAGCTGGGTTGTGACCTTATTGGTGCTTCCTGAACTGAACCGTGACCTTCTTGGGTCTACTTGAACTGAGTCATGACCTTCTTGGGGATGGCTGGACTAAACCGTGACCTGTCAAAAAAAATATTTATGAGTATAAGGAAGGTTTAAACTTTCTTAGTAGGTTATCTTATTTTTTTTCCTTACGGTTTGAGTTAGATTTACTACTGCTATTAGTTATTGTCTTTGTATGCTTTCAAATTTAACACAAGGACCTTTGGGAGTGTTAAAGTTGAAAGAGATGAAAATTATGCTTTAAATTTTAAACTTATCTTGTCTATTTACAACTGTACTATTTTGTTTCTAGTATTGTTTTAATGCTTTAAAATATAAGCTCTTCAATTTTCTGCTTCTAACCCATTGTAATGCAAAGATTTATTTATGTTGATGGAAAAGTCAGAGCAAACAAACACTATCCTGCAAGGTTTATGGGTGAGCGCCTTTGTGGTTTGAGCATGTAGACTTTGAATATGAAAAACATTATTTCCACAAGGGTAGAAGATGTATTCAATTTATTTTACCTTGTGAGATTTTGTTCATGGAATGTTGCATTATGTCCTCCATATGTTTTATGTCCTTTAGATGTTTTGTTGATTAATGCACGGTTATTTAATTAGACGTGTATATGAACATGAAAATGCACAGTTATGGATTTTAGCATTGTACTGCAGTTGGCATAGGAAAGAGCGATAACAGACCTGGATATGTATGGGTATTTGAAGTCAGGATGCTGCCAAAGAAGCAAACTTTATTTCTTGGTTAAATGGTGGGAATGTGGACTTTGATTGTCTAAGAATCACAAATAATTCAAGCAGAACAAGTGATTTTATTTGGATATTCTTATTTGTTTTTATAAACTAGTAATGTATTATCTTATATCAATTCATGTTTTTCCTTATAATGTTATTGTTGACTTTAAAATCTAGACATTTTTTTGGTTTTATAGATTCTTGTTTCATTCTTGTTTTAGGTCTTGCTTCGAGGTATTGTCAAATATTTTGGTGCAAACTTTAATTTTTGCAAGCATAAAAATTTCTCATATATCTAAAGTCTCAATTTTAATACAATAGCTTAGTTTTACTAAGTTTCATATATGATCTGGTTTCTCGTAAGTTTTTGGTTTCTTCTACGTTTGATGTGGTATGGGACCTCCTTATACAGTGATGATAAAACATACTGTTGTGGTATGGAACACTTATGGACTTTATACATTGAGAGATAATATAATAGTTTGGCACCTTGGTATTTTGTGTAAAAGGGTTGTTTCCCCACCTTGATAGTACACCTTGGTCCTATGGGTAAAAGGGTTATTTACAACCTTGATTGACACACCTTGGGCTTGTTGGTGTAGGGGTTATTTTCCCACTTTGTCATGACCCCTCTTGTTGACTTGTGATCTTATATTGACCCTAGATTGGTATTTATGCTAGCTTCCCCTCATAGTGTGGTACCTTAACCCTTTTGTTCTGTTTTTTTATAGGTGTGACATTCTAGCATCCCCAAATAACTGACAACCTTCTCAAGCAAGTTCAGACAGGTCACGACTTAGTCCAAGAATCTCCAAGAAAGTCACAGCTCACTTCAAGCAGACCCAAGAAGGTCACGGTTCAGTCCAAGAAATACCAAAAGATATATTTGTAATAAAATGAGAAGGAGAAGTAGATTTGTACTATGTTGCTATAGAATCCCTCGTCTACCTCTTCAAGAGCCTCCAAGTTCTATCAACTATTTCATTTTTCTCCATTGCTACAAGTCCAAATATATAGCTCTTATAAACTTACAAAACCCAATTTGTTTTTTTCCCTTGGCTCGTGTAAGGGTATTCCATGAATGGCACATATAACAATTTTTTCAAAGAAATATTAATCCCTTAGATTAGTTTAATATATAATCATATTATAAAGTAATTGCCATATTGATTAATTATTCTATATGATATAGTTATTCCCACAAGGTTGAAAAGGGATACCCCTTGATTATTAGTTTATAATATATAGTCATCACCAAATACATTAATTAGTCTATATTATATATTTATTACCATGGGGGTATTCCACTTAGATGTGAGAAATCATACCATGCGATGGAACTATATAGATAGTATGAGAAAACTCACTTATTTACTCACTAGGATAATGGACTCAGTAATTGAGAATTATGTACTTCTCGATTGGGTTACCTTGACTACTACTATAGTTTAAAACTAAACCTACAGTAATTGAATTTATTCTCTCTCAAGTATGTCCTTTGTTCCTATAGTGTCTTGTCTATTAATAGACAAGATCCGATGTAAAACAATATTGTTGAGTATAAGAAAGGTTTCAACTCTCGTAGTGGGTTTTCTTATTTGTTTTCTTTGTACTTTGAGTTAGATTTACTACTGTTGTTATTTATTGTCTTTGTATTCTTTTCAGCTTTAACATAGGGACCTTCGAGAGTGTTAAAGTTGAAATAGATGAAAATTATGCTTGAAGGTGGTGATAGTAGATATTTGCTCACTTAAGATCATCCTGGTGGCTTTGTAGAAGGTCTGCAGGATTGCTGAGAGTTTTTCTGCTTCTCGGATTGAGCCATTGCAGAAGAGTAGTATATCATCTACAAACAGGAGATGAGTGATATTAAGATTTGTGGCTAATTTGATCCCTTCAATCTGACCTCTTCTCTTTGCATCCAATATGGCTCTGCTCAGGCCTTCTACTACCAATAAGAATAAAAGAGGGGAGAGAGGGAAGCCTTGTTTGAGGCCCCTCTCTGAAAGGAAAAAAGGTGAAGCCGATCCATTGATGAGAATTGCAAAAGATGCATTGCAGATGCAAGAAAAAATCCATTTTACAATGGAGTAGTTCAAGCCCAGGTGAGTAAGGAGTAGCCTCAAGTAGATCCAACTTACTATGTCAAAATATTTAGACAGATCAATCTTGAGAATTGCTCCTTTTGATTTTCTGATCTTAATAATGTGCATCCCTTCCTGAGCCACACCTATTGCTTCATGAATTTGCCTATTTTCCAGGAACCCAAACTACTCATTTCAGATGATTTTTGAGAGAACCTTATTTAGCCGTTAAGCAATCACTTTTGCAATCACTTTGTAAGTGATATCGCAAAGGGAGATAGGCCTAAAATCTGACAGATTGAATGGATTACCTTTTTTTGGTATAAGAGCCAGGAAGGTTGTGTTGAGGGGAGGGTGAACATGCCCATTTTCCAGAAATTCCTCAACCATATGAAGAAGGCCAGGGCCAATTGTATCATAGGCTACCAAAAAGAATTCAATGGTCCACCCATCCGGGCTTGGGATTTTGTCCTTCTGGAAATTGTGCAGGATGGTTTTCAGTTCCTCTTCCGATACCTCTTCCATCATGTTTGCATTTTCTTCTTCTGAGATCCTTTCAGGAAAGAAGAGGGAGGTTTGGATAGATTCTGCAATTGTAGCCTGTTGATATGCTTTGAATAGGTTTTCAAAATATCCTTTACCAATATATGCCATTCCTTCAAATGTGGAGACTTGTTCATTGTTTGAGTTTCTTAATTCCCAGATTATATTCTGTTGTTTCCTTCCTTTGGCAAAGGCATGGAAGAATTTAGTGTTATCGTCTCGACAAGTCATCCAAATGGCTCTTCTCTTTAGCCTCCATATTTCCTCTTTTTCTTCCATAATCTTTCTTCTAATGGAATCAAGGGAGACCAGCCTTTCCTTATCTCCCTGTGTGAGGAAGCCCCCCCCCTTTAGTGTTGTGGATTTTTGCCAATTATTCTTCATTCTGAGTGAGAGCTTGATAATCCAATTTTTTTTGTTATTGGCCCATTATTTCAAGAGATGTTTGATTCGAGCAAGGTTATGAGAAAAGTGAGTAGCAGCATGTGATCCAACATCTGCCACATAGGGGATCCAGTTTGTGTGAATGAGCTTGAGGAATTCCTCATTTTTTAGCCAAGCTGCACAAAATTTGAAAGGGATGGTTGGATTTTTAGGGTTTCTGGGAATTTCCAAACAGATGGGAAAATGGTCTGAATCAGCTCCCGAGTCTACCCATTGTTTAAACATCATATCCTTAATCAAGATTTCTCCCGTGAGAAATTTGTCTAAACTTTTTGCAATTTGAGCTTCCCCATATATTCTATTTGTATATGTTGGCTTGATCTTTGGCAGATCCAGGTCCACCAACTTGAGATTCCGAAGGAGATTGTTAAAGAAAGTGGCCAGAGGGTCTGTTCTTGCTTTTGTCTTCCAAATCTCATGGACGCCCAGGGTGAAGTTCAGGTCTCCACCAATCACCACATTTTCTTTTTTTTAGGAACCGGGATGCTTGCACCGATTCCCAGAAGACCACTTTGTTGTTATAAGGCCTGTAGATGTTTAGGGAATTTAGATGTAAATTTGCTTCTGCCCAGAAAAGCTCGATTCCCATGCCGAAGGAAGCTCCCCAAGAGTTTAAAAATCGTAGTGTGGAGGGATTCTAGCCTATTTTCAGACCACCTAAGGGCCCTCTTACACTCTAGGCCAAGAAGGGAAAATTGCTTCTAATAGAAGATAACAGAGATGAAACCTTAGCTTCCAAACCTAAGGTTTCCCGCATGAGGATGACATCTAGTTTTTGGACCTCTATAATCCTCTTTAGGGCAAGGTTTTTTTGGGTACTTTTGATACCCCTACAATTGAGGGATAGGAGTTTCATTTGGGAATCCCTTCGGGGGCCTGCACTACTCTAAGTGCACCAAAAAGAGTTTTATGCTTGTCATTCGCTTGGTCCTGTAGAGCTCTTTGCTGAGCAAAGGAGAGATAGGATGGTATGTCCCCTCCCTTTCCTCTTGCTAGAAGGATAGGGTTTGAGCCCAGTCCAAGGAGAGGTGGTGGATGGTTGGATTGTGCAGGGATGTCCCTTGAACGGAGGTGGAATTTGATCGGAGGGGAGGTAATGAGAGAGAGTGCAAGCCCAATCTGAGAGGGAGGTAGGGTGGCCAGGGAGGTGGGGTAGGTGGGGGTGATCCGAGGAGGGGAGGGTTTCTCCTATGAGTGAGGAGGGGAAGGAAGATCTTGTGAGATTGATGGATAGAGTTTCTCATATGGGGTATGGGGATTGTCCAGATTGGGGATAAAATACTGTGATGGTGCAAAATCATTTAACTGCTTTTTTAAAGAAAGAACAAGAGACATACTCGAGAGATGAGGAGGAGAATCTGAACCACCTTCTGGAATGGGCGCTACCTGTTCTTTTGGAAGGTGCGAGGGTTGAGTTGAACCAACTTCTACCATCCTTGCCTTTGTCATCCTTGTAACCTATGGCTCTCCCTCCTTGGATAGCATCCTCTTTTGCGTGAATATTGGGGGAGGGTCCAAGTGGAATTTCTTCGCCAGATTCCCTACCTTATGATAACGATGGCATATGGAAGGAAAACCCTCATAGTATAGGATTTGTTGACGAGTTGTGGAGCCCCATATGAGGTTTATGTATTCCTTGAGCTCTATTCTAACATTCAGCGAAACCAAAATTCTTGCCACAGACTTCCAGTGGGTTTTTAAGAAGGATAAATTCACTTCCAGGAAAACCCCAATGGCATTGCCAATATCTTTCAAAGAGGATGGGTTCCAGAATTCCAATGGGAAGCCGGGAAAATGTACCTAAACCAGAATTTTATCCATCCTTTCACTGTCAGCATCAAACAAGGGTGTCCATTTTTTTAGCATAATGGGCACCGAGCCGAAGACCCACTTTTGGTTCAAAATTTGCTTTGCCTCCTCTTTTTTGTTGAAGGTGAAACTAAAGCATCCTTTTGACATAGCATCAACCTCTGGCTCAGCCTAGATCAGCCCCATCCAGTTTTTTCGCACCCATACCTCCATTTCATCTTGATTAGGATTTTTTCCCCTGATCTTTCCCAGAAGAACCAATTCCGCCATCTCTCCTGCTTATTCAATAGAAATGTTGACTCTGCAGATTAGGTTTAGGGTTCCTCTGCTTGGGGCCAATCATTTGTTCTTCTTCTTGCACTTAGGGTTTCCTTTTTCCCCACCATCTTCTTCCAAGGAATTCTGTCGAAATGTTGAGGCTGGTGTCTGANGGTTTCAGGAACGTCAGTTGGCTGGAAGATGGAGGTGATATATATATATATACATATATATATATATATATATATATATATATATATATATAAGGGTGTCAATGCTATTAGAATAATGTAAGTGGAAATAATTTTGAAATGTTTTTAGATGGTATTATTCCTTTTAAAGAAAGGACTTTCCATAAGGCTATTTAGTAAGTTGACATTGTTCTCTTTGAAAAGAGATGCGGGGAAAAGGAAGATGAGTTGCAGTGGTTATACTGCAGATTTGTAATCATTTTTTTTTAATTAATAGAAATATTAACAAACTTTGGTGGATGTAGATCCTGGTTAGGGGTGAACCACGTATATTGTTGTCTCTCCTTCTCACTTTTATATTTTATGTGTTTTACTTTTGTGAATTCACCGAAGTTAATGTTATGTCATTCAAACATGTTTTAAAGAATACTCACTTTCTTATTTGTACATAATGAATGAATTATGGATATGTTATTTGATATAAAACATGAGGCTTTACACACATGAAGAATTCAGTTGTTGTGTTATTGGAGAAACTAAAGTAATAGTGTTGTTTTATTATGAGTGAATGAAGGACAATATGTATAAATGCTTATAAATAAGACCACGAAAGAATCTTTTACAATAAGCATACATTTACTTTGTACTTAATTATAATTCCATGTAATTCTTTGAGACTAATGTTCTTGGTTGTTGAGATGAAAATGATATTTTTTTTTTAATTTACCCCACCTCCCAAAATGGTAAAGACCAGATTGGGTTGTTACAAATGGTATCAGAGCAGGTTCACAACACTTGGACCTAATGGACTCGCCCGCATACAGGTATGTGTGAACCTTGTGAAGAATTTTTTATTTGAATACAAGAATTTATGTTTAATTATCGGTATGCATGCTATAGCAATGATATTGTTTAAATCATTAAAAGGCATAAACTGGTTCACTTAGAGTCAGGTACTTGAATGCATGAAGTTAGTGCACACACTGAATTGCAAAAATATATGCTTGAAGAGCGAAGTGTTACATATGAAATAGACAATGTAATATGTTTGATTTCGTAATATTATAAGGATTGCTGAATTAGAAAAAGAATATATTACCATGCTAATAGTTGCTTTTGATTGGCATACCTATGTAAAGACGTGTTTAGGATATCTTACATGCTTAATGATGGGTAATCCGCAAGTCAATGTATTAACTGTTGAAAAATTTGCTAGAAAAGGTTAAGTGCATGGTACTAATACATCAAGTCAAGGATGTTGAAAAGAGGACATAAAGTAAATTTACTGGTAGCGCTAAAATTTTAATGTCATTTCAAGCCTATATAAATTTAGGTATGAATTTTTCTTAACATGTAAGTTAGTGAACAACTAAATTGTCGATAGACATTGAGATTACGCAATAGAATATTTTGTTGCAGTAAGAGTTCATGCAATTAAAAATAGTAACTTGTAATTATATTTTATAAGTTTTGTTTATAAGATTATGATGTGAATAGTTTCTGGAAAGAAGTTGTAAGGAATGTCAGTACACATGACTGCAAGAAGCACTGTTGAATGGGAATCTGTATGGTAGTCGAAAGCAAAAGATAAATGTCGCAATGGAAAAGGTAACATCTAGAGTCAATATGATTTCTTGATTATTATGAAAGGTTGGAAAAATATTATCATTTGATTAAACCAACATACTTTGGTAAAACCATAGTTTAGATAACTTGACATCTTAAGAATATACTTGTTAGAGGTTCTCAAAATTCTACTAAAATACTTGAGAATGGCAATCGTAGCACTATTAAGAATGATCAGTTGTGTATATGGCATATATGTTATAAAATAATTGTTTTGATAGAATTTTGATTGATGTGTACATGCATAGATACTGGAAGTCATAAAGCGTCGTTAAATAGGTTGGATATGTAATATTGTAATTTTATTTTTGGAAGAATTAGATAAATATGCCTTGATATAGAGAAGGTAAGCTCTACAGTATTATGATTTTTTGAGTTGCCATATTGATATAGTGTTGATTCGTTGGACTCAAGAACATAAAAAATGATCTAAATGATAAAAAGTATGGTTTGATGTGTAGTTTGGAACATTGAATATGCTTCATGATAATTATGATATTTTGTGCAATCAATGTTTCTTCTGAAATGATATCAAACATAGGTTTTGTAATTGACAGAAACTTGGGCTTAAAATGGTTACCAAATTCTCGGAATTCTTTAAGAAGACAAGTTGCCAGTATTAAGGAGAGTTAGTTATTTTTCTATAAAAATCCTAGGCAAAGAGAAGAGGCATGCAGAAATATATAGAGAAAGAAATAAATAAAAGAGGGAGCTTCTAGAGATCACAAGAGGTGAAGGCTCTATGGAATGTATCCATGAAATAGCGCAGAGTTGTGAGAGAACATCATGGAGATGTTAGGCTATACTAGAACTGTCAGTGAGCATAAGATAATGTCAGGTTCTAGAATAATTTACTCTCTTTAGTTACTGGTGGCAAATTCAAGCTGCAGGAAGCAATTTTTAAACCTAAGATTCTGGGCAATAAACTATATAGAAATAAATTCACTTGTTCCAAGAAAATTTTCTACACTAAACATATCTAGAAAGAGAAATTGAGTTTGGTATCGAGCGTTGGCTCTATAGCACCTACATTGTTAGTCTCATTATACATAATTGCAAGATGTAAAAAAAAAAATTGACATATGAACATGAATGAACACAAAATGTTTTATGAGTAAACAAAAAACTCCTGAATTTGGAAAATCTTATGAATTAAGTAGAGTTTTTATGGAGCACCATGGAGAGGTGTTAGGCTTTGAAATTTTTGAAAAGTTAGCATTGAGTTCCGAGTGAACACCCTTGTGAGGTGTTAGGCTCTGAATCAGAACTGCTAGAGAGCACTCAGGTGAGGTGTTAGGTTCTATAGTGATATATTTTATGATGTTAATACTTCAGGCTCAGAGGTTAGTGAGATTCCAGGCTCTGAGAGCTTCTAGGATCTCTGCAAGAGACACACTTCATAGTTGTAAAAAGCTGATGATGGGTATCATCCTAGTAACAGATAAGTAAAATATATACAGGTTGAGGAGGCCTACATGTGAACTAGTGGTCTCGTAAGGAGATGACCCTGATCATGTATATATTTGTTAGAACTTTGAAAGAAGATCATAGCTAAGAAAATTGTTGGAACGTTATTTCCATAATAAAAAAGTATGTGTGTGATTTCAGTATTTTATGCACCATGATATGATGGATGATGAAAATAGTGGTTGCAAAGTTATGTATAAGGTAAATCTTCATGTGACAAAAGAGATTAAATGATGGTTGCTAACTGCAATGGTACCACTCTTTTGTTAGTATAAGTTTTAGAATATGATTATGCATATGATATATTAGTGTGATATGAAATATTTATGTTGCAAACAATGTGCAAATAATTGAATGTACTTGAGAAAGGTACTGCTATACAAATGTATGGATATTGATGATATAATGGTAAAGTTATGCGCTAAGAAATGAAAAATACATTAATGATTTGTTGTAAATTATGGATGTTATATATATGTCATGTATGACTCACAAATAATGCAAGTATATTGTGAGGGGAAATATAATCTTTTAAATTTATCAAGGACAACAACAATAGTTATGACAAACAAGGTGCATTAGAGACACTCTAAAGAAATGCCAAAAAAAGCAACGATAGATGAAACTTGATATTACAAGGGAAAATGTATCTTGAATACCAAATCTTGAAATATGTCAACACCGAGGACGATGTACCTTTAAGGGGGGAAGTATGTAACATCCCCAGTAAAAAACACTATAAGTAATGATATTTATTTTCCTAAGTTCATAAATGCTTTGGCAGGGTTAGGAGAATGAAGATTTGACTTGACTAAATGAATTGGGGCGTGAATCCACTAGGGAGAGGGTGATGGATGAGAAGTCATGAGTTGATGGCAAGTATCATTGTGGTTCCATGGGAACTCGGAGAAAGATGAACCGTAGAAGTTCATTTGATAACATAGAGTCTTAGGTGACTATCTAAATTGAAGTAATTCTTAATTAAATACTAAGTGATCATTTATTTACCAAGCTTAATGTTTTTAAGTAACATTTTAAGTCATAATTAATCTAAGAAATTTAATCTTTCTCTATTGAGTATTGATAAACATCTTAGCAGTGGCTTAAAAGTACAAAAGAGTTTGTCTCTCAAAAACAAAGATATCATTTATTTTAAGAAGATGTCTTAACCACTTTAATTATAAGATGATTATTATGATTTGGCCATATATATAGGACATAAGAAAATAATAATATGATATAAAGAAAAAAGATTATATAAACAAAAAGATTAAAAGTCAAATCTTATATTATAAGACAAGGAAGAGTTATCTTATTAAGAGTGTAATTATGATACAGTAAAGAGAAGTGTTATTTTTGCAAAGAATGAACAAAAAAGTTGGTTGAGAACCAATTGGTAGGTACATAACCGTTTTGGGGTGAACGGTTAGGATTTCCTTTCGAGAAGGATGTCGTATAGGGGTATATTCTTTTTTTTTTTTTGAACGATGACGGTCAGTCAGCAGGTAGGATGAGCGCATCATTTTCTTAAAATATGTTGTTCATTCAACAATTATTTGGTATATACTATATTTTATTAAACTATGCAAGGGAGACTCGACTTCTTGGGCTATTTTATTAAACTATACGAGGAAGACGCGACTTGTGGAGCTATCTTATTAAACTATAGGAAGAAAGAAAACCTTCGGTGGTGACTTAAATATAAAAATAAATAAAAAATAAAATAAAAGAGAAGGATATATAAGCTTGGGTTTCTTTATAATAAGGAGAGTTGCTTTGAGTTTTTTTTAAGGTTAAGAGTTAGTAAAGTCGATCAGAGCCAGAACTATCTGTGAGTGCATGTTATTCTAATTATATATGCAATCTGTAATAGATCCGTTTTTGTATTTAACTTGCAATCTTTTGAACTGGTCCTGTAAGAGGTGGAAACGACCTCTGAGTTTATTGTAGGGCGTGGGGGATCCGAAGTTAGTGAGGTCACAACCGTAGGTTAAGGCGCCGTAAATCCTCTTTTGTCGAGCTAGAATTCTTGAATCACATGGACCCTGCAATGGATGCAGTTTCGCTCGGACATCTAGATTGTGAGTCTAACAATGATACAAAAATATCTTTAGCAGAACACAGGTCTTCATTTTGTAATGAATCATCTACTTCCTAATCTTCAATTATCCTCATCCAAGACTTAAATCCTTCTGCAAACTGACAGCTACCTGCCATTCTCCCAAATGATGTATATAAGTTAAATTGGTGGTCATTCAAAACTGCAACTCAAATTAAAGTATCATCCATAGATGTCTCCTTCACTGATAAAGATGAACCTGTTCACATAAATCTATTGGAAAAACGCCAGATTGATTAGGCGAAAGCCCAAGGTTTTAAATATGTACATCTAGGAGCCATAAAGCTTGGATTGGGGCCATTGGTACGCCCATATTTACCTGTTTCTTCCCTCTGTGTAGCCATAGACATGAGGCATCAGAACTTTGTTGATGTGATCATTGACGGTTTTACCGCTCCATTGCATGATGGTCTTGAGTTTGGCACCATCTACCCTAAGCATTCTGTAAGTTTGGAAGACCCTTACATCTATGACCTGCTAAAAGCCTATATCCTGCCTAAAGGTTTTAATATGGATACTGGGTCCAAGATTATCCAACTGAAAGGTGTAGTAGTTGCCAGATTTGGCAATGATACCCTTCCCCCACTACGATCACATGTACATTAGAGTTCACACCTGCACAACGTGGTGGAATCTGAAAAATCCAAACAATCTACCCCAGTAACATTTGATTGGACAGGAATAAACTATCCCAGGCAATGGGAAGTGAAATATAAAGAACTGAGAAATACAGAAAGGCTATCCAACTCATTCACTGCTCAACCTCTTACTTTTGATAGGTCTACCAGTTCTTTCCATGTCCCAGATGAACTTCCTACTCGCAGATTCACACCTCCATTAATCAGATCTACATCCTCAGCTTCCTATAATAATGCAAGGCGTCAAGCCGAAGCAAACTCTATTTCTACCTCCTCCTTGCAACCATCTTTCTCTGGTTTGCATGAAAATGAATATCGTGGCCAGCATGCTGAATGTCCTGCATGCCACAAAATTTTACAGAGGATCCAACACCATAAAAACAAGGATCCACTTACCTTAGGTATGTTCCATCTACCTAGGAGTGACCCAGGAATGGAAGTTGTCTATTATTAAGACAAAGATCGTATATCCCAGGAAGAAATCTCCCAGATACCCCATTCAGACAATTTTCAATAGATGGCTAGACTAAAAAAGAGTTCCTACCGTATAAGTCTTCAACCCCTGATCAATCTGTTTCAGAAGAAGCCAAGTTAGCAAATTGGGGAAATATGCAGCACAAGTTGACTCCACAAAATTTGGATGATGTAGCCCAAGACATCATTTTCTTAAAAACACAAATGGTAGAAGAGAAACAAAAAATAAAGGCTATAACAGCCAATCTTGGGTTGTTGGATCATCTTCTACATGATTCAACTAAAATAAAAATAGCAGTTGAAATCGCTACTACAAAGACTGATAAAAGGTGAGCTGTGTTAGAAGAACTTTTGACAAAGACCGAAAAGATAAAGAAAAAATCTCATATTGTCAATGAACATGTTTTTGCTCTAGCCACAAAAGGACATCGAAGAAAGTCCTCTCATAGTAAGAGTCTTTCTTTTGGTCAGTTCAGTGTTTCTGAGGTTGATAATCGTCCATAATTTGATTTCGGACAAACAGAGGAAGAATTCAAAGAAATAACAGATTGGGTCGTGGAATTTAAGAAATTTCCCCCGGCACTTAACCCCAAATATCTTGTAATGATGTCTCTGAGGCATCAAGAAAGATGGCCAATCCTCTGTCACAGGTCCTCCTCCTCCTCAGCCAGATTTTGATGTCCCCATGCCAGAAGTAAGTCCATCCACAACACCTTCCCATAGATTCCAATTTGGAATCAATAGCATGAACAACTTATTGTCCCATATGCCAGAGCAACTAGTCTTCAATATCCAGTGTCAGACTCGTGCTGACATAAAAAAGTGATTCAAATGCTGGGACAATGGGTTTTGTACAAAAGACATCAGGATAGTAATCTTACTGGTTAGAGTTTGGGCACACAATTAGTTGCAGGTCTCTCAGGCCTAGCATATGAATGGTGGAGATGGCTCCCACAAGAAGCCCGAAATGAGATGCTATCTGCTGATGACGCTGATCAACAAATCCTTCATGGCCTCAGTAAATAATTTTATGGCCTTGATGATAAGGAAGAGTATGATCATTTGGCTTCACTTTTTATGTCTGCTAGATTATGTGATCTGAGAAAAAGTGAAGAATATTTTTGTTATATGCAAAAATTGTTAGTTTCTTTTGGTAAGTCTGATAAACCAACATACTTGAAGCATTACCTAAGAAGCTTTCCAGGTCATGTCCCAGATGCAGTTGAACAATTCCTAAAATATAAGCACATTACTCTTCATGGTATGTCTTTAGCACAACTGCATGCCTATATTCTTGAGACTTGGCAAGAACATTGTCTTGAACACCGAGTCAGTAAAGATTTCAAAAGACGCCAAGGAATGTACTCTGCATCCTTCTGTAAAGAGGTAGCCCGAATGCCAGATTGGGGATGTCATGCCCATAATTGAGGTCATTTACATGAAACCTGTAAATGCAAGAAAAAGCATAAAGTATTCTATTATAGTAGCCCTTGATATCATCCTGACAAGCCTTACAAATATAACAAGCATGGTTATAAAAAGTTTGAAAGAAGGTATCCTTCTAGATTTAGAAGATCTCAACCTAAGCGCTATGTCAAACAAAGAACTGAAAAGAAGGATAAAGATGCATGCTTTATTTGTGGTAAGAAAGGCCACTGGGTTGGAAAATGTCCTGAAAGGAAAAGTAAACCAAGGCTTGTAGCCTTGTGTTCCAAGTTAGATCCACATTGGTGGGATCTTTGTGTTTGTTCTACAGATGCCCCTCCACCTTTGGGAGAGATCATTTATTTACCTGATGAATTTGATGATGAATATTCTGACTCTACTTCAGACTCAGATATTGCTCTTGCAAAATTTGATCCTTCCTTTGAATCTGATTCCAGCTCTGATTCAGACACGGATGCAAATTTAGGGGGGTGTGAGCCACCCGACTTTGACTTTTGTTTGTACATGCTCTCTTTCAACAAAAAGACTTCTATAGAAAAACAATTGGTAGATATCGATCTGCAATTATCCTCTGTCCCTGCTTTCGAATAGATATTGAGAAGAAACCTCAAAGAAGAGAAAAAGAGACTCTTAAGTCTTCTTGAGAAATCTACCAAAGGAAAAGAGAAAGTAGATCCTCCTTCTGAGGCTCTTACACTATACAATCCTACAGATATTTACAGGAATTACCCAGATGAGCATGAATCAAGACAGAGTTATAGAAGAGATAAGGAAAATATGCTCAGGCTTCAGATAAAGGAAAATCAACAATAGCTGAGAAAGATAGTTTCAAAGATTGAGCATTTAAAAGATGTGTTACTTATATTGGTAACTGAAACAGACCAATCTTCGGATGAAGAACTCAGCAAACACCTTGAGGAAGCTATGCAAGTCCCAGGTCAGAGAAAAGTCTCTTCCATGTCTTCACCTGAACCAAATTTAGGATTATTCCAAGGTCCTAAATTGTTTATAAGTCTAACTTTCTGTCCTCCTGAGTTGAAGTCTTATTCTTTAAGCTGTATGATAGATTCTAGATGTCAGTTAAATCTTGCCAGAGGACCATCCATTCCTCCATTCTATTGGGAAAAGTATGTTGATCATGGCTCAAAAATAGAAGGCACTCCAGTCTTTTTAACTGGCAGGGTAGAAGATTTCCATGTACAAATAACTAATATCCCTGAAGTTTTGTCTTTGTACAGTATAGATAGTATCAAGGAAGACTGTATCCTTGGTTCCGAATTTCTTCTTAGTGTCAGCCCTTTTACTGTAGATAAAAAGAAAATGTTATTCATCTGCACTGTGAATGGCCGGCTAATCTCCTGTCCACTATCCTTTGAATCTAATAGCAAGTGCAAGATGATATTTCTAGGACCTGAGTCAAAACCTAAAGTAGCATAACTTTTTAAAATGGAGCGTTGTATCGCCTATGCAGAAATGCATAAGGAAAAATCTCTTGCTGATATTTCTGCTAAGCTAATCAAAGACTATTGTTCTGAAAGTCCTAATGCCTTCTGGAAAAGGGAGAAATACTTTGTAAGCCTACCATTTGATCCACTCTAGAAGATCAAGCCAATGAATGCTTCGGCAAGATTAATGTTTCCTTCAAAAAGGGAATTTTGTGCAAAGGAGATTAAAGATCTTCTTGAGAAAGGTCTGATTGAGCCATCCAAGAGTCCTTGGGTGTGCCGTGCTTTTGTGGTAAACAAGCACTCAGAGATCAAAAGGGGCACACCTAGGTTGGTTGTCAATTATAAGCCCTTGAATGCTATTCTTCTGAAGGTAAGATATCCTTTGCCAGATAAGGCAAGTTTGTTGCAGAGAATTGCTGGGTGCACTATATTTAGCAAGTTTGATCTAAAGTCTGGTTTCTACCAGATAGGAATTGAGACAAAGGATCGCTATAAAACTGCATTTGTTGTCCCACAGGGACAATATCAGTGGAAAGTCTTGCCATTTGGAATAAACAATGCCCCATCAGAATTCCAAAAGAGAATGGAAGATATCTTTAGAGATAAACAGTGGGCGTTGGTGTTTATAGATGATGTTCTGATATGCTCAAAAAATCTACAAGATCATCTTAAACATTTGCAGCTATTTTATGATATGGTCTACAAGCATGGTTTAGTCCTGTCGCAAAGTAAAATGGAAATAGGGAAAACTGAAATAGATTTCCTTGGATTTAATATCCAGAAGGGACAAGTAATCCCGCAGAAACATGTCTTCAGTTTGTTCAGCCACTTCCCTGATCAAATTCTAGAGAAAGTGCAGTTGCAAAGGTTCCTAGGGAGCCTAAATTACATAAGACCATTTTACAGAGGACAAGCCAGTGACATTAATGTCCTGCAACAAAGGCTGAAGAAGAATCCACCTAAATGGTTTGAGAAGATGACTTTGGCAGTGCAGACAATAAAAACCAAAGTCCAGAATCTCCCAGCCTTATCTTTGCCTCAAGGCATTAGCTAGTTAGTCATTGAAATAGATGCCTCTTCATCCACATGGGGTGGTGTGTTGATTGAAATCATTGGAGGCAATGAGAATGTGTGTGGCTATGGATCTGGTTCATTTAAAGCAGCTGAGTTGAACTATCCATCAAGCCATAAAGAAATTTTGGTAGTAAAAAAGACTGTACAACATTTTATTTTATTTTTAAAACCTGTTAAGTTTGTAATTAGAACTGACTTAAAGATCATGCCTAGAATATTCAAGAATGCAAATCTGATGGCCGAAAACAGTAGTAGGATTCTTAAATGGTTTATTTGGTTGAGTAATTTTGATTATGAAATAATATATAAGCCTGGTTATTTGAACTGCTTAGCCGATATGCTAACAAGAGAGAATTCGCAGCTTGCAGCTCCCTTTCTAAGCATGTACACCCCTGGCTCATCAAGCTCTGGACCTAGAAGCGATAAAGGGAAAGCTCATGTTCAACCATTGTACCAGCCGAGAAATGGTTTATTTCTGAAACCATGGGATGAGTCCATCTCTGAAGAAGAGAGAAAGCAACTTCTGGATTTTGCATCCAGAAAAGAAGCAGACAAATATTTGGAGATTACTCTGATCAAGCAGATAGCAGCCAGCCCTTTGAAGCTTAAAATATTAGAAAGATGGGAATGATCAGCGTTCAGAAGTTTTGAGAATGCTCAGTCAAAACTAAAGAACTGCAAAGAACTCTGGATAGACTGTAATGAAGAAAATGACCTGCCTGTCTGGTATGTTGACATTGGAGAAGGCAACCTAACTTGGACGTCCTATAGCTTGATTCTCCAATTCTGTAGGGAAGAAAGGTCGATTGTGATTTGTGGAGATCCAGGTAATCTCAGGAATAAATCTTGGTCTAGATGGACTGAGATTTTTCTTGACAATTTTTGTCCACGTGTAGATTGGGTAAACAGAAGGGCCAACTTCATATTACACCTGGAAGCAGATATGGAAGTAGCTAATCAGAACCAAAATGGTTTAAATTCCTTCTACGCCACCAAGGAGGAAGGTATACTCGTTTGGTGCATACTATATTTACAGAACAAAAGTTTATCAAGCGTGACCATCACAGAAACAAGATTGATGCCAAATTACATACCCACAGACTCCCTCTTGACCTTCAAGTTGAGTCAATTTTTGACAGCGAATTCCTTTGTGATGAGAATCCCATTTTCCACGGTTCTGATGTGGAAAGATGTTTCAGCCCTGATATGTATCCCCCCATCCCTCCATAAGATCCGTATCCATCATGTGACTTTTATGATGATGAAGACATCTTTGGATTCGATTGTCCCTGCGGTGGAGTCAACATCGGCGATAAAGAAGTCTGCATTTGTCGCCATGCTCGTGATCCATACGATTGAGAATCTGCTTTAGTTTATGAAAGCCGTGGTGGGCCGGTCTTTGTCACTTCTCTTTGTATATGGTCGAGAATCTTTGTCAGTTTTGTCTGTATATCAGTCTGTCTGTCATAATGAATTCTGGGTCCCAATATGTCTTCAGACCGTGAAGGGATGAGATAATGATAGTGTGGTCCCACTATCACCTCGGAATCTTTCTTTATGACTTGTTAATGTCAGTCTTGAGTCACCGGGTGACTGGATAGCATTGTATAAATAAAGGCTTCGGGGCCTCATTTTGGGGGAGAGAGTTTTTAGTGTCGCTCATGTGCTGAGCTTAGTTTGAGTCGAAGAGTATGCTCTGCAACTTGCCCCTAGCGATATAAGATTGCATCAGAAATTCTATCTGTAATTTCGAGTATGAGTCTGTAAAAGAAGAGTATGCTCTGCAACTTGCCCTCTGCTGGTATAAGATTGCATCAGAAATTCTAAGTTTGTTAAAGTAGTGATGAGCTTCGCCCTCCAAAGCCGATTTGCTCAGAGTCTGTAAAGATGATGTTGATTATATAAAGTATTTGGATGCATTGAATGGGAATGGATGTTTGAAGAAGCAAAGCTTTTTGAAGTAAAGTCGATCTTGGTGTATATGCATTTAAAACTGTAGTAACATCATTTGAGTACAAATACGAACGAAAAAATCCAATACCAATAAAATACTGAAGTAGACTTCTTATATTTAATATTTTAAATTAAATATAAAACAATATATATAATATAATTTTTAATTAAATATATAACGATATATATAACATTTATATATAGTCAAACATATACAATATTTTTAATGAAATATTGAATATCAACCATTAAATTTTAAACTTATTTTGTTTTAAAACATATATTTTTAATAACCAAAATTACTCTTTAAGAAAACAAAAAGATAATGCCCTAAATTTCCTAATAGTTATTAATTATTTTAAGAAGAAAGTAAATAATATTTACCACTATTCATCATCATCATCATCATCATTGAAATTAATTAATTAATGTTTAAATTGTGTTAGGGTTAACTTTGACTCCCGTGGTTTTGGGAACATGGTTTTGGTAAATAATAAATCTAGTGTTGCTATAATAACTGCATATTTATTTTCTTTGGCATATTTTTATTTCTATTAAATTGAATTACTAAGTATGAAAGTGAAAGGCACTTATTTTATAGTGTTTTAATAATTAAAATTTGTTTTTTTTAAATTATTTTTCAAAATTAATCAGTATTCGTATTACACAGATTCGAATTTGTTCTAAATTTCCATACACAAAAGGCCAATATGAACGAATCATTGCTACTATTTTTAAAATTGGTTGAATAGAGTTTGTTATCAAGGGTGTCAATGCTATTATTTTGGTTGTAAGTCAATGATTGAGTATAAATATATATGAAGAGGCTAGGGAGTAAAGTATGTTTATAATTGTATTCCTTAATCAAATTCAGTGGGAATAATGTAAGTGGAAATCATTTTGAAATATTTTTAGATGGTATTATTTCCTTTTAAAGAAAGGACTTTCCATAAGGCTATTTAGTAAGCTACTATCGTTCTCTTTGAAGAGAGATGTGGAGAAAAGACACATGAATTGTAGTGGTTGTACTGCAGATTTGTAATCCTTTTGTTTAATTAACAGAAATATTAACAAAGTTATTTGTAATCCTTTTGTTTAATTAACAGAAATATTAACAAACTTTGGTGGATGTAGCTTCTTGTTAGGGGTGGACCATGTATATTGTTGTCTCTCCTTCTCACTTTTATATTTTCTGTGCTTTACTTTTGTGAAGTCACCAAAGTTAATGCTATGTCATTCAAACATGTTTTAAAGAATACTTACTTTCTTATTTGTACATAACGAATGAAATATGGATTATGTTATTTGATATTTAAAAGATAAGGCTTTACCCACATGAAGAATTTGGTTGTTGTTTTATTAGAGAAACTAAAGTAATAGTGTTGTGTTATTTGAGTGAATGAAGGACAATATGTATAAATGTTTATAAGTAAGACCACGAAATATTCTTCACAATAAGCATACATTTACTTTGTACTTAATTATAATGCCATGTAATTATTTGAGACTAATGTTCTTGGTTGTTGAGATGAATTTTTATTTTTTTTAATTTACCCCATCTCCCAAAATGGTAAAGAGGAGATTGGGTTATTACCTATACCTCTGATGCATTCAAGAAACTACAATATAGTTTCTATTATAAAATCTATCTCGGGCATAGCTCTTCATCACCACATGCATAGTGGTTGGTGCAGGTTATTGGGAGGTGGCCGAAAGAGATTTAGCTGCAGAATGTAGCTAATCTCCCTTTGAACTTTAAAATAGAGGACATTGTTTCTTTTCTTAGTGCCATCCCGATCCCAATATTTCAAATTTTCATTTTTCTGCACTCAATTATACCTCCATCTTTAAAATAGAGGACGTTGAATATTGATAGCCCATTATACCTCCATATTTTTTCAAACTGTCCGAGCATCCCATTATCAATGTTGGACTCAGTGCCATCATTATCATACTGCTACGCAGGAATTACTCCTACAGTAACTTGGTGTTAGATGGCAAACAACTCAGATGCAATGGTAAGAAGCCCAGTTGTTACTGCATCAATTGTTTGGAAACAGTTGTTGTGATGCATTTAATGCTAAGGTAGCTTGGTGTTAGATCACAAATAGCTCTATATCCAATGGTAACAAACCTAGTTGTTCATGCATTAATTGATGGACAACAAGTTGGGTAATTTTCACCCACTCTTACATCAAGAATATATAATTGCATCGAAGAGAAGTTGCAAGGACAAGGAAAATTCATAGGAGCTTGTGTTTATCCTTTTCAATTGCATGCAATTGGAAACTTGTGGGATGAGGGATCTGAAGTGAAATAATACCCTGGTCGGCTAAATCGTTATCAGTTCCTCTAATGATCACCACCATCTGGGTGGGTGACAGAGATCTTTGTTGAAGTTGGTCGACGGTTCAATTCAAAATAACAATTAGAAACAACTATATTAATAAGATTAATATGTTCGAAATATGCATATATTTGACACATTGATAATGTGTTTTTCCTTGAAGAATGTGTCAATTACTTATATCTAATAGTTAATCTAATATAGCAACCACTTAATTTGTGGTCGTCAAGCTCATAGTTGTATCATTATTGGAGTTGCAAATAGTTGTGTCTAATAGTTAATTTAAAAGTTAATATAAAGCTATTGGAGTTAATATAACAAATCTGATTTATCTCGACTCCTAGCTTCCAAATGGAGTTCGACTAAGCCTTATGGACATTAAATCGACTCCCAAGTGCCAATGGAGTTTGAGTGTCACATGAGCTGCACATTACCATGCCACTAAGTGCAACTATCAGTTACTTAAACTCCCAACTATAAATGAAAATTTTTATGCACATTAGCTTGACTTCTAGCTGCTAGTTGGAGTTCCACTATCACATGAACTACACATTACCATGCCATTAAGTGTAACTATCAAATGATTTTTTTTTTCAACTACCACAAAGTGCAATTATCACATCAACTAATTTTTGATTTTTTTATAATTGTTAATTATGAATTTTGAACGACGCCCATGGAATCAATCTAGAAAATACACAAGGTCTCATTCTTGTCCATACATAAATGGTAATTCATTCCAAAATTCTAAAATATATACATCTTTCGACATAACAATGCCATAATGCCCTATCAATATGCAGATCCTCGAGCGAGGATCTTTATTAAGTATTGGCGGATCTCTACATTGTTGGAGTGATCTATTCGATGATTCATTGTCAACGATCAATGATTATTTCTCTTATATGAGGACAAATAACGAGGGGTATGTGCTACCATCACCTAATCATGTCGTTCCTTCGATGGGAAATATTGGAAAGAAGGAAGGCAGAGCAACGTCTGGAAAAAGAAAACTCCAACCATGAGTAACTCTCTTCGATCACTTTGACAACATTCTGCACGGTATTTTGGTCTCCAATGTCTAAGTAGGGTCGTATGGTTAGAGATTATGTTGATTTTATCAAAATCAACACTCTACTGGCATATGTTTTTTGGCATTAGGATTACAAAAATATTCTTAATGCTTGAGGTATTTAAATTGTTTATTTGACATCTTTTCTTTGATATATCTTTGCAAAAATTGTAATATTGGGTTAATAAGTTTTTAATATATCTTTGTTATTGTAATTTTGGATTAATGAAATCATGGTTTTTAATGTAAAAATGAGCACCTTGAAATATTATAATAAATTATGGGATGTTAACATCTTATAAATGCAAATACATCTAACCAAAATTATTGTTGTTGATTTTAGACCAAAATCACCAATTTCCTTAATTATGTTGAGTTATTGGAAAAATAACTAATTTGTAGAACCTTTAGACTATAACCTTTTTATTCTTGTTCTATTTTCTTTGGAACAAACCCAAGCTCAAATTCCTTTACACTTAGTATAGTTTGTATCCTTCATAGACCTTGATATATGCCATCGTAATAGAGTTTGAATGACCCTTGGTTTGAGTGCTTAGAGTTGGTGGATTATTGCTCATCTACACCCCTGCATAGTGTTGGTTTCTTGTTTCAATTAGATACATGCAAGAAGTCCCATCCATATGGTCTCTACTAGCAACAAGGGAAATTTGTACCTGAGTACTTACATGTTGCTACCCACTGATGTGTGGTTCATTCATGTGTTGCAGACATACATGACCCACTGTAACATGCCCGTAATTTTCATAATAAAAAACATTTTCAGTTTTACATTATTACTTCACTTGTCGCAACATGTTCTCATATGTCGGAGCACGTTCATATTTTTGATAACATACTTTTTTACTCAATTGCATGGATACGATTAACTAGACTTGTTAATGTTTGATGAGAGGGATGCTCAACGTTGACTCCATTTTTAATGATTACTTGGTCGCATCCCTTACCAAGGTGATGTAATTGTTTTAAGTTGTTGATTTTGCTTGTCTAGGATTAAAACCCTAAACTTGTGGACCTAGTCCTAGCTATACTTGTTATGCATATATTTTAAGTGATCAAGCATAAGTTCTAACTTGATTTATATAAGGTATAGTCAAAGGGGTGTAACCTTATGGCTACATGTGATGGGAAAAATGCATGATTAGTTGACTTAGCTAGTGTTTAGCCATGGCAGAAGGTTTTGCAACCTATAGGATTTACTAGCAAGGGTGTGGTGGTATAATCATATGGCTTTAATATAAAGTTTAAATGGTGGACTGACTATGCGAGATACAAGGGTGGATGTCAGCGATGATATGAAGGTGTTAAATAATATGCGTTTAATCTTTTCCATAACCCTAGTTGTGAGTTGATAGCGCAACTAGGTAATTTATTTGGCATGACAACCACACATACGCTAAGGGGAAAGGCCTGTTCTAGACCTTCCACTTGTCCTTAATTTGATTAACGAAGGTTTTGTAGGGTCTAACTTGCATTTATGTTGTCATGTGGGTTTTCTTTGTTTGTTTTGTTGTAATGGTGGTTTGGAGGTTTGGTGGTTGACCGCTCCATTGGTTGCGCAACAACCAGACTGACCCTTCGAGGTCTGTCATTTCTTGTTTGGATTCTACACTGAAATTGTTAAGTTTGTTTATGGTTTTTATCAGTTGTTAATGGCTATGTGGACGCCATTACATTCTTAGCCATCCTTGGTTTGACATATGGTCAAGTGGAAGCCCAATCTCCTTCCTTTGAGCTCTGGTAGAGGCTTTCCATGCCTGCAAGGATTTTATTAACATGTATAAAATTACTTCAAGTCTATATTTTTTTTAATGTGATTCATAGTTTTTAATTTTCAGATAACTTGAATTCGAAATTGTTGGTGCAGGGCAGAGAAATGAGAGAGTAATTAGGAGGAGAAAACCCTTGGCCCTCTGCGCATGTAAATAAGGTATAAACCTCAACCATGCAGTGATTTTGATTCAGGTTAAACTAAAAGGTTAATATCATGACCCTGTTTTGGCAGGAAAAACCAAGGTACTAAAGTAAGGATGCCATGAGGCTTGGGTTAGGCATGACATTGCCTCCACGACTTCCATCTCTTTTAACATGGTAATATTCACAATTTAAAAGAAGTTGTAACTTATTATAGTACAATAAAATTGGATAGATTTTAACTTTTGCACAACAATGTAGGTACAAGCTTGGGTATGGCCACACGAAAGTGGCGATAGGGTTACCTCCTCCCAATTTTTGTCCTTCTCTTCCTTGAGGCGAGGAACCCTATCCTTCACTCTGCTTGTTAGAATGTTTATAATTTTTAAAGGATTGTAACTTTATACTAATGTTTATTAGTCCTTTGTTCTTATATGCATATATGGAATGGTGTGGCTTTATTAGTCCTTTGTTCTTGTTCTTAATGTAAACAGCTTCAAGGTATGCCTCCTCTCGATTGCATACGGTTGACCAAGGTTACCCTGGATTCGATAAAAAGGGAAGAGAGAGGAGAGAATTCACAACCTCTAATTCTTAGGATAGTTTTTTATTATTGGATCTTCTCTCTGTTTTGGGAAAAACTTGGCGGTGGATAAATGGTTCAACAATTGGCATATTTCCATCGTAAACTTTTCAATTGTAATTTGGTTATACATGTTTCGAATATGAATGATTTTGGTAAATGGTCGCTTCGCCAATTTTGCTTGATCTGTGTTGATTTTTGTAGAACCTTTTAATGGATGTTTGTCGAATGTGTTTTGATATTTAATTTAATAAATACCTTCGATCTGTCTATTTCTGGGTATGAATACCCAGAACAGAGATTGAGCATTTGTATTTGATCATGTTCTTAAAATTGTAGATATGATTGGTTGACTTATAGATCTTACTATTTGTATTTAAAATTCAGATATGATATTGATTTTATGGATAATCTCACTATGCATTTAACTCGATTTGATTATCGTTGAGTTTGGAAACTTAGATATATGAGATGGGAGTTCATAATTAACTTGTTAATTGAATACTTGGTTGGTAGTGGTTTGATTGATAGTGATCCCTTAGTTCAATTTTTAATTAATTAATCTCTTTATATATGTCCCAATATGGGCATGGAATCCCAAACAAAGACTAGGTTTAATGCGTGTGTATTAAATTTAAACAGATATAAACTCTCTGTATAAGCCTTCGGCTCCTAGAGAAAAGTGATTTGTTCAAACTTACTTAGATATGTTTTATTAATTTGATATATACATAATTGAATAAAGAATTGGTAAAGTTATCAAGATGCATTTAGAACAAACAAATAGATATATGTGAAGAGTCTCCCGGCTCTTAATGTTAAATATTAGAGTATACATTTAAAGGGTTTGATTTATAGTAATGTAACATACCATAGGAAAATATTGTAGAGAGGATTTATTTACCATTAAAATTTTCTACATAAATAAGATATCTGTTACTTTATACATTCTGTACATAATTAATTAACAAATAACAACTTATAACTAAGAACATATTATTGAAAGAGATAAAAATAATAGTAATAGACGCATAGTATAATTCTTAGTTTATAATGCACATTCTAATTCCAATCCACTTTCAAAATGTAATTATGAGTACTAAACAATTAATAAATTTAGTAAGGAACATGTCACCACTGTTGGGAAACAAAACTGAAGCTGTTGTTTCTTCCGACCAAGTCCTAGAACATCCAAATCTTACTTTCTCCAAAACCCCTCGAGCTTGTTTGTTGAACCATAAGGGAAAAATACGATCAATGTGTCATCTCTTTGCATCAATAGATTATTTCCCCATCCATCGCCAACCTCCTGCTTATTCAATGGGCATACTATTTTATAGTATTTTTCCTAGGACTTGGTCATTTATGTGCCTCTTGCTCTTTAGGGATCCACAAGGAATCTTGACCTAATTTTGGGGAGGATGCCTCTTGCATCACTTGAGTTCTCACTCAACAGTTTTTGTCATTTGTTATTTCCCCTTGTGGGTCAGCAAATACTCATGTAACGACTACTTCAGTTCTGATTCCTCTCAGTATTTTGATTATTCGATAATAATAATTTATTACATTCATTTTTTACTTTTTTGTCAAAATATTTTAAAAATAAATAAATATTCAAAATAATAATTAGACAATTGTTTGGTGTATTGCACCCACCTAATGATGATACAATGTCTCTCGAGACTATTCATTTGTAATGGACCACCTTTGTTGAGTTCCCACTACCTTCCCTAGATTTGTGACCTCTTAGGAACATCTAGTGCTTTGGTATGACACTTTGGATTTCTTCTCACTTTGTCTCTTTCCCTTGGTCATCCATTTCAATTACTTTGACTCTCAGGGCACTTGTTTAGGGAATTTTCTAACTTTAAGGGTTTAGTTGGGGAGTGAAAATCTATGTTGGGTCCATAATTACTTAAGATAGTCCATTACGTGTCCATGGTATCCCAAATATGTTTTAGGTTTCTTTGAATGTAATCAAATGATCCAAACTTTGTTAGGGATTTACCCTAACATTCCTACTTTAGTGTACTTATATAATTTAATCAATTAATGCATGTGGCCATGTTCTATGAAAAAGACCCCAAGTAGTTAGATTTTTTTTCATTGAGAATCTATTTATAGAACTAGAAGGTTATGGAATGGTTTTGTCTTATGTGGTACTAATTGGAGCTCTAGTCATTGAGAAGCCACCCTAAGAGGCTCATGAGGTCATTGTTTTCTTTCTTCTAGAAATCATTAATACAAGGGATATATTTCACATAGTTCATCGCATTTGTTTTTTATATCACTAGACTAATCACTACAAACTTCCTAACCCTACTTGATTGCTCAACAAAAAAAAGTGTGTTACAAATAACTAAAGGGGTGTTGTGTCTCTGATTGAACCAAGTACTATGTTGGAAACAATTTGATATATCGAAAAGTTATAGTAAATTACATTCATTTTCCCTTAGGACCTTAAAAAATCTAACTTCTATATTATAATAGTGGAATTCCTACATCTTTGAGTATAGAATGAATTTGGAAATTACATCAACACAAATATTAAAAAACAATTAAATTAAAAGTTTAGTCCTATTGACACCATTGTGGGATACATATAATGCCCTCACCAACATTGAAACAAATAAATTAAATTAAAAATTGGGTCCTACTGACACCATTGTGGGATAAATTCCACGTGGGAGACATTTGTTTGTGTTATATCTCAAATGAATCCTCTTAATCTATTGATTGCATAGAGATAAGTCACGAATAACACTTCAAAGGGATCTTAAGAACTCCCATGCCCCAAACTCACAACATGGAATCCATGGAGCGCAAAATATAGGAATTGCAACATCAATGCCAGTGTCTTGAGTCAAAATTTCACAAACATGGAGTTGAACTTTCATCGAAGATTAACCAATTGGGTGTTGAGATGAAGAACCTGATAGGATCGTTACTTACATCCATGGGATCAAAGCACTTAAACAACACATGCACCCTTTGATTATGGACTCATCAACAATGAAGAGAATCATACTAACATGCTATTTACAAAGATAGAGAGTCATCAAACAATCTTTCAAGATCATAATTTGTGATTTTGTTTTTTTGAAAGTAAACGTGAGCAAGTTTAATGGTTCAAATCTATGAGAGTTGGTTACCTAAATGCAACAATATTTATTTCTCATGGAATTACAATTAATCCAATGAAACTCAAATTCGAGGTCTTATATTTTGAGCCAAGACAATTGATGCATGACCTTCCATGGAGTTTGGTAACCCTAATTGAAAAATTTGTTCAATGTCAATTTTTGTTAAAAGTTTTTCATATTTCTAGCATAAAAGATAATGTTCTTAAATAAGAAGCCAAACACATAAGCATATGTACCTTCTATTTCTTTCAGTGATCAAATATTTTGTGTGTGTGTTCTAATTTTTTAGGTGATAGAATGTTTTGTGGAGCTTTTTAGTCCCTGTATTACACATGTGACTATATGTTTCACCTCACCCCGTTAGTTTGGCTAAGAGACCAAGGATATTTCTAAAGTTTGAGAAAAATATAATATTAATTTGTTTTTATTTATTCAATTTATTTTCATGTGTGTTTAACTCTGATTGGCCTCTCTACTTTGAAAAGACTATTTTTTTTATCATGGACCACATTAATTTAAAATAGAAAAATAAAATAAAATCTATATACATTATGAAAACTTTAGAAATTACATGAAATATTTGTGGTAAAGTGTTGTACAGTTGTTACTTCAATGTTATACTATTGTCACATTACACACACATATATTTTTTACATATTTCAAATATTTATACAATTTAAATCCATATGCTTATATTGAAATAATACCACTAGTATTCTTAATATTTTGTTTATGCAAACTTTAAACTAATTTTCAAAAGCAAAATATACAATTTTTATATTTTATATTTTTTTGAAGTGTCTCTCATTTTCCACTTTTTCTTTTATTTTAATATAGTTTTTAATATAATTTTTAAATTAATTTTTGAACATATCAAAATATTAATAAACATAATTAGGGTTTCATATTTTTTAAAATTAATTTTTAAATCTCTTTTTTTAAATAGTATAAGTTTTGGATTATATATTATTATTTATGAAAGAAGATTACTTGCTTTATTAATATTTGCAATTATAGTTTAAAGTTGTTTTTTTTATAATTCAAGTTTAAACTTTTATTTTTTATTTTTTTAAATTAAACTATATCCTTATGCTTGTTATATATATGAAAAAAATATATATATGTAAACTTCTCTTTTATCAACTAACCATCTTTGTCTTTGTCAACAAAATTTTATAGTTGAACTTGAAACTCTTACGAACAGTATTTTTGAGGGTGGAAAAACGGACGTTTAACTGGGCGACTACTCTACAAACAACATGATACAATTCTTGAAGCTAAAAAATAGTTATAATTAATAGTTGAAGCTAAAAAAATAATTATACATTTCCATGTGGGGCATTGTTTGACGATCATGGGAAACCTATTTTAACCCTAAATAGAGAGATCAAAATTGAGACACAAAGCTCTAGATGGATTCTAGATCGGTTTGTTTATTATTATAAAGTATATTTTTTTTTGTTTTTTTCATATTCTATTATTATTATTAATAAAGTTACTTTTCTTTTTATTTTTCATTTTTTCTTTAGACTTTTTAAGTTTTATTTCATTTTAATTTATAAACATTAAATTACATTAGATTTGACCTCCACACTAAGATACCAAGTGCATATAAAATTGATTATCCTCAAAAACATGTTGAGTAACAAATTGCAAATAATACAATATGTGTTAATGGAAAATTAAAATGATTGATGTACTCAAGAGTCTAAATTTATAATTACTCAATATTCATAAGTTATAATATTACTTGCAAATTCATAGTGATGTACTTACTTAGGAAATTCTTTTTAAAAATATTCTTAATACCTAATAAGACTTACAACAAATCAATGAATATAACTATAAATATAACTCTAAAAAAAACTATAAATATAACTATAAAATTAAAAATGTGGTTCTATATATATATAAAAAACTTGAATTCTCTCTAATTTGTTTTTTGTTTTAAGTCACTATGCTATGAATATTGCACCCATGGATTTAGAGGTGCTCCTTGTGTATCCTCAATTAAAGAGCATAGTCCAAAATAAGACTTTTAATCTAAAGCAAAACTTAAAAAAAAAAAAACTTATTAACAATGCCAATGAAGATGCAAAAAAACATTAATGAAAAGATGAATAAACTTATTATGAAAATTTAACAATAAAATCACTCTTAAGCTTAAAAGAATGCCTTATATGCTCTTAGTATTTTACCTATTCAACAATCCTTCCATTTCTTTGTTACAAGATATTATTACTCATATACAACTTGGCCATATAATGTATCTCTTATAAAAGATGTGGTTTTAATTTATGAAGTCCATTAAACAATCCTTCCATTTCTTTGTTGCAAGATATTATTACTCATATATACAACTTAGCCATATAATGTATCTTTTATAAAAGAAGTGGTTTTAATTTATGAAGCTAATATACAACCTTAACTTGACACTAATACATGTTGTAAAAATTTGTCAATCATCTTCTTGTTATACCCAATTCTTTGAATATTCTCGATGTCTAAAAATAATCATGACCAACTCCTTCATCAATTGAAATTGAAGGAAAATAACAAATCTATTCAAAATTTTTGCAAGGAAAAATAACAAATTTATTCAACATTTATGCAATTTTTATTATACAATTTTTATTGATAAAAAAAAAATAAGTTTATTTAAAATTTATGCAATGTCAATTAGAACTTATATAACAAAATGCAATATCACTTAAAACTTATATGACAAAATTCTATAGATGATTTACAGAAAGAAGAATATGTATTTCATACTTTCTTAAAACTTATATGACAAAATTCTATGTACTTCATACTTTCTTAAAACTTATATGACAAAATTCTATGGATGATTTACAGGAGGAGGAAGATGTACTTCATACTTTGCAAAATTATACTCATTGTTATTTTTATGTATCTTCTTATGTATTAATGGATGCTCATATGATGTATTTTCCTTGTTCTGGGAAATAAGGATGGTTTAGTACATTAATTGTGAACTTGATATCATGACATTAGTGATTTTTTATTTAAAAGGTAATTGTCTTAGCTAAATTCTTATACTAAGGAATGGGTAGTATGCAAGGTAGGTGATGTATTCAAAGGTTAAAAGGGTGAAAAATCTTTCTTTTATATATTTCATGGTTCATCTTGTACTCTTTATGCTCAGTCTTTGGTAAGGTTTCTTCTCTATCCATTTCAACCAGTTGCATGACCAACACTATGAATGTGTTAATGCTTTTCTCCAACCAAGCCAACCAAAATTCAGGGTCCTCCTTTTCTTCATGAGAACTCATGACCATATTTGGTTTCCTGCTAGTTTCCTGCTTCTTTGTAGGCTCGGTAGCAGAGTCTCTTCGTTGTTTTGATACCTATGGTGGGTGCTTAGCATACAGGTCTTCTCAAGCTATCTCGAGAACCTACTATGATACCATATTATCTATGCATTGTAGGCTCACAACCTGACAGTCTCACTAACATAGATCTATGCCAAAAAATAATTAAATGTTGTCTTTGGTTTATCTGTCTAAATGGAGAAAAATTTGTAGTATGTGGCTAGAAAGGCCAACGATTTAATAACTAGAACAATAATTAAAATAACCACAAAGAATTCATATGCACAATAAACACACAAAGTTTTTACCCTAGAAACCCAAATGGGAAAACCAACATTCATTGGGAATTGTAATTGCTCGGAAATCTATTACAATAATGAGTGATACACAAGAACATGTGTATTGTTACTCACAAATAACATTTGGAGACTGTCATGACTCAGAGACGCCCTTCTTCTTTGTGGACAGGATCCCAACCCATTTTCCCTTCAAGCAGTTGCTTCTCTTTCAGTCTCGTGCTATGTCTTCCTTTTTGCTTTTTCTTCTTCTCTTGTCCACGTCAACTAAGTGTCCTTCTCTCCCACAACCTTCAACTTTTATTGGGCTAGCCTTGAAAGTTGAACCATCACAGTGGTCAATTTCCACTTCCTACGGTTAAAAAGATTAGACATTTCTCACTTTGTCAAACAATTAATGTTTTAATAAAAATTTACAAAAAATAATTTATTTTAATGAAGATCCAATTAAGATAATGTCTTGAAGCTAAATTCAATATTTTAACCAAAGGCACAACAAATATGTTCTTCAAAGAAAAAACTGCAAAGCAACCCCGTTCAATTCCTCCTGCTCCTATGAACTCCCCTTGTCATCCCAAGACCACTCCTGCTCCCATGAACTCTCTTCGTCATCCCAAAACCACATCGGAGGTTCCTACCGTTTTGATTTGTGATGACTAGCTTTCTAGATATATCTTTAGCCTACTCTCTTTTTTAGAAACGGTTAACATCCCTACTCTCTTTTTCTAGATAAAGGTTTTAGTCGAATCTGTACTTTGCTTCCTATTTATTATGAAACACATTTAATTTGCTTGCTATTTATTATGAAACACAATTAGTCTAATTTTATATTCTGCTTCTACACCATTAAAACACAATGGCTCAAATAGTCTCATTTTAAATTCTGCTTCTGATTTGTTATAAAACACCATTGACAAACTGAACTTTAGTGATTGGTCTGGTTTCATTGTCAACCAGAGATTTGGTTGAACTTCATAATCTTAACCGAAATGACAATGGTAGATATTGTTGGTTGGTTGGACGTTGAATTTCATGTTTTTAAATTCAGTAACTTTTAACTCCGCGCAATTGACAGGTCACCAATTTTGCCCGACTCAAAAGCAATAATCGAGTCCTTATAACTAGTTACATTGGAAATTTTCCATTCGAACTTCACTGTATTGCAATTTATTAGTTATGGCTACCCATGAGATTCGAGAAGAGGCAGCCATGGGGAATGTAACTGCCCGACTACTCTACAATCAACGAGAGACTATTCCGTTGGTGTTGCCAAAGAGCGCTGCTACGACCACGGAGAAATCAGGTGCAAGAGAGCTGCCAGAGAGCTGTATATCTGCCATTCTCTCCTTCACTACTCCACAAGATGTCTGTAGACTGGCAGCCGTCTCCAAAGTCTTCAGATCTGCTTCCTATGACGACTCTCTCTGGAACAAATTCGTTCCTCAGAAATGCCACCAGCTCCTACACAGGGCCGTTGTTCCCCTCGCATACTCTTCAAAGAGAGAACTCTACTTTCTGCTCTGCGATTCGATTCTCATAGACGCCGGAACAAAGGTATGCATCTATTAATGCCTCTTTATTATTCATACATGCCGCTTGATTTTGTTCCCAACTTGTCATTTCAGTCATTCATATTATTTTCTGGTGGAACAACAACAACAACAATAGAGATTTTGGGTGGAGCGATCCACAGGGAAGATAGGTTACATGTTATCTGCAAGGCAACTAAACATCGTTTACGGGGAAGACCAACGCTATTGCCATTGGCTATCTCGAGATGACTCCAGGTGAGACTTCATCATCAATCCTATTATTTATTTAATTTTTGGTTTTATTGGTATCAAAACCCATGGAAGGTTTAACCATTTGATGTTTTACAAGCATTTAGGGTGAATGAAGAAAAGTAATCTTCTTGATTGACACAAATATATTATCAAGATTTATTTTATGGAAATAAATTGTATTGTTAAATAAGTATGTTATTCTTACAATCTATAGGATGTTGTTATGAACTGTATGTAGATTCGGAGAGGTGGCCGAGTTATTATCAGTTTGCTGGTTGAAGGTAACAGGTGGAATCGACTGCAGGCTTTTGTCTGTGAATACCGTGTACAGAGTGGTGTTTGTCCTTAAATTTGGAGAGCATTCCTGTGGGTGGAGTGAAAGGCCCATTAAATTTTCGGTTACAACAGCAAAGGGAGATCAGATGGAATTGGAGCAGCTTTTGATGGAAGGAGAAGGGGAAATGAAGCGTATTAATGCAGGTGGATGGATGGAAGTGGTTGCAGGGGAGTTCGCAGTTG
>LPNX010180410.1:345947-402780 GCA_001517045.1 Pseudotsuga menziesii | reverse complement strand
AAGATATTGATGATGAATATTCTTCTCTCATCAAATTTGGTATGGAGGAGGAGAAATTGAATTGGTGGAAAGGTGGGTTTCTTATAGATGGAGTGACAATTGAACCTAAAGTTACATAATGCCATTTATTTTTTAAATAGCATTATGAAAATTGCAAGAGTTAAGTTATGTTAATTAGTCAAATGACATTTAGTGTTAATATTTATGCAATTCTATTGTCATTATAGTCAACCACATCCAACAATGACTTTCTGTGTAATCTAGAAGGAAGTATTTATTAAATATTTCTCAAATAAAATATAACAAGTTCTTTGCAAATATGAACCTAAAGTTACATAATGCCATTTATTTTTTAAATAGCATTATGAAAATTGCAAGAGTTAAGTTATGTTAATTAGTCAAATGACATTTAGTGTTAATATATATGCAATTCCATTGTCATTATAGTCAACCACATCCAACAATAACTTTCTGTGTAATCTAGAAGAAAGTATTTATTAAATATTTCTCAAATAAAATATAACAAGTTCTTTGCAAATATGAACCTAAAGTTACATAATGCCATTTATTTTTTAAATAGCATTATGAAAATTGCAAGAGTTAAGTTATGTTAATTAGTCAAATGACATTTAGTGTTAATATTTATGCAATTCCATTGTCATTATAGTCAACCACATCCAACAATGACTTTCTGTGTAATCTAGAAGAAAGTATTTATTAAATATTTCTCAAATAAAATATAACAAGTTCTTTCCAAATATGTTGATACTTATGGAATTATGTGTTTCCTAAATCATGGCCATAATTTTTTGCAACTTGAGGGCTTACAACCACTTTTGTATTCCTATGATTATGGGTGGGACCTATAAACTCAACATTACATTATTATTTTTTTTCATTAAGATATCAAAACATAGACCATAGGTTTCCATGACTCTTCACCTAATATTGAATTTAGTTTTAGTGGAAAATAGATGATTGGATCCATAGGTATGAAGGATAGAAGGGAAAATGTTAGTCTATTAAAAATTTGAAATGTTTAAATTATGAGTATGAAAGACAAAACCTTCTTTGTCCCAAAAACAAGAGAGTCTTATACACCTATTTAATGAATTTAAAAATTGATGATGATGATGATGATGATTAGAGGATTATAGAAACTATCCTTAAAAAAATTTACAAACAACATTCAATGAGTTTTGAAAATAGTATAATAATGTATAAAAATAATTTAAATTCTACATTAATATTGTAATTTTTGATGGAATTTCCAAACACATAACAAGATAAACAATATTAAATTAAATAGCATATCTAAATTAGTTTAATTAAAATTTGAGTGTAAAGTATAAGATAAAATTCTATCACTTTATAAGCATGCATTGTCATGTATATATTCAGCCTTAACACTTAGCATTCTCAATAAAGTATTCTCCCCAATGGTTGAAGAAACATGAGAAACTAGTGTTTGAAGTGGATAACTATAATTTTGATATCTTGTGTATAAAAAGAATGGCCTTTATAGTTTTTGTTGAGGCTATAAACTTATTAAATTACTGAAAAAATTATAAAGGTTATGTCAATTAGAGAATTGTAATTGACTTAAGGAATGTTAAAACTCTTTTAGGTGGCCGAATGCATTGTGTGCTAATAGATATAAAAAGTAATATGCAATTCCATGATTGATATGATTAACCACTATTGATAATGGCTTTCTTGAGAATCTACAAGAAATTATTGATTAAATATTTCTTAGACAAAATACAAGAAGTTCTTTGCAAATCATTCAAGTTCTTTCCCAAGGGTAAATACAATCATTGTGTTGAAAGATATATTAATAGTTCATAAAAATATTTGTTCCTTGAATCAAGGCCACACATTTCTACACTTTGGGGCATACAACAAATCTTGTACATGTATTATACTAGTGTGATTATGGTTGGCCCTTTTAAAATCAACATTACGTGATTGTTTTCTTCAATAAAATTACCAAACCATAGGCCATAAGCTTACATGACTCTTCATATAATCTTTAGTGTAACCTAGGTGGAAAAGAAATGATTGGCTTCATAGGTATGAAGGATACAAGGGGAAAATATGTGTATTAAAAACATGAAATGCCTAAATTATGAGCATGAAAGATAAAACCTTCCTTATCACACAAACAAGATTGTCTCATAAACCAATTTGGTGTCTAGCTAGGCTTTAACTTTAAATTTTGATTTTAATTATTTTAATATTATGTAGAGTTTTTTTTATAAATTAAGGAAAAAACTAAACTTGAAGGTATTTTGATGATTGTAGTAAAGTTATATTTGAACTTTCTATAAACAACTTTATAAGGGATTTTGAAAATTTTATTGGAATGTGTAAGAATTAATTAAATTCCACATTTTTATTTTTATTTTAATGACATTTCCAAATCCACAACAAAATTTAATCATTATATTTTAAAATATTAAATTTAGTCATTATATTTTAAAATATTAAATTTAATGATATATAAAAAATAGTTTAAATAAATTTGGTTGCATGGTATAAATTAAAATACTATTTATTTATGATCATTAGTATTGTCATTTATATAGTAGGCATTTACACCTCATTATCAATAAACTATTCTCCTAATGTTAAAAGAAGCATGTGCAACTATTGTTTGAAGTGGACAGACGTAGTTTTGATATTTTGTGTATGGAAAAGCATGGCTTTTGTAGTCTTTGTTAATGCTATAAACCTATGGAATTACAGAAAAATTGTAAGGGCCATGTCAATTAAACCATTGTAATATACTTGAAGGAATGTTACAAACTTTTTCAAGTTGTCTAATGCATTTTGTGTTAATATAATAATCATAAAGGCTTCAAATTCAATGTATAAGAGATATCCAAAGTAATATGTAATTTCATTGTCATTATGATCAACCACTGTCAACAATGGCCTTCTTTGGAATCTATAAGAAATTGTTGTTTTAATATTTTTTTAACAAAATACAATAGTTCTTTGCAAGTCACTCAAGCTCTGTCCTTGAGGGTGAATAAAATTATTATATTGAAAGGTTTGCTATTATTTCATGGAATTATGTGTACCATGAATCAAGCTCGTAAAAATCTATAACTTAAGGGATTATAACAACCCTTGTATCCCTATTCTTATGGGTTGGCTTTTTTTTGTAAGTTAGTAATCACATTATATCACAAAAAACATACATAAAAATATAGAGCATATGGGCCTCCCAATATGAGAAAACAACCAAGAATGTGAGATTTAAGGCCTCTCCAAGGGAGATAACTTTCAATTATCAAAATATCAGTTTAATTCTTAGAGTAAATCATGATTTTATCCATAGATAGATAAACAAAAAGGAGACTAAAATCTATTAGACTATGCACCAAAAGAGCATGCAAGTGACCAGACTCAAATTCTGTAAAAAAGAAGGCTAGGAAAGAAAATGCACTACTTGACAGGTGCCTCAATGCATGAGCATGCAATGGTCACAGGTGGCTTCAACTCTTCCTTGACATCGCCTGGATACTCCACTTGTGCCAACAACCGTATGAGGATATTCATTCTTAATGTCATGCATAACACCAGTTTGGTTTTCCTTCTTGACATCATCAGTAGTCCCCTCTACCTCGCCAAAAGACCTATCACCTGCTTCCTTGTCAGAATCCCAGTGAACTTGACCATCAACATCAATAATAGCAAGCAAGGGTGAAGTTAGGTGGCAGAGTGCAACAATGCCTGCACACCAGTCCAAGAGCACTTTCAAACTCTATCACAAAGCTCAAAAATGTGAGTTTTCCTATCTTCCTCCACCTCGTTGATGTCATTCTGGACGAGGAGAAGAGTGTTGGTAATTTCTGCAAGCTATCCAAGAAGACTCGTATCCTCCTATGGGTTGAGCAGAAGCATGAAAACCATGACCTTTCCTACTACAATGACCACAATCAGGCATGTCCTCCTCTCCTTTCTTGTGGTCTTCACACATAGAAACAATTTGTTGGGTTTAGGTTTGTCCAATGTAAACATAATTCATAGACCCTACCACACCGAGGGAAGCTAAGCATCATAGGCGAGAGAGAAATGAGCATCACAACTAGGAGATAAATGGACTTGGAGTCGTGAAGTATAAGCTTGAAACCACCATTTCCAAAATTGAAGCAGGAGTTACTTCATCGGGGATGGACATTCATGTCAAAATTCGATGTAAGGGAAGGAGTTAAATCCATTTAAGGCTAGCATCTTCACATTCACAACCCTGCAGTCGTTGTAGAACCGTCCATTAACCTCCGTCCCATCCTCATTAATGACGATTGACGTTGTCGCCATTTCCTAACAACCCATTCGAGAATGGGTTGGCCTTATAAAATTCAACATTACATGAAGATTTTCTTCAATAAAGCTACCAAAACATAGGCCATAAGATTCTATAACTCTTCATCCAATCTGTAGATTACTTGAGGTGGAAAAGAAATGATTAGATCCATAGGTACGAAGGATACAAGGGAAGAAGTAGGTTTATTAAAAACTTGAAGTGTCTAAATTATGAACATGAAAGAATTTTATTTTTTTTTAAATGTGTGTTTGAAATAAAGTTTTCTCACTAAAATCTAAAACAACACAATGAAACAATAATGCACCCACATAAATTAAAGTGAAAGAGAAATTATGTTCTAAAAAACACACATCGTATATGAATATCGTAGTATTCTAACCTCAAGAGTGAACTTTTTTTCAGTCCAACATTTAAGCTTGTTGTACTCATGTAGGATAATGTTTGATGGAAAATGAAGTTTTTGACAAATAGTTAAAATGAGATATCCATAACTATCTCTTCATCATGCAAATTATGGCACTAACCATGGTGATATCAATGCAAAAATATAACACAAAAAAAACACTCATCTTTTGTGTGGATGATACAACCTCTTAAAGATATTACAAAATTAATGAGAGGAAATGATTTTGTATCAAAGTCAATGAAGAAAACAAAGAAAAAAGTACCACCTATATTGAGAAGGCAGGTCAAACAACATAAGATGGGTATTGTGGTGATGACATACTCTGTGAAACAATTTTTATGCTAATAATACCACCTATATTGAGAACGAAGGTCAAACAACATAAGATGGGTATTCTGGTGATGACATGTACTCAATCAACAATTTTTATGGTGATAAGATCATTTTTGGGAAAGTGTTTTCCATTAAGTATTTCCTTTGTGGTAGTGGAAAGTAGTATTCCATTTTTTTAAGAGGATGTTGAGTATATAAAATTGAAATATAAAAATACACAAAGGATCGATGGAGATGATCCATGCAACATCAAGAATTTATAAATAAGATCATATGTTTTGAAGAGGAAAAATGTTGTGTTAATTGTTGTAGCCTTGTGAGCATCAATGGGGGTTGCTTGAGAATAATAGACGATACTAAGACTAGGATTTAGAAGAATGAGGTAGAACATGCCACATTAGAAAATGTACATGCCTTATTAGATAAAATGCATATTATAACCTGACCATAATCACAACCACAAAGATCAACAATTTTGAGGGATTTGAGTTTAGTTTAAACAGAAAATGGTAATAACTTGAACCCAAAACCTTTAAATTAACCAAGCTAATTGTAACCCATAAGTTAGAGGTAAATGTCACTTGTTCTCTACTAGATAGAAAGATTGTCTTGGTAAATAATTGTCATTAATTTTTTTTCTTGTTTTTTATTTATGTAATTGGAATGTTTACTATTGCCTTGGTAAATAATTATCATTAATTTTTTTTCTTAACTTTGATTTATGTAAATTTTGAAATGTTCAACAATTTCATCTTATGGTTATTAGGCACTTTGACCAAAGATCTCTGCTGAGAGCTATGATACTTTTTTTTTCCTTTATCTGTATTTCGTTCAAACTTTTCAGCCATGCATTGCATTCTATTTTTGTGACTAACTTCATTTTTTTCTATTTTTATTAATTCTATTCTTTTTATTAAAACAATTTCCTTTGGAACTCTTAAAAATCCAATCACAATATCACTGTTTTACTCAAACAACCATTTTATCTTTTTCTTTACTAAACAACAACCGTTTTATTTTTATCTTGAGATGCCAAGCCCAACTGAGATGAAAACCACGATGCCAAGCCTACCTTAAAAATCCAATCACAATACCACTGCTTTACTCAAACAACAGTTTTATCTTTTTCTTTACTAAACAACCGTTTTATTTTTATCTTGAGATGCCAAGCCTAACTGACATGAAAACCAGGATGCCAAGCCTACCCTTAGTGTTGGAATAAGAGACATTTTCCCTTTCCTTATATTTGCATATGTTTACATGGCACGAGATTCACATTAACGAATGGGCTTTCCACAACTATTGCACTAAATTCATTAGCGCAGGAACTCAACGTCCTGCTTTCCACAACTATTGCAATAAATTCATTAGTGGACGAACTCAACGTCCCTATTCAATGAAATTATTCTCAAATTTAATTCGAATTTTGATTATGCTAGGTTGGTTGATCAAGACTTTTTTTTGGCTTTTTTATTTATTTATCATGTAGCATATTGTAGTAGTCATATTGACCATTAAATCTTAAACTGCTTGAAATTCAATTAACAACAAACATAATAGCAATATTAAATAGCTTATAATAACAATATTAAATAGCTTATAGCATGTTGAATATTAATAACCCATTATGTCTCAGTTTGTCAAACTGTCATTACAAACATCCCATTAGCATTATCATTCTCATTCTTGCACTCACGCCATAATTTATCAGACTGCTGCACAGGACAGGAATTACTCCTGCAATTGCATTAAGCAAGCAACCTAGCTGTTGGTGCATTAATCGCTGGACAGCAAGTTGGATAATTTTAACCCACTCAGCTTACATCAAGAATATATAATTGCATCCAAGAGAAGTTGAACGACGGCGACCTAATGTTCATCTAATGTTATTAGTTTCTCTAATGTTCATCACCATCTGGGTGGGTGACGGAGACCTTTGTTGAGGTTGGTGGAGGGTTTAATATCAATAACAACCAGAAACAACCACCAAGTCTGTTGAGAACAACCAGAAACAACCAAGTATGTTGAGGGATGGGAAGTGAAATAATACCATGTTGGTCTCAATAGTTATTAGTTTCTCTAATGTTCATCACGATCTTGGTGGGTGATCAAGACTTTTGTTAAAGTTGATGGAGAAGTCTATGGAAGGTTTAATATCAATAATAATCTTTGTTTAGAATATATATATATATATATATATATATATATATATATATATGTGTGTGTGTGTGTGTGTTTTTTCTTAAAAAATATGTTAATTACTTGTATATAATTTAGTTAATCTAATATAACAATCACTTAATTTGTGGTTGTTAAGCTTATAGTTGAAATTAAGTTCATAATTGTGTTTAATAGTTAATTTAAAAGTTAATATCAAGTTATTGTAGTTAATATAACAGATCCGATTTATCTAGAGTCTTAGCTTCCAAATGGAGTTCACTTCTACTCAGTCTTATGCACATTAACTCTACTCCCAAATGCCAATGGAGTTTGAGTGGCTGCACATTAGCATGCTACTAAGTAAAACTATCACATGAGAAGCTTAGAGGAATTTATTAGGAGTTCAAAGGGGTTTATTAGGACTTCTATTGTCACATTAATTGCACATTACTTCAACTTCGAGTTGTAAAATGCAGTTTGACTTCTAGGTGCTAGATGGAGTTCCACTATCACATTCACTACACATTACCATGCCATTAAACTTAGTTATCACATGATTTATTTACTTTTTTCCAACTACCACAAAGTACAGTTATCGCATGAACTATTTTGTATTTTTTATAATTCTTAATTATGAATTTTGAATTACTCCTATAAAATCAATATGGATAATACACCTGTCTCATTCTCATCCATAAACAAAAAAGCATTCATAATAGTTCGATCCACTATAAATCTCTAAGATACATACACCGATATATACACGTTTTGGCATTTGCTTGAATATTGGAGGATCTCTACATTGTTGGAGTGATCAATGCGATGATTCATTATCAACGATCAATGATTATTTCCCTTGTATGAGGAACAAATAACGTGGGGTACGCGAGAGCGGGATTGGAAAGAAGACGTGAGAGCAACGTGTGGCGAAAGAAAACAGCAAGCGTGACTCTTCGATGACTTCGACATCATTTTGCATGATAATTTTGTCTCCAATGTCTAAGCTAAGCTGTATGGTCAGATGGCCAGTTGATTTTATCAACGCTCTATTGGGGTAAGTTTTTCATCCTGAGTGTCACGGCCACAACTTGCGCCACCTTTCACTAGGGTCTGTTGCGATGTGCGACATTTCTTGGCGCAACTCACTGGCATGACCAACCTGAGCAGATTCCAGCAGACTACGCCTTAACCGATTATGTAGAAGCAATTTGCTTTAACACTTTAACACTTAGAATTATTCGAGTTTACTGTTAACACTTTACTTAAGCCAACACAGAAGAAAAATGCACAACAAATAAAAAGGTGGGGTTGCCTCCTCGCAGAGCCCCTGAAAACTTGTATTAAAATGATAGAGTACTGCTAACGCATCTAATACTCTCGGTACACATCACTAAGGCTACAATGCACCAATACACAAAAGATATAACAAAACGCAGTGTTGGAATATACCGCAGCTTAGCACGCACAACAATGAAGATCGCAAAAAAAGTGAAAACACTAAGAACGCATAACAACGACTTTCTCCTCCTTGCTTCATACTGGGAATTCTTTGACTGTTGAGGTTCTTCTCCTTGTTCGCTACTCCAAACTTGGATTTTCCAAGTTGTGTGATTAAAAGATGATTTAATTGATAAGTTTCTTTGCCAATATATAGGCGCCTCTAGAGTAGGAGTCTCCTCAAAAGGTGGGCGCACCCCCTCGCTAAGCAAACCACTTGCTTGAGGTCCACACACAACACTCTTTCTCTTGGTTGACTTCCCCTCATCCGCACACTTACTTGGTGGCTTCTTTGGTTGGGTGTTGGGCGCTCCTAACCGAACGTCCCAATCAGCATGCCTTGAATTCCTCCGCGACGTGGTGTCATACCCACCTTCTATGGGCATTTGTTTCTCCTTTTCGTTTGTCCGCGTGCATCATGCCGCATCACCAGCTGTCATTCCCCCATGTCGCACCAAGGTGTCTTCTCCCAATGTATGCTTCGGTCCAAGTGTGCTTCCAACCACCGAATGTGCCAAAGGTGTCACACTTGCCAAACATGAGCTTTACTTGTGGGTGCGCACCTCTACTTGGTCCGCACGCCCCACACCATCCTGCCACTTAGCCAAATTTCCATTTGCCAAGCCTCTCGACCGAATCCAACGTGCCCACTTGGGCGCCCAAGGTATATTTTGGGCGTGGTGAAGATTCGCCAAAAACGGGGTCATGACAACATCCCCCACTCAAAATTGTTGTCGCCCCGGCAGCGTTCCCCAGTAACTTGGAACATCCTGCAACCGCTGCCTCTTGATCGAACCAATCTGCAACCGTCTGCCGCAACTAAGAGTAAAATGCTTCTCAACCATCAGTTGTTGTGCCTGCCACCTAATACCATCAGTACTTAGCCAGTCCATCAATACCTCCATCCGCTGCTAGCCTCTAAAGCCAAACAAGTCAGGGTGCTAATCCAACTTTTTGTCTAACTTGAAGGAACGAACTTCGTCATCTCCGAACTGTGTTTCCCTCTGTGTTTTGGTGTACCTACAGCCTGCCGATACCATGGTAAAAACCACGTTTGAACTGTCCATTTACTTAAACAATTCGATGAAGTACCCTTGGCTGAATCTATCCGCACTGTTTGACTGTTAACCATCTAAGGCCACGTTTGCAAGGTGCCTTTGGCCTCACTACCTTCGTCACGGGCAGTGAGCCAACACAGTCATTTCCTCATCCACCTAGGTCAAAACCAAAGTGATGCCGACATACATCACTCATCAACATGCCAATAGAAATATCCCATGCCTTCTCAAAGACTGCTAAGGCTTCCCATGAAACATTAGAGAGAATTTGAGGTAAAAAATGGGCCTCCTAAGAGATGTGCTACAAAAATATAAGATATATTAAAATATTATGAGTTAGGGGTTTTATGGGGTAGGTATATATGACAACTCACCTCCTACACTATTTTTTATACACAATATAAATAACCATGGTTGAGTTACTTTTCTAAATTGAGTATAAATAACATTAATAAAATAACTCTACAATGATGTGACTAAGATTCATTGTAAATTCCCAAAAAAAATTGTTCTTTGGCATTTATTTGTCTTGAACTTGTAAATAAAATTAAACAAAAATGAATTTAATTTATATGCATAACTAACATATTTTTTTCATATAAATATCATTCATGAATTTAATTTATTTTAAAAGTACAAGATTTAATATATATATATATATATATATTAGTTTGACATTATGATATTAAATACAATTGAGTGAATATATAATTTAAAACTAAAAAACATGAAAATGACAATATATTATTTTATAAAAAAATGTGAAAAGACATTTTTATGAATTATGAGTACTTTACTTGAAAATGACAATAATATTATTTTATGAGAAAGGTGAATTGTGAGTACTTTACTTGAAAATAACAATAATATTATTTTATGAAAAAGAGTGAAATGACTTTTATTGTGAGTATTTCACTTTATGACTTAAAAGTACTTGTACCACTACCTTGGTTAACTATGGGTTTTCATCCACCATAGAAAATGTGACAAATAAGCATTCTTAACTCATGCAATGCCACCTCAACCATGGGGGATGATGTCATCTACTAGAATGTAATTAGTTGATTTTTATAGTACATTTTGGTCCTTTTGAGGCCCATTTTTTACCTCAAATTCTCTCTAATGCCTGTCCATGCAAATCCTCATCAAAGAGTCGCCAAGTCTTGTCATCATCCGTTTCTTGGATTCGCAAGCTTGCTATTCCAACTTTTGTTTCCTGTTGCACCTCATTTCCTTAAGGACTCACCACAATCTTGCATAGAGCCATCACCAACTCCTTGACTTCAAGCCTTGTTGATTTCAACCGTTCTGCCAAAGTCACACCGTCATGCATGCCCACAGCTCCCTTAGACGCATGACTAATGCAATCCATTGCTACTTCCACCATCTCGACCGGACTTCATATCAACAGAAACCATCATTGAGCATCACCTTCATTGATATGCCTGTTTCCAAGACTACGCCTACCTTGGTCACCTTGGTCATCAAGCTGTTGAGTTCACTGCTGAAGAGGGCCTTCTCCAAAAGCCTCAACCCAGGTTTCCTTCCTAACTCAACTCACCAAACTCTCCGTCATAGCTAACTTCTAAACTGTCCGCACCAATTATCCATCCCAAACCTTCGCTGGATCATGCTTGGAAACCTTCCTGTCCTGTCGCAAAGTTCCACCACAACTACTTGGCTTGCCAAACCGTGAATGAAGTCTGCGTTTTCCACCACAGCACCCTTCATTCCGCCTTCATTTGGCTCCTGGAACATCGTCTGCAACAAAGCATCAATTTTCCGCAAACACTTGGACATTTTTGTCAATGCCTTTTCCAAACTCGTTCTAGCCATCTGTGTTTCCTACCTTTCTACCGCAAAGTCTATGCGATGCTGCAACTTGCACCACACTGAAGCTTTTCTAGCTCAATTGGCCTCCAACTTCTTAGCAACCTTCGTTTCTCCTTGGCACACTTCGCACCGTCTAAGCAAACCAACACTTAACCAACTTGTCATTCTATAAAAACGCACCTGAGCACACCTCTGTTGGCGCTTCTTCCATTTGCCGACACTTCATCGCATGAACCTTCCGACGGGTGAAAGCACACTTCAAAACTCCCGCACTTGAACAAAACTTGTCCAAGTGAACCTCTCTGCGGTCACACTTCTCCTCAAGCACACACCATTGTTCACTTGCCCAAGTGTTTTCCAAATATGCTCTTCTCAGCCAACCGCACCAAGTCAAACTGCCTGATGTACCTTCATTCCACACTGCTAAGAGCGCACCTCTAAAGACACCCTTCTTCAGACACGCACCTTCCTGAGGTCGCTACTCCTGACCGCACTATTATGTGGAAACGCTCATTTCTAAGCACTCCTATGGAGTGCATGCCGTCAATTCCTCCTTGTCAAAATGTGTCCAACCTGAATGCACATTTTCTCCAATTGTTGTTCTTTTCCTTAGAGCTTTCCAACAATGCTCTCACGCTGTTGGAAAGCGCACGTCTTCGTCACCTGCAGAACGCAACTTAACCTCGTGCGGTTCCGTTCACCTGAGCGCACCTTCAAAATTGGCGCACTTCAACTTTTCTAACTTAGTGCACTTCTGCCTTAACGCGTGTCATCTTCACCTGCAGACCGCCCTCTGACTTGGCACATTTTCATTTGCTTGAGTGCACCTTCAAAAATGGGCGCTCTTCACTTTTTTGTCAGAGTGCACCTGCACGTTCTGCTGCGGTCACTTGAGCACGCACACCTCTGTTGTCGCGCGACTCTCTGCTACTGGAGTGCATGTTGTCCAAGCGTGTGAGTCAACTGTCGACATGCACGTTTCTGAGCACATGCTCTGTGGAGCGAGCATCTTCTGAGCGTGCAGTTCACTACCGGAGCACGCATCTCCCTACATGCCTGCATCTTCTTCTCTGCAGGAGCACTCTTATTGTGGAGCGCCCACGCTGCGACACATGTCCATCTGCAGAGCGCCTAGGCTGCGGAGCGCGTTCGACTGCAGAGCGCGTCCGTCTACCGCATGCATCCTTCTGCGGAGCACCTGAGCTGCGGAGTGCTCACTCTGCGGTGCGCTCGCCTCCTGCAGAGTGTGTTCTGACTTGCAGAGAGCTCACCTCCTGTGGAACGCCCGTTCTACAGAGCTTCTGAGCTGTGGAATGCTCTTTTGAGCCTGCGGAGTGCTCGTCCAAACTTCAGAGCGCTCTTCTAAACCTGCGGAGCGCTCATCCAAACTGCGAAGCACACTTCTGAACCTGCAGAGCGCTCATCCAATGGAGCATCTGACTTGCGAAGCGTCTAACTCCTAAGAGTGACACCTTCTTGTGACACCTCTTCGGCAACCTGCACCGAACTGTAGCTTTTCTTTGGCTATACAAGCGCTTCGCCGAAACCACTTGTCAACGCTGCTACACCAACTCTAAACTTAGAGGAAAAACTGCTCTGATACCACCTGTCACGACCACAACAAGTGCCAACTTTTGTCTAGGGTTTGTTGCGACGCGTGACACCTCCTGGCGCAACTCAGTGGCGTAACCAACCTAAGCGCATTCTAGCTAACTACGCCTTAATCGATTATGTGGAAGCAATTTGCTTTAACACTCTAACACTTAGACTTATTCCAGTTTAATGCTAACACTTTACTTAAGCCAACACAGAAGAAAAATGAACAATAGATAAAAAGGTGGGGTTGCCTCCTCGCAGAGCCCTTGAAAACTTGTATTAAAATGATGGAGTGTTGCTAACGCAGCTAATACTCTCAGTACGCACCACCAAGGCTACAACGCACCAATACACAAAACATATAACAAAACGTAGTGCTGGCATCTACCGCAGCTCAACACGCACAACAGTGAAGATCCCAGAAAAAGTGAAAATACTAATAACGCATAACATCGACTTTCTCCTCCTTGCTTCATGCTACGACTTCTTTGACTGTTCAGGTTCTGCTCCTTGTTTGCTACTCCAAACTTGGATCTTTCAACTTTTGTGATAAAAAGATGATTTAATTGACAAGTGCCTTTTCCAATATATAGGTGCCTCTAGAGTAGGATTCTCATCAAAAGGTGGGCGTGCCCCCTCGCTAAGCAAACCACTTGCTCAAGGTCCACATGCAACACTCTTTATCTTGGCTGACTTCCCCTCATCCACGCACTTACTTGGTGGCTTCTTTGATTGGGCGTTGGGCACTCCGAACCGAACGTCCCACTCAGCATGCCTTGAAGTCCTCCACAATGTGGTGTCATTCCCACCTTCTATGGGTGCTTGGTTCTCCTTTCCATTTTTCCGCGCGCATCATGTTGCATCACCGGATGTCGTCCCCCCATGCCGCACCAAGGTGTCTTCTCCCAACGTACGCTTTAGTCCAAGTGTGCTGCCAACCGTCGAATTTGCCAAAGGTGTTGCGCTTGCCAAATGCGAACTTTACTTGTGGATGTGCACCCCTACTTGGTCCGTACGCCCCACACCATCCTACCACTTAGCCAAATTTCCATTTTCCAAGCCTCCCGACCGGATCCAACGTTCCCACTTGGGTGCCCAAGGTATCTTTTGAGCGTGGTGAAGGTGTCGCCAAAAACAGGGTCGTGACACTGGGGATTACAAAAATATTCTTAATTCCTGAGGGATTTAAATGGTTGATTTGATATCATCTTTTATATATTTTTGTTAAAATTGTAATTTTGGATTAAGAATTTTTTAATATACTTTTATTATTATAAATTTGAATTAATGAATTATGTTTTTTAATATAGAAATGAACACCTTGAAATATTATCATTATATTATAGTAAATTTTGAAATGTTAACATCTTATAAATGCAAACATCCAATCAAAATGATTGTTGCTGATTTTAGACCAAAAAGGCTAAATTCCTTAATAATGTTGAGTTATTGGAAAAATGACTAATTTGTAGAACCTTTAGACTATGATCCTTTTATTTATGTTCAATTTTCTTTGGAACAAACCTAAACTTAAATGCCTTTATATTTAGTATAGTTTGTATCCTTCATAGACCATGATATATGCCACCTTAATAGAGTTTGAATGACCCTTGGTTTGAGTGCTTAGAGTTGGTGGATTGCCAATCTACACCCATGCATAGAGTTGGTTTCTTGTTTCAATTAGATACATGCAAGGGTACATGGATTTCATTTGTCTAGATGCAATAAGTTCCATCCATATCATCTCTACTTGCAACAAAGGAAATTTGTACTTGAGTAGTCACATATTACTACCCACTAATGTGTGGTTCATTCATTTTTTGCATACATACATGACCCACCTAATGATGATGTAATGTATCTCAAGACTATTAATTTGCAATGGGAAAACTTTGTTGAGTTCCCACTACCTTCCCTAGATTTGTCACCTTTTAGGAACATCTAGTGCTTTGGTATGACACTTTGGATTTCTTCTCACTTTGTCTCTTGCCCTTGGTCATCAATTTCATTCAATTTGACTCTTAGGGCACTTGTTTGGGGTATTTTCTAACATTAAGGATTAAGTTGGGGGTGAAAATATGTGTTGGGTCCATAATTACTTAATATACTCCATTATGTGTCCATGGCAGCTTAAATATGTGTTAGGTTGCATTTAATGTAGTGAAATGATCTAAACTTTGTTAGGACTTTACCCTAACCTTCCTACTTTAGGGTACTTGGGAGTTAATAAATTAATGCATGTGGCCATGTTCTTTGAATAAGACCCCAATATATTGGTACTTATTAATGATAAAACCACAAGTAGTTAGATTTTTTTATAATTGAAAATCTATTTATAGAGCTAGATGGTTACCGAATGTTTTTGTCATATGTGGTTCTAATTAGAGCTCTAATCATTGAGAAGCCACCCTAATCATTGAGAATCCACCATAAGAGGATCATGAGGTCGTCGTTCTCTTTCTTCTAGAAATAATTAATACAAGGGCTATATTTTACATAGTTCATACCATTTGTTTCTTGCATCACTAGACTAATCACTACAAACTTCCTAACCCTATTTGATTCCTCAACAAAAAGGTGTGTCACAAATCACTAAAAAAGTGTTGTGTATTTGATTTGACGAAGTACTATGTTGGAAACCCTTTGATATATCTAAAATCTATAGTAATTTACATCCATTTTCCCTTAGGAGCTTCAAAAACCCTAACTTATACAATATAATAGTGGAATTCCCACGTCTTTGAGTATAGATGAATTTGGAAATTATGTCAAAATAGTAATACTAAAAGACAATTAAATTAAATTAAATTAAAAGTAGGGTCTTATTGATACCATTGTGGGATACCTATAATAACCTCACCAATATTCGAAACAAATAAATTAAATTAAATTAAAAATTGGGTCGTATTTACAACATTGTGGGCTGCCTATCTCAAAAATTCCCTGTGGGAGACATTTGTTTGTGTTATATATCAAATGACTCCTCTTAATCCATTGATTGCATAGAGATAAGTCACAGATAACAATTCTAAGGGATCTTAAGAATTTCCCTTGCCCCAAAATCACAACATGAAATCTATGGAGCGCAAAATCTAGGAATTGCAACATTAGTGCCAATATCTTGAGTTAAAAGTTCACAAACAGGGAGTTGAACTTCCATTGAAGATTAACCAACAGGGTGTTGAGCTAAAGAACTTGATAGGATCTCTACTTACATCCATGGGGATCAAAGCGCTTGAACAACACATGCACCCATCGATTAGGGACTCATTAAGAATGAAGAGAATCATACTAACATGTTATTTTAGAAGAGCGATAGTCATCAAACAACCTTTCAAGATCATAATTAGTGATTTTGATTTTTGAAAGTAAACATGAACAAGTTTAATGGTTCCAATCTGGGAGATAGGGTTACCTAAATGCAACATTATTTATCTCTCAATGGAATTACAATTATCTAATGAAACTCAAAGTCGAGGTCTTATATTTTGACCCAAAACATTTGATACATGATTTTTCATGGAGTTTTGGAAACCCTAACAGAAAAAATTGTTCAATTTCAATTTTTGTTTCTAGCATGAAAGATAATGTTCTTAAATAAAAAGCCAAACACATAAGCATATGCAACTTCTATTTATTTCAGTGATAAATATTTTGTGGACATATATATGTCTTCTAATTTTTTCAATGATAGAATGCTTTGTGGATCCTTTTAGCCCTTTTCGTAGCCAGGTGACTATATGTTTCACCTCACCCTATTAGTTTGGATAAGAAACCAAAGATATTTCTAAAGTTTTAGAAAAATAATATTAATATGTTTTTCCCCGGATGCGAGTGCTTTCCATATGCCAGCATGTGCATGACATGCCAATAAGGATCACATAGGCAGGCACGTGGTTAGGAGGCGAGTCGTTTAATTGAAGCTTAGTGTGTTTATGGAGGTTTTAATGTTGTACACGATGACAGATCCTTGCGTGATGGAAGTGACGAATTTGAGTACCATCAAAATTCATGGTGACGGGCTAGTTGAACCACCCCTCTGTGTGGTGGGAAGCATTTATATGTTGGGAAATTCAGCAAGGGAGATGCATTCATCAGGGAAGTTTTGAGGTGTAAAATGGGCCTCCTGAGGGAAATAATAAAATAACAGTTATAATAATAAAGTAATAGTTCTAAATTTTTTTAGGTGTGAAACAAAAAACTACTTTTTCTTATTGATTTTTTGACATATCTCATTATGGGTTTACCCAAATTCCGCATCCAACCCATACCCACGTTGTATGCTTTTGAGGTAACCACGACACTAAAAAATGAAAATTTCAATAAAAAAATTGTGTATTTCAGTTTTGTTGGCTTTCAATGATAAATAGGTTGCTAGCCTGTAGTTCCGCATTAAGGGATTTTTGAGGTCTAAAATAGGCCTCATAAGGGAAATAATAAAATAAGAGTCATAATAATACAATAAAAGTTCTAAATTTTGGAGGGGAAAAAGAAAAAAGTAATTTATCTTATTGTATTTTTGACATATCTCCTTATCGGTTCACCCAAATTTCAAGTTTGGGGACTCCTTGGATGCATAATTTAAATTTTGCATCCAACCCATACCCACATGACATACTTTTAAGGTACCCACGACACCAAAAAGTGAAATTTTCAATTCATTTTTTTATTGAAATTTTTTTTGGGTGTCATGGGTACCTCAGAAGTATGTCGTGTGGGTATGGGTTGGATGAGTAATTGAATTCCGTATCCAATGAGTCTCCAAACTCAAAATTTGGGTGAACCCATAATGATATATGCCAAAAATACGATGAGAAAAAGTAGTTTTTTTCTTTTTCCATGCATTTGTTTTTACAAATTTTACCCTTATGGTTGACAACATCATATTGAATCCTATTGGTTCTTATAAAGAGAATTTTAATGGTACAAGTTTTGTTTTGAGGCCCATTTTTTACCTCAAAACTCCCTTAATGTAAGTTCAAGGTTACAATTTATATACTTAAGACTTATCAAACTGATTCAGACATAATTTCCCTCTGTTGGGAGGGCCTTTTTTTATTCAAAACCTTGAAATATGGACAATATTTTTGCATGGTTGGGATGGTGGTTCCACTTGCTTGAGCCACCATGATGTCAAGAGGTGAATAGCTCTGTAATTTTGTCCTTTTCTTCTCAATGATAAAATATACTGTTGTGGATCTTACAAAAAAATTATTAATTTGTTTTTATTTATTCAATTTATTTTCATATGTGTTGAACTCTGATTGGCCTATATACTTTGAAAAGACTATTTTTATCATTGACCACATTAGTTAAAAATACAAAAATAAAATAAAATTTGCATACATTACGAAAACTTTAGAAATTACATGAAATATTTGTGGTAAAGTGTTGCAAATTTGTCTCTTCATGTTCTACTGATGTGAAATTACACACACATATGTATTTCTTACATATTCCAAATATTTATAAAATTTAAATCCTTATTCTTATATTGAAATAATACCATTAGGAAGCCCTAGTTTTCTCCAATTTCTTCTGCAAAATTTTCTGATATTGATTATGTTGTATCTCTGAAATTTTGGCTTTATGGGTCTAAAAATTTGTCCTAAGATAACTTGATCTGTCTTCTTTCCAACCCCAAAGGATAGAGCAGAATTGCATTCTCCAAGTGGGACTTATGTGAAGTTTCCCAAGGTGACTTGTTTGAGAACTGTTCATCATAGATAATTTGTACGGCCTACCACATGTCACTGTTTCACCTTCGGGGTTTCAAAATTGGACCAAAGAAGATAAATTTCATGCCCCATTTGTATCATCTTTCTAAATTCCATTTGGACCTTCCTATCCCAAGATATAGTAATTCTCCCTAAGTGTCTTGTTTGAGACTAGATTCTAGAGGAGGATGGTACCCTGATTTGGAGGAATCATATATCCTAAAGTATAATGAATATGTAAATGAAATTCGCACACATGGTATAGTAGGATTTCAAATTATCCCTATCAAAGTTTTAGCTCCTGATGCTTCTCCATTTGTGATTTATAGCAAAAGTCCCAAGATGACTAGTTTTTGTCTTTTAGGATTTTCAAGCATGAAACCCTAATCTCCAGTTGTTGTAGCTATAACAGTTTGTCAGTTGCACAAAGACTTCTTTCAGGGTGTATTTGATACCATGTTAAGTTTTCAATGGTTATATAAGATCTAAAAACATTTAACATCATAACATCATAACCATATACAAAAAGGATCACTGAAAGAAAGACAAGCACATCCACACAAAAGAACACAGAGATTTATCCTAGGAAACCCTCATGGGGAAGAAAACCCAAATAAACATCCTCAATATAGACTTGAACCAAGTACAATGTAAGACCCAAAGAATAAGACTTATAATACCCTAATAATAATACTGGACTGCCGCCTCTGGACTACTCTTTCTCTCTCTAGCACAACTGCTGAGCTATGATGCTTGTCTAAATGAGGGAGGAACCTATCCTATTTAAACTAATTAGCTAAGAGGCCTAATAACCTAGTTGGGACGACTTATCCTTTATTCCAAAGCCGACTTGCCTTGGAAGAATCAAAAATATATTTTAATAATAGTTTTGTGGGTACTACTAACCTGACTTACAACAGAGGTTTTACCTCAAGACTTTACATGATCAATTACATCAATGACATCCCTAATAAGAGGAACAACATATTCGAAAGGGGTAATAACAATAATAATAATAATAATAAAATATCTTCCGCAGTTACATTTCTTTAACAGCTTGAGAAGGTTGTGAGTTGTTTGGGGCTGCTAGAAGAAACCATAACCCTGTTTGAGTGGACTAATATCTCTGCTGCAACGTTTGAGTGTTTGTGTCTGCTTGAAGTCAACCGTGACCTTCTTGGGGATTTTTGGAATAAAGTGTGACTTGTTTAAACTTTCTTAAGCATGATGTGAGTTTTTTGGGGATGCTAGAAGAAACCATAACATTTTTTGAGTGGACTAAGATCTCTCCCTCATCCTGGTAGGGCTGTCGCTTTCTTGTCCTAGTTGTTTCTTCTATTTGAAGTGGGTTTTGACATTTCATCTACCTTCTAGGGTGTTGTAGAACCTAGCCATGATCTATGTGATCCCTATTGGGTTGATCTGTGACCTGTATGATTCTCTTGGACTGAGCCTTGACCTGTTAGGGATGCCTGGAATAAGTTGCGACCTGTGTGCTTTCTTTTGGGTTGGGTCGTGACTTGTGTGATGTTCCTGGAATGGATCCATGACCTCTTGTTGGACTGTTAGGTTGGGTGTGACCTCTTTGAATGATGATAAGTCTAAATCATTAACTCCTAAGTTGGGTTGTGACCTTCTTGGTGCTTCCTAAATTGAATCATGCCAAGCCACTATAGGAACAAATGACATACCTAAGAGAAAGAATAAATTCAATTACTGTATAAGGTTTAGTCAACTATAGTAGCATTCAAGGTAACCTAGTCAACAAGTAAGGAAACCCCAATTACTAGAGAAATATACCAAGAAACAACAGTCCATAAAATATTAGGTAATGATGGCATTCCACACACAAACCAGAGCTTGATTTGTAGCCCATAGAAATCCCATGGCTTTCTTATAGCTTAGCATACTGAAATAATGCAATAGAGGTCTTAGTCCACTCAAGTCTGAATCGTGATCTCCTAAGATGGGTTGTGACCTTATTGGTGCTTCCTGAACTGAACCGTGAAATTCTCGGGTCTACTTGAACTGAGTCGTGACCTTCTTGGGGATGACTGGACTAAACCATGACTTGTCTGAAAAAATATTTGTGAGTATAAGGAAGGTTTAAACTCTCCTAGTAGGTTATCTTTTTTTTTTCCTCATACTTTGAGCTAGATTTATTACTGTTATCAGTTATTTTCTTTGTATGATTTCAAATTTAACACAGGGACCTTTGGGAGTGTTAAAGTTGAAATAGATGAAAATTATGCTTTAAAGTTTGAACTTATGTTGTCTATTTACAACTGTACTATTTTGTTTCTAGTATTGTTTTAATGCGTTAAAATATAAGCTCTTTAATTTTATGCTTCTAACCCATTGTAATGCAAAGATTTATGTATGTTGATGGAAAAGTCAGAGCAAACAAACACTATCCTGCAGGGTTTATGGGTGAGTTCCTTTGTGGTTTGAACATGTAGAATTTGAATGTGAAAAACATTATTTCCACAAGAGTAGAAGATGTATTCAATTTCTTTTACCTTGTGAGATTTTGTTCATAGCATGTTGTGTTATGTCCTCCAGATGTTTTATGTCCTTAATATGTTTTGTTGATTAATGCACAGTTATTTAATTAGACATGTATATGAACATGGAAATGCACAGTTATGGCCTTTGGCACTATACTACAGTTGGCATAGGAAAGATCCATAATAGACCTCGATGTGTATGGGTATTTGAAGTCAGGATGCTGCCAAAGAAGAAAACTTTATTTCTTGCTTGAATGGTGGGAATGTAAAGTTTGATTATCTAAGAATTCCCAATAATTCAAGCAAAACAAGTGATTTTATTTGGATATTCTTCTTTGTTTTTATAAACTAGTAATGCATTATCTTATATACAGTTCATGTTTTTCCTTATAATGTTATTGTTGACTTTAAAATCTAGACATTTTTTTGGTTTTATAGATTCTTGTTTCATTCTTGTTTTAGGTCCTGCTTCGAGGCATTGTCAAATCTTTTGGTGCAAACTTTAATTTTTGCAAACATATAAATTTCTTGTATATCTAAAGTCTGAATTTTAATACAATAGCTTAGTTTTACTAAGTTTCATATATGATATAGTTTCTTGTAAGTTTAAGGTTTTTTGCTTGATATGGTTCTTGTAAGTTTTTGGTTTCTTGTACATTTGATGTGGTATGGAACTTCCTTATACGATGATGATAAAACATACTGTTGTGGTATTGAACACTTATGGACTTTATACCTTGAGAGATAATATAATAGTTTGACACCTTGGTCTTTTGCGTAAAAGGGTTGTTTCCCCACCTTGATAGTACACCTTGGTCCTATGGGTAAAAGGGTTATTCTCCAACCTTGATTGACACACCATGGGCTTGTTGGTGTAGGGGTTGTTTTCCCACTTTGTCATGACCCCTCTTGTTGACTTGTGATATTATGTTGACCCTAGATTGGTATTTATGCTAGCTCCCCCTCATAGTGTGGTACATTAACCCTTTTTTATGTTTGTTATGGGTGTGACATTCTAGCATCCCCAAACAACTCACAACCTGCACAAGCAAGTTTAGACGGGCTAGGAATTAGTCTAAGAAGCCCCAAGGAGGTCATGGTTCACTTCAAGTAGACCGAAGAAGGTCACAGTTCAGTCCAGGAAACCCCAAAAGATAGATTTGTACTAACATGAGAAAGAGAGGTAGAGTTGTACTATGTTTCTATAGAATCCCTCTCCTTCCTCTTCAAGAACCTCCAAGTTCTGTCAATTGTTGTGTTTTTGTCCATTGCTACAAATCCAAATATATAGCTCTTATAAACTTTCAAAACCCCAAAATGCATTTCCAATTGGTGTGAATTATTAAATTCCCTAACCCTCTAGTTCACACCCCCATTCGACCAGGGTCTCTCAGACCCAAAGAAACCCTCTCCCCTCCCAACTAAGCCAAAAATTTGGCACCAATTAAGGGTTTTATAATCCTGGTAATGTATAAACACCATTGAAATTGAACAATCTAAACTCCACTCTAACCACATACTTGGCGGTGGCATCTACCTGCATTGACATGGTCGTTGGTAGCATCAATTGTATCGAGCTTCGTCCTCAACGCTATCGAAGGTCTCGAGGTCCTCTGTCCGCATCCTGGGTGGTAGGTAATAGGGCTTTCCAAGTTTTTTGGTTTGTAAATATGTGCCATAATCATTTTTTTTCCCTTGGCTCATGTAAGGGTATTCCATGAATGGCACATACAACAATTTTTTCAAAGAAATATTAACCCTTAGATTAGTTTAATATATAATCATATTATATAGTAATCGCTATATTGATTACTTATTCTATATTATATAGTTATTCCCACAAGGTTGAAAAGGGATATCCCTTGATTACTAGTTTATAATATATAGTCATCACCAAATACATCAATTAGTCTATATTATATATTTATTACCACGAGGGTATTCCACCTAGACGTGAGAAATCATACCATGGCATGGAACTATATAGATAGTATGACCAAACTCATTTATTTACTCACTAGGATAATGGACTCAGTAATTGAGAATTTTGTGCTTCTCTATTGGGTTACCCTGACCGCTACTATAGTTTAAAACTAAACCTACAGTAATTCAATTTATTCTCTCTCAAGTATGCCATTTGTTCCTATAGTGGCTTGTCTCTTAAAAGACAAGATGTGATCTAAAACAATATTGTTGAGTATAAGAAAGGTTTCAACTCTCCTAGTGGGTTATGTTATTTGTTTTCTTTGTACTTTGAGTTAGATTTACCACTTTTGTTATTTATTGTCTTTGTATGCTTTTCAGCTTTAACACAGGGACTTTCGGGAGTGTTAAAGTTGAAATAGATGAAAATTTTGCTTTAAACTTATCTTGTATAGTTACAACGATACTGTTTTGTTTCTAGTACTATTTTGTCATGGTTTGTCATGGATTATGTCTATTTGAGATGGTTTTTCATGGTTTATATCTTTTTTCTTATCAGATATATGCTGCTAAGTTTAAATATCAAATTTTGGTTGGCAGTTTCCAAAAGTTGTCATTGCATTGATGGATATTTATTAGGTTTTTGGGATCCATATCTCTAATTGTTGGACAAACTTTAAGTATAGGAGAAGGTATTTCTGTTTACATGTTAATTTGATGTGCTTTTTCTTTTTTGCCTCTAAAATTGTGGAAATTTTATTGAAATCCTCATGAGCCTTTTAGAAGCCTTTGCTTTGAGAAGTTAGAATAAGAAAGAGTTGGTGGGAACTCCCAAATGGTGATGATAAAACTCATTGTTGTGGTATGGACCTTCATTATATGGTGATGATAAAACGTACTGTTGTGGTATGGAACACTTATGGACTATATGCCTTGAGAGAGAATATAACAGTTTGACACCTTGGTCTTCTAGGTAAAATGGTTGTGTCCCCACCTTGATGGTACACCTTAATCCTATGGGTAAAAGTGTTATTCTCCCACCTTGATTGACACACCTTGGTCTTGTTGGTGTAGGGGTTTTTTTCTGAATTTGTCATGGCCCCTCTTGTTGAATCTTGATCTTATGTTTATGGGTCTACTGCTCTAGTAACTGGGGTTTCCTTACGGTTCACTTCAAGCACACTCAAACAGTGCAGTAGAATTCTTAGTCCACTTAGACAAGGTTATCTTTTCTTCTAGTAGCCCCAAACAACTCACAGTCTACTCAAGAAAGGCATGGGATTTGTATGGGCTACAAACTGAGCTCTAGTTTGTGTGTGGAATGCCATCATTACCTGATATTTTATGGACTGTTGTTTCTTGGGTCACGGTTTTAGAATTAAGTCGACTAATATATATGATACACTAATTGAGTGTGCTAAGCTGTAAGAAAGCCATGGGATTTGTATGGGCCACAAAATGCACTTCTTTTATGTGCAGAATGTAATTATTAACTAATATTTTATGGATTGTTGTTTCTGGGTCTACTGCTCCAGTAATTGAGGTTTCCTTACGGTTCACTTCAAGCTAACCCAAACACTCAAACAGTGCAACAAGGATCTTAATCCACTCAAATAGGGTTATGGTTTCTTTTAGGATCCCCAAATAATTCACAACTTGCTCAAGAAATCTATGTGCTTTGTATGGGCTACAAAATAAGCTCTGGCTTGTGTGTGGAATCTCATCATTACCTAATATTTTATGGACTTTTGTTTCTTGGTATGTTGCTCCAGTAATTGGGGTTTCCTTGCTTGTCGACTGGGTTACCTTGACTGCTACTATAGTTGATTAAACCTACAATAATGAATTTATTCTTTCTCTCAGGTATGTCCTTTGTTCCTGTAGTGACTTGTCTCTTAATAGACAAGATATGATATAAAAAAATATTAATGAGTATAAGGATGGTTTCAACTCTCCTAGTGGGTTATCTTATTTGTTTTATTTTTACTTTGAGTTAGATTTACTATTGTTGTTATTTATTGTATTTGTTTACTTTTCATCTTTAACACATGGACCTTCGGGAGTGTTAAAGTTGAAAGAGATGAGAATTATACTTTAAAATTATCTTGTATAGTTACAACCATAGTATTTTGTTTCTAGTATTGCTTTTCATGGTTTATGTAATTTTGAGATGGTTTGTCATGGTTTATGTCTTTTTTCTTATCATATGTCTGTTGTTAAGTTTAAATATAAAAATATGGTTGGCAGTTTCCAAAAGTTGCAGTTGGATTGATGCCTATTTATTAGGTTTTTGGGATCCATCTCTCTAACTGTTGGAAAGAATTTAAGTACATGAGAAGTTATTTATGTTTACAAATTAATTTCATGTGTTTTTTTGTGTTTCTAAAATTGTGGAAATTTTATTGACATCCTCATGAGCATTTTATAAGCCTTTGCTTTGAGAAATTAGAATAGGGAAGAGTTGATGGGAACTCCTAAATGGTGATGATAAAACTCACTGTTGTGGTATGGACCTTCCTTATACGGTGATTATAAAGCATACTATTGTGGTATGGAACACTTATGGACTATATACCTTGAGGGAGAATATAACAGTTTGACACCTTGGTGATCTTCTCGGTAAAATGGTTGTGTCCCCACCTTGATGTTACACCTTAATTATATGGGTAAAAGGGTTATCCTCCCACCTTGACTGACACACCTTGGTATTGTTGGTGTAGGGGTTGTTTTCCCACTTTGTCATGACCCCTCTTGTTGACTCTTGATCTTATGTTGACCCTTGATTGGTTCTTATGCTAGCGACCTTCATTGTGTGGTACCTTAACCCTTTTGTTATGCTTGTTATGGGTGTGACCTACTAGCAGCCCCAAAAAACTCATAGCCTGCTCAAACAAGTTCAGACATGTCAGGATTGAGTCCAAACATCCCCAAGAAGGCCACAGTTCAGTTCAAGCAGACCGACAAAGGTCACTATTCATTTCAGGAAGCACCAAGAAGGTTATAACCTAGCTTAGGAGGTCATGGTTCAAACTTGAGTGAACTAATATCGTTTCTGCACTGTTTAAGTGTGCTAAGATGTAAGAAATCCATGGGATTTGTATGGGATACAAACTGAGCTCTAGTTTGGGTGTGTAATGTCATCATTACCTAATATTTTATGGATTATTGTTTATGGGTCTACTGATCCAGTAATTGGGGTTTCCTTACGGTTCACTTCAAGCAGACCCAAACACTCAAACAATGAAACAAAGATATTAGTATACTCAAACATGGTTATGGTTTCTTCTAGCAGCCCTAAACAACTCACAACCTTCTCAAGAAAGACATGGGATTTGTATGGGATACAAAATAAGCTCTAGTTTGTGAGTGGAATGTCATCATTACCTGATATTTTATGGACTGTTGTTTCTTGGTCACAATTTCAGAATTGAGTGGAATAATATCTCTACTACACTAATTATGTGTATTAAGATGTAAGAAATCCCTAGGCTTTGTATGGGCCACAAACTAAGCTCTAGTTTGTGTGTGGAATGTCATCATTACCCGATATTTTATGGACTGTTGTTTTTTGGTCTGCTGCTCTAGTAATTGGGGTTTCATTATACTTCACTTCAAGCTCACCCAAACACTCAAACAATACAGAAGGGATCTTAGTCCACTCAAACAGGGTTATGGTTTCTTTGAGCAGCTCGAAACAACTCACAACCTACTCAAGAAATCCATGGGATTTGTATGGGATACAAACTGAACTCTGGTTTGTGTGTGGAATTTCATCATTACCTTATATTTTATGGATTGTTGTTTCTTGGCTTGTTTCTCCAATAATTGGGGTTTCCTTGCTTGTGGACTGGTTTACCTTGACTACTACTATAGTTGACTAAACCTACATTAATTGAATTTATTATCTCTCTCAGGTATGTCCTTTGTTCTTGTAGTGAATTGTTTCTTAATAGATAAGATATAATCTAAAAAAATATTCATGCGTTTAAGGAAGGTTTCAACTCTCCTATTGGGTTATGTTATTTGTTTTATTTGTACTTGAGTTAGATTTACTACTGCTATTATTTATTGTCTTTGTATGCTTTTCATCTTTAACACAGGGACCTTTGGGAGAGTTAAAATTGAAAGAAATGAAAATTATCTTGTCTAGTTACAATGATACTATTTTGTTTCTAATATTTTTTGTCATGGTTTGTCATGGTTTATGTCTGTTTGAGATTGTTTTCCATGGTTTATGTCTTTTTTCTTATCATATTTCTGTTGTTAAGTTTAAATATAAAAATTTGGTTTCTAGTTTCCAAAAGTTGCAGTTGCATTGATGCCTATTTGTTAGGTTTTTGGGATCCATCTCTCTAAATGTTGGATAGAATTTAAGTACAAGAGAAGCTAATTATGTTTACTTGTTAATTTCATGTTGTCTTTTTTTCGCTACTGCTAAAATTATGGAAATTTTTATTGACATCCTCATGAGCATTTTAGAAGTCATTTCTTTGAGAAATTAAAATAGGGAAGAGTTGATGGGAAATCCCAAATGGTTATGATAAAAATCATTTTTGTGGTATGGACCTTCCTTATACGGTGATGATAAAATGTATTGTTGTGGTATGGAACACTTATGGACTATATACCTTGAGAGAGAATATAATAGTTTGACACCTTGGTCTTCTGGGTAAAAGGGTTGTGTCCCCACCTTGATGGTACACCTTAATCCTATGGGTAAAAGAGCTTTTATCCCACCTTTATTGGCACACATTTTTCTTGTTGGTGTAGGGGTTGTTTTCTCACTTTGTCATGACCCCTCTTGTTGACCCTTGATTGGTCTTTATGCTAGCTCCCCCTCATAGTGTGGTACCTTAACCATTTTGTTATGTTTGTTATGGGTGTGACCTCCTAGCAGCCCCAAATAACTCATAGCCTATTCAAACAAGTTTAAACAAGTCACTATTTAGTCCATTTATCCCCTAGAATGTCACGATTTAGTTCAAGCAGACCGAAGAAGGTCATTTTTCATTTCAGGAAGCACGAAGAAGGTCAGATCCCAACTTAGGAGGTCATGGTTCATACTTGAGTGGACTAATATCTCTGTTGCATTGTTTGAGTGTGCTAAGTTGTAAGAAATCCATGGTATTTGTACGAGATTCAAACTGAGCTCTAGTTTGTGTGTGGAATGTCATCATTACCTAATATTTAATGGATTGTTATTTATGGGTCTACTTCTCTAGTAATTGGGGTTTCCTTACGGTTCACTTCAAGTAGACCCAAACACTCAAATGATGCAGCAGAGATCTTAGTCCACTCAAACAAGGTTATGGTTTCTTTTAGCATCCCCAAACAACTCACTACCTACTCAATAAATCCATGGGATTTGTATGGGCTACAAATTGAGCTATGGTTTGTGTGTGGAATGTCATCATTACCTGATATTTTATGGACTATTGTTTCTTGGTCTATTGCTCTATTAATTGGTGTTTCCTTGCTTATTGATTGGGTTACCTTGATTGCTACTATAGTTGACTAAACCTACAGTAATTAAATTTATTATCTCTCTCTCAGGTATGTCCTTTGTTTCTATAGTGACTTGTCTCTTAATAGACAAGATTTTATCTAAAAAAATATGTTGACTATAAGGAAGGTTTCAACTCTCCTAGTGGGTTATCTTATTTGTTTTCTTTGTTCTTTGAGTTGGATTTAAAACTATTGTTATTTATTGTGTTTGTATTCTCTTAAGCTCTAACATAGGGACCTTATGGAGTGTTAAAGTTGAAAGAGATGAAATAAATTCTTTTTCTTTTCTATTATGACAATGAAATAAATTCATTTTCATTCCTATTATGATAAAGAGTTGCATCAGGCTACAACTAATTGTTTTGTATGTAATTAGTTATAAATAAAACAACACTATTGGTACATTGGGATCTACTACTAACAAATTGTGGGGTGTATTCTAATGACTTGTTATTTTTTTCTTCTACATATTTTGCAGTGAAAAGACCAGAATGAAGAAGAGAGGCGTGTGGAAATCTTCTACAAAGTAATTTACCCAAACTTGGTAGATGTAAGCATATGGATTAGTTATTTTACTTTTTATGTAGAATAATCATTGATTTTATATTGTTTTTGGGACAGGCATTATGACACATTTTTTTCATTTATTCTTGAAGTATGCACATATGAATATGTTGATTTCCGGAAGGTAATGCAATAATCCTAGTTGTGCATTTTGATTTTTAATTGGAATATATCGGTTTTCTTATCCTTCTGCATTTTTTTATTAATTATGTTTCTCTACATGTAACAATTTATGGTTCCACATTAATATGACTACTATATGCTCGGAATGGAATTCTTTGATTTGATATCTATTATGATATACAATGCAAACGTTTTGCTTTTATGAAAATTGTTCAATTGGGTCTGTAATTGCAGGTTATTCCAGCCTGGTTGAACTGTCTGCCTATAAAGAATGACCTAGTTGAAGCAAAAGTTTTACATTAACTACTCTGCTCAATGGTATAGAGGTATGCCTAGAAAACATTGTAGTTGACTTGATGTTGGTTCTGTTGGTTTTAGTTTTTATGTGAGTGTATTTTGTTAGGTTTGAGCTAACCCTATTTTTCATGTGTTATCTACTTCTTGACTGCAGGTATGATCCTCAACTTCTTGGCCCAAGCAATTGGTATTTGCCCAAAAATGTTGTTATTTTTGTCGAGGTTTGCTTTTGAATTCTACCTGATCCTTTCCTTGCATATTGAAGCATTTCACCTTTTTAAGGAGATAATTTTAGTGTAATTTACTACTGTTGTTATTTATTGTCTTTGTATGCTTTTCATCTTTAACACAGGGACCTTTGTGAGTGTTAAAGTTGAAAGAGGTGAAGGTTATGGATATGTTGTCCCATATGCTATAGGTGCAGAGGCACATAAGCTAATTGTTGATGTATGTGAGAGAATTGGTAAATTAGTTGACCAATATGTTGAAGTGATGGAAAAATTAAGTGGATATCAGTTTGAACTTTGAATGTGTTAATGCATGCTTTTTTTGAATGAATATACAAAAGGACACTAATTTTTTGTATAACTTGGATTTATGGAGTGCATGATTAAACTATAGTATATTTTATTGCTAATTTCCGTTTCCTTTTATAATCTATATATGATATCTGAAGTACATGAATAATCTTGGCACTTTGGCAAGTATTGTAGAGACTTCAAGGGTACTAGCTCAATGGAAGAGCACCTACCTTATAAGCATGAGATTGGTGGTTCGATTCCTCCATACCCTATCAACAAAAATCAGTGAATATTTGCATATAAAATGACTAAATTAGTGACAAAAAATGAGAGATAAGTGACCAACAAATGGGAGATAAGTGACGAAACAAATTACCAAAATTCACATATAAATGACTAAATGATAGTTTTGGTGGCTAATTTTTGGTATTTTATCACCAAACATATGACTAGATTAATGATCAGATTAATGATCAAACATATGACCAGATTAATGACCAGATATGCAACCAAATTAATGACCAACCGACAATTTATAAATGGCCAAACTATAAATGACCACTTTTTTGGTCGCGTGATAAGAGACAGGAAATTAGCCACCAACGATCTCCAAATATAAAGTGGTCATTTATAGGTGGATTTTGGTCATTTTTTGGTCACTTATCTCTCATTATGTACTAGTGGTTGTTCTTCATTCTCATCTAGTTGTTCTTCCATTTTAATTTCTTCTTTTTCTTTCTGATCAGAAACTTCATTTTCTTCATCTGCGAAGTCTTCTAGGTCTTCTTCTGATGATTTGAGTCTAGTCTCATACATTTTCACATTGATTCTTTCGATCATCTTGTTTAATCTCAAATTGTAGAATTTGTAAGTCTTCCTTTTGGATGAATATCCAACAAACATTCCCTCGTCTACTAGAGAATCAAATTTTCCAATCTTTTTCTCTTCTCTTTTGATGTAACACCTACTTCCAAACACTCTAATATGTTGCACATTTGTCATTCTTCCTTTCCATAGCTCATAGGGAGTTTTATCATTTTTACGTCTGAGTAATCCTCTGTTCATGATGTGTATTGTTGTATAAACTGCTTGCACCCAAAATCTATCATTCAACTTAGATTCATTCAACATGGTCCTATCCATGTCCATCATTGATCTATTCTTTCCTTAAACAATCCCATTTTACTAAGGTGCTACTTAAAACTATCTTTTTATTCCATGATATTCATAGTGTTTGTTGAATTCATCTAAAATGAATTCTCCACCATTATCATTTCTAAGGAACTTAATTCGTGAACCTATTTCATTTTTAACCAGTTCCTTGAAAATTTTAAAACATCCAAAATCTTCTGACTTTCTATTTAGAAGACATACCAAGGTCATCCTAGTATAGTCATCAATAAGTAGCATAAATTACTATTCACCATTCAGTCCTTTTCTTATTGTTGGACCACATAAATCAATGTGAACAAGATCAATAGGTTTTGTAAAAGAGTGCTCTTTTGTCTTGAAATTGACTCTTATTTGTTTTCCATGTTGGAAGTGTTCACATACAACATTATAAGGTTTTGTAACTTCCATTATATTTCTTACTTCTTGGTTTTTGTAAATTTTGACCAATTTTTCAAAATGTATATGCCCCATTCTTCTATACCAAATATAGCTCTCATCCCCCTTTCCAAAGTGAAAATTTTTTGGACTCGGTCTTATCCAAAACATATATATTGTTAGGAGTCCTATTTGTTGTGGCTACTAACTTTCCCGATCCTTCTTTCCTTATTCTGCATTCCCTTGAGTTGAATAGGAGTTCATGTCCTTGGTCGCATATCTGGCTAACTCTCAACCGATTATGCTTCATATTATCTACACATAAGACGTTTTTAACCAAGGAATTTTTACTTCCAAGCTTCATTGTGCCCTTCCCCAATAGTTTTGTTGAAAAAAAATTTCCCGAAAGAGAAAAACCCTTTATCCTTTTCAATATTAACAAAATCACTTTTATTACCTGACATATGCTTGGAGAAACTGCTATCAACATACCATTCACCAATAATGTTATTCTTGGCTTGAATATAAATTCCCCATCCATGAATGTTCAAGTTGTCCTTACATTTGACCCATACATTTTTATGTTCCCCCTTTTGATTGTTGGACATTTGCTCATTTCTAGTGGTTACTTTCATTCTACAATCTCTGGCCATACTTTCAAAGTTGTTACACTTATAACATTCTACATCAAATCCAAAAGGACCAAATCTATTATTGTATCGTGGCCATATGAGGTTTGTAGAGTTATTCCTTGTCTCAAAATTTCTCCTTCGTAAACAATTTAAAATTTTGTGTCCAAATTATCCACATGTAAGAGAATAGCCATAAAATAAATATCCAAAACTGGGAACAAATGGAGGAACTGTCCTTTTAAGATCTTGTCTTTCTGCTGACCCTCTTTCCAGTATATATTGTTATGGTTGAAATTTGATCTTGTCTTCATAAATAGAGTATTTGATCACCGATGTGTAGCTTCTTGGTTTTTCTTCATTACCTATTTTCATAGAACTTGAGGCCTCATCGGTATCTTGCTTATATCCTATACCAGACTTGTCGAAGAATGGCTTCTTATTGCTGATGATTTGTTCTAGAATCTTGGAGTTGTTTTCATAATTCTTGTTGATATATTTCTTTTACAATTGGGATTTTCGAGATGTTATCTCAGCCTCAAGATTTTCTTTTTCTTTCATATTTGCCAGAATTTGTTTAGTAAGAGTGTCTTCAATTCTTTTGGCTTCTTCCAGCTTAACCTTCAAATCAATAATGACTTGCTCATATTTTTTATCAGGAATTTGAGATTTGTCTCTTAGCTCTTGTACTTCTTCTTTGAGCACCTTGTTCTCCTTATTGACTTTCTTTAAATCCTTTAAGGAACTTATAAGTTCTTGTTCGATATCTACCTCTCTTTTGGATTCATGTTCTTCATCACTATCAGTAGCTTAATTTAAATCTATCACCATGAAGAGTACCTTTTATGTATCACTAACACTATTACTATCTTTGTCGCTGCTACAATCACTCTTAGAGTCTTTACTGGAAGAAATGTTGTTCATTGTTTAGTAGAGACTTTTCTTCTTTGTGAACTTACCCCATTTCTTATCCTTGTAATTCTTGTTCTTCTTGTATTTTTTAGAGCTTCCATCTTCATCACTATTTGAGTTCCTTGCATAAGGAAATTTAGAAGAAAAATTAACTATTTTTCCACAAGAAAAACACTTGAGAGGTAACTTACCTTTGTATTTCCCAGTACCTCTTTTCAGCTTTCTTACAAAGTTTGTTATTTCTTCATCATCTGAATCATCGCTACAGGAGGATCATGGATTTTCCTTCTTTGGTGACTTTCTCATTGATATGTTCTTCCTTGATTGCTTGGAGGAGACTTTGAATGCTGCTTCCTTTCTAGAAGTGTCCTTATCTTCAATTCTCATTTCATAGGCTACAAGAGTCCCATGTCGCTAATCCACTATCATAGTGCTCAAGTATGCTCTTCTCTCTAAGGAAGAGATCTTAGGATTCAACCTCTTGGGAATTGTTCTTAGAATATTTTGAACAATTATGGATTCATCAGCCTCTTCACCCAAGCCTCTGATGGTATTCACTAGTTGATCGACTCGAAGAATATAATCTGCAATGTCTTCATCATCATTCATCATCAAGTGTTCGAATTGTCCTTTGTATGTTTGAAGTTTGGATTCCTCAACCTTTTTATCTCCTTCATATGTGGTTTTTATTTTGTCCCACATTTTCTTTGCAGACGTGCAATTCATCACTTTAGAAAAGACTAGTTCATATATGGGATCCATAATGTGGTTCCTGGATTTTGAATTGCCATTGTACCAAACTAAATCATTTGGATCTGTTGGAATTGTCTTTGGTACATTATACCCATTATCAGTAATTTTCCATATTTCCACCCATTGAGCTTCTAAGAAGGTTTTCATCCTTATACTCCAAAAAACATAGTTAGTCCCATAAAAAATGGATGTTCCACTTTTACTATGTCTTACAAACTTTCCCATGACTTCCTTCCAGTGGTTAGACTATCCTTGGAGGAACCTGCTTTGATACCAATTGTTGAAATACCGAGTGGGGGGGGGGGGGGGGGGTGAATTAGTATTTGGGTGGTTACATGAAGGTGGGTAACACTTTTTGGCCAAATTTGGTGATGAAAATCTGATTTTTTACTCATGTGCTAGATAGAAGCACCTGAAATGCATATATGTCATGTGAATTTCGACTTGCAGTAAAAAAAAATTGTAGAATATTATGTTGGCTTCCCAATGATATTTTTTTTTTAAATATTCCAATGTCATTTAATGTGTGAGATTTTTCATTTAATGAACTGTGTGACCTTAAAAATTTGAAGAAGTTAATTAGTGGATCGTGTCCATCCCCAATAATTCAATCTTGCATTAATAATTATATATATATATATATATATGAGCATGATCTACACAAAATGTACTGTGGTCTGCATTGTTTTTGTTAATTTATTTCGCAATATGCAATTATTTATAATTTTTTGAAAGTCACCACATCTGATTTCAGCATCATTTTATACACATGTGTGGGTTGCCCATTTTTAAGAAATTTTTGGACATGTATATTTTACCCTGCGGATTTTTCTTTGAGCTGCTTCGAAGTTGTTATCTGGTTTTCTAAGTGTAAGTTTTAGAACTAATGAAAAAAAAACCCATATGAATGCCAAAATGCATGCATGATATTTCAGTGGATAGAGGATTCGGTGATGAATCTATTGATATGAACTACGCTCAAATGTGTGCCATGAATGGCAGGGTTTACACCCCTAGAAGACATAGAGAAACTTTGATTTTCCTGTAAGAGGGCTAATTCTCTATTTTTCAGGCCCTCGATTGAGGTATTAGCTTGATCGAGGTTTTATTAAACCCTCGATCGAGCTACCGTTTAAACCTCTTTTTATAAATGTTTTTGCACAAGGACCTTGTTAGATTTTTATCATTCAAGCTAGCATTATGATCTTAGGATCTTTAACTGAGAGAATAACATGCACAGCAATAAAACACAAGAGACAAGAGACACAAATAATTTTCCTCGAGGAAACCATAAAGGAGAAAACCCCGCAACTTCCTCAAATATAGAATCAGCACCAAAAGTAAAACCCGAAAACATATATATGATCTCCCAACAGCAGTATTCTCTCTCTTTGATCCCAACAACTTCTCCTCTCACTCATGCGCCCCAATGAGTGAGTGAGTGTGTAATAAATAGAGAGGCTCACTCTTTATTTATATTCTTTCATTCACTTGAAACCCACTCCAACATGTCAGCCTCACTTAACAATTATTTACTAGAGCCGACATCTCTAGGAGTGTTTAATAACCCTAGTGCCCCACAACTTGTGGGAACTTTTCCTCCTCCGTCCAACAAGGAGGGTTATCTTTAACACAATGGTGGGGACTATTGCGCTGACTTATAATGACTCACCTAGGGTCGAATTCTCTATGATAGTCTAATAACCCTATGGCCCCACAACTGTGGGGACTTTAACCCTTGACCAATAGGAGGGTTACCCACAATGACTTGACATGACTTGTTTACATTATAGAACCTCCTGATAGGAACATCGAGGCATGACATGACTCAAATACATTACAAACACATCCCAGAATAAACATCGGGGTACAATACATAAGATATACGGATGAATACATTCTGAAGTTACAATTACATCAACACTCCCTCGTAACTAGGAAGGTATTCTCTCGACACAATTTATCAACACAAGCATTCTTCTCTGTATCATCTGGATCATCATTGAGTTCTCGTCATCTTCATCTTCAAGTCATCTTCATATTCAAGTCATCTTCATCTTTAAGTCATCTTCATCTGGATCTGTATCATCATCACTGGATCTAGATCATCACTCGATCTGGATCATCATTACTGGATCTGGATCATCACTCAATCGAGATCATCATCACTTGATCTAGATCATCACTCGATCTGGATCATCATCACTGGATCTGGATCATCACTTGATTTGGATTATCGTTGTTGGATCATCATCACGGGTGCTATCTCATCATTCTTCTCATCACAGGAAGTTCTACAGAGCCAGCCCTTTTTCATGCTGGGTGTAGGCCTAGCCTCCATGTAGGTCTTCCTCAATGCTTATATCTGACCCTAAGTCAGAATGCCCCATCCAGCACTTACATATGACCTTGATTCGTCAGAAAGGCACTCCCAACACTCACATCTGACCATGAGAGGAACTTAATCCCCTCATCATGTCAGAATGGCCCAGCCCTTACATATGACCATGGAAGGAACCTAATCCTCTCACCATGTCAGAATGGTCCATCCCTTACATCTGACCTACTCGTCAGAATGGCCCAGCACTTATATCTGACCTACTCATCAGAATGGCCTAGCACTTATATCTGACCTACTTGTCAGAATGGACCAGCACTTATATCTGACCTACTCATCAGAATGGCCTAGCACTTATATCAGACCTACTCGTCAGAATGGCCCAGCACTTATATCTGACCTACTCGTCAGAATGGCCATGCACTCACATATGATCATGTAAGACTACATCTTACAGTCACATCAGAATGGCCCTCAGTCCCAGACTGAGCTTTCCTGGTAACTGACCAGGTACCTCCATTCTCCCAGAGAATGGCATCAGCCCTTATATCTAATCAAGTGGGAACCAATCCCTCAATCACATTAGAATGGCCATGCACTCACATCTGATCATGTAAGACTACATCTCACAGTTGCAACAAAAAGGCCCTTAGTCCTAGACCAAGTATTCCTGGTAACTTACTAGGCACCTCCATTCCAAGAATGGCAACAACCCTTATATCTGATCATGTAGGAACCAATCCTATAGTCACATCAAAATGGCTCAGCACTCATATCTAACATGGAAGGAACCAATCCTTTCACCATGACAAAATGGCTCAATCCTTACATCTAACCTACTTGTCAGAATGGCTCACGGTCCTAGACTGAGTATTCCTGGTAACTAACCAGGTGCCTCCATTCCAAGAATGGCATTCAACACTTATATCTGATCATGTAGGAACCAATCCTACAGTCACATCAGAATGGCTTAGCACTCACATCTGTCATCAAAGGAACCAAATCCTCTCACCATGATAGAATGGCTCAGCCCTTACATCTGACCATGGAAGGAACCTAATCCTCTCACCATGTCATAATGGCTCTAGGTCTCATCACTTCCCTTTGGAGGGAACCTCGATCTGAAGAACACCAAGCTTCTCCCTGAAGTACTCAAACTTCACTCTATTCAATGGCTTCGTCAACACATCAACTATCTATTCTTCCATTGCAACATACTGGAGCTTCACTGCTCCTCTCTGCACCATATCCTTGATATAGTGATATTTGATATCATATTGAAGTAGCACCTCGAAGTGCTCTTCCTATCAATGGCACTTCCTTCCCAATACGAATCCACATAACCCTTCAGGTTAATCTTTTGATTCGCCTCATACTTGAGCCCACAATCAACTGTACCATTCAGGTACCTCACTGCATGCTTTGTAACCATCAGGTGAACATGTCTCAATGTGTTCACAGCAAAGCAAATATATGGTCTCGTATTTTTCAGGTAAATCATCTGACAATACATTGTGGCATCAACCGACTCTAATGAAGCAACACTCAATACCTTTAGGTTCGATGCCATAAGTGTGGTCATGTACTTGCAGTCCATCATCCTGAACCTCTTCAGTATCTCTACTGCATACTTCCCTTGTCCGAGGAAGATTCCATCCGCATTCTACCACACCTCCATTCCTAGAAAATAGTGCATCGATACATATTAGGAGCATCACTAGTATGTCACCTTCAACCTTGAAGCAAATGTTGGAATTTGCTTTACTCTCAGTAAAGCCTAGAGTCATCAATAATCTATCCATCCTGTCGTACCATGTCGAACCTTAGGATATTCTATAGTCACTCCCTCTGAAGCGAAGCATCATACTCCCTCTGTCTTTCGTACTCTATACACTGAAACATTCTGTACTGGAGTGACAAGTAGCTTCCTATGCTACTAATATTCTATGTATACATCTAGTGTATAGACTTTCATCTTCAACCTTGTAGCAAAGTTTAGGATCTTCATCAAGCTCATCATGTATGTGTTTCAACTCCCACTGGCTGCAAATGTATCTTCGTAGTCTATGCATTCTTTTCGTGAGAAGCCTCATGCTATGAATCTTGCTTTGTATCCCATGATGTTTCCATCTACTGCATGATGGAGCTACGAACTTCCCTTCACGTATCGATATTGTATTCTAGACATCATTCTTCTTGAACTGGTCTTCCCTTTCTTCTTGGTTACTTCTTCATGGCTGGAAGGTTCTACATCAATAATGTCACTACATCTGTCATATTATTCTTCATCTTGACATGTCGTTACTTGTTCTTCGGAACAAGTATCATCCTTCTTTGCTTGTATGCGATTTTACGCGGTCTTTCCTACAAGTCAAATGCATTTGTATGGTTAGAAAACATTTCATAAGGAATATTCATACTGGAAAATTCTTATGCATAAATATATGATCATGCAACTACTTTAGCCAATACAACATCCATCCATATCTCACGGAAACTTTCTAGATGCCTTCCATCTCTACCAGGACAACATTGAGATTGTGCACTAATCCAATATGTCAACAAAGAGGTTTCAGGAGGAATCGAAAAAACCACAGTATTCATGATTGTATATCGATGTTTCGAATCCAAAACAGGATCCATCATCGGGATAGTTTGTCGAGTAACATGAAGAGTGAAGGAGCTGAATAAATAGTGATGGGATGCAGTGACAAGAGGATGTCGGTTCAGAGAGTTCATGGATGGAAGAAACGACTAAAAACCCTAATTTGTTTAAAGTATCAATTGATTATTTTAAAATTTTAAAATTGTAATTTTAAATTTACTATTATAATTATTAACCAATTTTTAATTATAGTTTTAAACTAAAATGAAATTTTGAATAAGTTTAAACCAATGTAGGTTAGGTTTAAAGTATTGTTTATAATATTTTTTTTAATTTTATTGTTTAATGTTTTATATAAAGATTTAAACCATTTTTTTTAATTTATATAATTTTTTATAAAAAATTTAATTAACCATTGTTTTTTTTAATTTTAATAATCTTCATTATTCAGCTCCTTCACTCTTCATGTTACTCGAAAAACTGTCCTGATGACGGATCTTGTTTTGGATTCAAAACGTCAATATACAATCATGAATACTGTGGTTTTTCCGATTCCTCCTGAAATTAACCACCACAGAAGTCTTGCTACAGAAATTACTTCCATATGGAAGGGAAATATGGAATCACGTCCGGTTACTGGAGAAGTTAAGAGTTAAAATCATGAAGAGAGCGGAAGATCTGAATTTCTTAAAAACTTGCAGAGACAAGAAGCTAACTCCCTCGTTCGCTGTAATCAACCACTGTATGCACAATAACCAAAACCAGAAATTCTTTGACAAATTAAGCTTTACGCTGGTCAAAACAGAAATCAAGAGGACACTCATTAGTTTGGACCGCCTGTCTAGGGACGCGTTATCCCTCCACCTCAAGCTCTCGGCCACTATCAGTCCAGAATTATGGAAGATACCAGATGCAAATATAGCCCTCAAAGTCAGCAATAAAAAACGATTAACATGGGAGAGACAATAGAGAAAGATCGCCAGCATGGAGAAGGAGGTCGCTAGCATAAGGGACAAGAGGAACGCTGGAACAATGGACAAGAGTCTTGGTCCCAACATGGAGCTTGAAAAGGGACACGCCAGCAATCATAACAAGAAGGAACATGCCAAAAATCACAACAAGAAGGTAGTTAACCTCTCAAGCCACATGCTGACTGACATTGAGAGCGGTATTCTAAAGAAAGGCTTAAACTTTGCCTTAGCACCCAGATCCATCCCCATCGAGACCATCATATGCAATATAGAGGACTGCATTCAGAATTTGAGTGCTTTGGATAAGGAAACCATCGACAAGATTGTGCTCTAGTCCTAAGGAGAGCCAAAATACCCAAGAACAACATCACTAAAGATGAACAATTAGCCTTAAGAAACCTCAAGTCTAACAATGACATAGTTATATTAAAAGCAGACAAAGGAGGTGCTACGATCATCCTATACAAAGCAACTTACAACGTGAAGATGTTAGATCATCTTAGTACTAGCAGGAGCTATAGAAAACTTAACAAAAACCCTATTTATAAAATAATAAGAGAGGTAAAAAGAACTATTAAAAACTCAAACCTTGATGAAAGAATTAAGAAATGGCTTACCCATAACTGTGAGATTACAACCAGAATATATGGCCTCCCAAAAATCCACAAAGAATGAGTACCCCTCCGGCCCATCGTTAATACCATAGACTCCCCCACTTATGAGCTGGTAAAACACGTAGCCAAAATCCTAGGCCCCCTGGTAGGTAACACGGACTCATACATTAAAGACTCAAGTGAATTTGTGGAGTTGATCAAAAAGAAGAAGGTAGAACCCAATGACATAATATTGAGTTTTGATGTGGTCTCCCTATTCACTAAGATACCTTTAGATGAGGCCATCCAAGTCATCAAAGAGGTAACAGACTCAGACACAGTGAGGTTAGCAGAAGTTTGTCTCAGATCCACTTTCTTCAGTTTTCAAGGAGAATTCTATGAGCAAACCACTGGGGTAGCCATGGGATCCCCCCTCTCACCCATAGTGGCAAACCTCTACATGGAAAAATTCGAGAAAGAGGCTCTAAACTCCTACCCACTAAATCCTTCACATTGGAAGAGATACGTGGATGATACAAATGTGATTTGGCCGCATGGGGAAAACGAGCTTAAAATGTTTTTTGAACACCTTAATAATCGTTCGGAAAATATCAAGTTCACAATGGAACTGGAGGAGAATGGGAGCATCCCATTTCTTGATGTCTTGTTAACTAGGAAAGAGGATGGGACCTTAGGACATAGATTTTTTAGGAAGAAAACAAATACAGAGAGCTACCTCCACACAGATTCCCACCACCACCCCTCCCAGAAAATAGGAGTCATTAACACTTTAGCAATTAGGGCTTCTAGAATTTCGGATACCGACCATCTCCAAGAAGAAAAAGACCACCTCAAATAGGTCTTTTTGAACATAGGTTATGAGCCTAGGACTATTAAGAAGGCCCTAGATAAGGCCAATAGTGGACATTCATATAACCATGCAACACCTAAAGATTTGACTGACGACCACAATACCCATACTTGTGGCACAAGAGCCTACTTACCTTACGTCCAAGGGGTCACCGACAAGATATCCAGAATCTTAAAAAAGAGTAATATTACAACTTCATTCAAACCCTTAGAAACTTTTAAACAAAAAATGAAATCTGTAAAAGACTCGATTGACCCAAAACAACTTAGGGGAGTCTACAACATCCCGTGTTCATGCAATGTTAGCTATATAGGTGAGACTGGATGATCTTTCCACACTAGACTTAAAGAACATGAAGCCGACATGAGGATTTAATGAGTCCGTACCTCGGCCTTGGCAGAACATTGCACCAAAACCAAACATCAAATTTGCCTTGAAAACACCAAAATCCTAGCCAAAGAAAACCACTATTTTAAAAGAAAATTTAGGGAAGCCCTGGAAATCATCAAACATCCAAACAATCTGAATAGAGATGGAGTCCTTGAAGTCAGCACAAACTGGCTTCCCTCTATCCTCAAAACTAAATTAAGTGGATAATCCTTCTTTCCTTAAGTCAGGTAACCCTACTTAAAATATCAAATTTCAAATTTAAATTATGAATTTCAACTTTTGAAATTCTCAAACCCTTCTTAACATTTAAAAATTAAAAAATTTAAAACTATTAAAAATTAATTTTATAAAAAAAAATTAAAAATCATAACTAAAAAATATTTAAAACTATAAGTTTAAAAATTGAAAGAAAATTAACTAACAACTTTTCTAAACTATTACCAATAATAGTATGGGTAAGAATTATATAAAATTACCAATAATTAGTATTGGTATAAATTATATTAAAAATTTTAATAAAGACTTATAAAATTAAAAACATTGGTTAATAAAATTTTTAATAAAGTTTTATATAACAATGGTTAATAATTTAAAGTCTTTATAAAAAACATTAATAAAAATTTTAAACAATACTCTAACTAAGCAAACTTAACCTAAATCTATAAACTTGATTTATAAGTTTACAAAAATTTAAAACTATAAACTTATAATTTTAAACTTTTAAACTTATAATTTTTATTTTAATGAAGATTATTAAAATTTAAAAAAATAATGGTTAATTAAAATTTTAATAAAGATTTATATAAATTAAAAAACAATGGTTTAAATCTTTATATAAAACATTAAACAATAAAATTAAGAAAAAATATTATATACAATACTTTAAACCTAACCTACATTGGTTTAAACTTATTCAAAATTTTATTTTAGTTTAAAACTATAATTAAAAATTGGTTAATAATTATAATAGTAAATTTAAAATTACAATTTTAAAATTTTAAAATAAACAATTGATACTTTAAAAAAAATAGGTTTTTTAGTTGTTTCTTCCATCCATGAACTCTCTGAACCGACATCCTCTTGTCACCGCATCCCATCACTATTTATTCAGCTCCTTCACTCTTCATGTTACTCGACAAATTGTCCTGATGATGGATCCTATTTTGGATTCGAAACGTCGATATACAATCATGAAGACTGTGGTTTTTCTGATTCCTCCTAAAATTAACCACCACAGAAGTCTTGCTAAAGAGGTTTCATTCTAGATAAGTAGCGATGGAGAGTTGTATAGCACCATGAGCTACTTACCCATTACATGCATATTAGTAGTATACTGTCGTTAATGCAAACATGCATAATACATCAACTGAATATAAACAAATTCATAACAAATCAATATCATGAAATGACAATTGAATACTTATCTTTATTTGTTTCGTGGTTAGATTCCTTCTTGAGCCTTCAGCTTCGTCGTCTTCTTCATTTATAATAGCATCGTTTCTTATCCAAATGCTAAGATGGATAAGAGGTTATTCAAGAGTTGAGATCTTCATATTCCTCATTGCTTGAGGGATCTTCTTTGGATGGTGAGAGCTTGATCTTCAGTTGCTCTCATCTTCTGTTCTCTTCTTATGAGTCAAGCTTCTTCTTCTTCCAATAGTTTGCTAAAAGTAATCATATCCTTCTGGCACACATTCCTCGAATGAATGAATCCCATGATCCTGGGAGGCCATTCAAGGTGGCTATCACCACTTCTGCATTCTCCACTTCTTCTTCTACTACTACAATTTGTTCTTTGATTTGAGAGACCCTCGTAAAGTATGACTATATGGTCTCTGCATTCTAGATCTTCACATTCTTCAACTGTTTTCTTAAGGTCATATTCTGATTTATGTTCTTCCCTTCAAATAACTTGGTCAAGGAATCAAACATCTTCGGTGTCTTTAGGGAAGACACTTGTGGTACAAGTTGATCCATGGTTAAATCAACGATGATCTTCTTGTCCTTGACCAAGTTCTTCTGGTGTAAGGCTTTTAGCCTTATCTCCCTCTGGAACTGGAACCTCTCTACTCATGTAGGTGTCCAATTCATTTTCTTTAGAGAGATCATATACTTCCATGCTTAGAAGTTTTCAAATTCACCAAGCTTATCATCAAGATGATGTGATAGGTCACTTTGAAATGAGAACCTCAAATGAAAATAGCAAAAGATTAGATCTTACCGATTTGAGGTGTCCGTCCTAGTTCCGGAGCTGGCTCATCTAGGGTTTGTCAGAGAAACCGTAATTTTCAAAACTTGGAATCTTTTAGATCTGATTGAATATAAATATAGATCTCTTCAAGGCAAGCTGTCCAATGTACTCCTTTTCTGAAAACAGTGGAGGGAAGCTCCCGGAACAGGAAGCCCTAGTTTTTGAATTTCTTCTGCAAAAATTCCTGTTACTGTTTCTGATGTATCTCCTAAGTTACTACTTCTCTGTGTCTGAAACTTTGTACTAAGGTAGCCTTGCCCTTCCCTGTTTCAACACCATATGTTTCATCAGAATTGGTTTCACCAATTGGGACTTATGATCATTCTCCCACGGTGACCTATTACAGGACTGTTCCGAACAGAGAAGTTGTACGAACCTCCACGTGTCACTGTTTCATCTTCTGGGCCTGAAACTTGGACCACGAAAATAAAAGTATGTTCCCTTTCTGGAACATCTTCATAAATTTCATTTGGACCTTTTTATCCCAAGATATAGTAATTTTCCTAGGTGTCATGTTTATTGATGAATTCTAGAAGAGGATGGAACCCTAACTTGGAGGGATCATATCTCCCTGAATATAGAGAATATGAGGCTGAATTTTGGACACAGTGTACATCCAGATTGCATCCTAGACCTTTGCAATTTGTAGCTAATGATCCTTTTCCAATCCCGAGATATAGTGATTGTACCAAAACTTAGCAGTTTTAGTATTTTAGGGTTTTTCCAGCTTGGGGTCAAACTAGGGTTTGACTTTCCCGGAGTTATACCCAACCAAAAATATTGACCCAGATCTCTAAAATTCGATTTTGATGAGGAGAGAAATCCTATGCTGGGCTCACTCAAAAATTCCTCTTTTGTAAGAAGCCCTAATTTCTCGCACCAAAAACTGAAAATGCTCAGAATCGAATTCCACTTCAACAGAAAGATGCGCCCTTCAATGGAGAGTCAGCATAGCATACTTTTGCTTATGGATTGTGGAGAGAGACCCAAAAATTAAGAATCCCTAGCTTATGCAACTACACAATGTCTTCTTCTTAGGTTAGCTCTAATACCATGTTAGATTTTTATCATTCAAGCTAGCTTTATGATCTTAGGATCTTTAACTGAGAGAATAACATGCACAGCAATAAAACACAAGAGACACAAAGAATTTTCCTTGGGGAAACCATAAAGGAGAAAACCCTGCAACTTCCTCAGAGATAGAATCAGCACCAAAAGTAAAACCCAAAAACATAAAGATGATCTCCCGACAACAGCAGTCTCTCTCTCTGATCCCAGCAACTTCTCCTCTCACTCATGCGCCCCAATGAGTGAGTTTGTGTGTAATAAATAGAGAGGCTCACTCTATATTTATATTCTTTCGTTCACTTGAAACCCACTCCAACATGTCGGCTTCACTTAACAATTACTTACTAGAGCCGACATCTCTAGGAGTGTCTAATAAACCTAGTGCCTCACGACTTGTGGGCATTTTACCTCCTCTGACCAACAAGGAGGGTTATCTTTAACACAATGGTGGGGACTATTGTCCCGACTTACAATGACTCATCTAGGGTCGACTTCTCTAGGATAGTCTAATAACCCTAAGTCCCCACACTGTGGGGAATTTAACCCTTGACCAATAGGAGGGTTACCCACAGTGACTTGACATGACTTATTTACATTATAGAACCTCCCGATATGAACATCGGTGCATGACATGACTCAAATACATTACAGACACATCCTAGAATAAACATCAGGGTACAATACATAAGATATACAGATGAATACATTCCGAAGTTATAATTACATCAACAGACCTCGATCGCGGCCTTAAAACCTCGATCGAGTTTTTTTTTAAACCTCGATCGAGGTCTTAAAACCTAGATCGAGTTTTTTTTAAAACCTAGATCGAGGTCTTAAAACCTAGATCGAGGTTTTTTTAAAACCTAGATCGAGGTCTTAAAACCTAGATCGAGGATTTTTTAAAACCTCGATCAAGGTTTTTTTAAAACCTAGATCAAGGTCTTAAAACCTAGATCGAGGCATTCTTAAAACCTAGATCGAGGTTTTGTTAAGCCCTTGATCGAGGTGTTATGATCTCGATCAAGGGTTTAAAAATTGATCGATCGAGGTACTTTTTTGTGTTTTTTCAGAAAGCGCCTTGCCAAAAAGTGTAACCCAGCTCCATGGATGCACCCATTTGCATAATAATAAATTTTAACTCTAATCACCAATAATAGCAGCATATAATCAATATTCGTGAAAAGTAATAAGATGAACAATACACAATATTTTTACGTGGAAACCCAAGCTCTAGGAGAAACACCACAGAATCCTTTATAATAAAATATTGACCCAACAACAACTGGAATTAAAAATTTTATACAACTTCTCTAGTTACAATTGGAAGGAGGCTACAACTCCCTAGGGTTTTTCAGCTACAACTGACAAGCTGCTGCAACAGCTTAACTCACAAAATTGTGAACCCTAGCACCACCCTACCACCCTAAAGAAGAATGATCTCGAACTGAACACATGGACCTGTCAAGACTAATCAATGATCTTACTGTCGATAACCTATGCTCATAACCATGTAACCTTATCACTGTCAAGTCATCATATTTCTATCATGTAATCATCTCACTATATACTGAGAAAATATCTAAAGGTATCATTGTATAATCAAAACAAGTCTCTATCAGGGATAATTTTAGGGGCAAAGTTTATCCTATCGAAGAATTTAAAAGGGTTATAAATATTTACTTGGCGAATATTAATATCGAAAGTTTTTTTTTTAATTTAATACATTCGTCCAATATTTTTTAACCAAATAATTTAAAAAAACAAATATCCCTTCCCTATTAATTAGGGAGAGAAAAAACATTCTTAGCCTTTTCAAATTTACCTCAAAACCTACTCTCGTCCCCAATTTCTAGTAAACTTTATATGCAATCTTTACTTCACCCCAATTTCTAGTAAAATTCATGTCCTATCCTTCCATCATCCCCTATTTTTTTTGTAAATGGGGACCTATAGCTATTTTTTAGCCATCCATATTTTGTCTAAAATGAGAATACGGTTACATTCCCCCGTCAAAATTGTGTGGAAACCTTTCTTTGCTGCCATTTTTATTAATGGAGGTTTCGAATAGTTATTTTTTCCTCCATATTTTATCTAAAATGAGGAATTTAACCCATATTTTTTATGTAAAGAATTCTTATATAAAAATGGTGTGGTACATAGGGTAGTTGCATTAAGGATGCAAGGAAGGAAAGAAATTCTTGATTTATTAAATATCAAGGTTGAGTGAGAGAGGCATATTGATATTGAGAGACCATTGGAGCATCTATCTTTTTCAGACTTCTTTCATAGCAATTATATACAAGTGAGTAAATTGAACTGGGGTTGATTATTTCAGAATTCTCTCATCCAAGTTACATATAGTAAATTGAGTTAGGATTACTTCTTTCATGGGAGCTATACATATGTCAGTAAATTGAGTTAGGGTTCATTATTTTAGACTTCTATTATCCCAACTGTATATCCTAAATTGAGTTAGCGTTGATGAAATAATGTAGATCATGTTTTTTATATTTTTTTATATAATAGAAATATATTGCACAAGGTAAGTAGTGGATGCTAAAGTTATTTTTGCAGTTTCATAATATATGTTCAATGCAAATATTTAATAAGCTTGAGTTTCTGTTTAAAATGATCTTCTATAACTTCTTGATGGATTCATTTTCTGGTGGTAGAGATCTATAGAGGTCTTAATTAATGAGTTATATAAGGGATACTATTCACTTCTCTATGCTAAAATATGTAACTATAGATAATAGTTGGCAGACTCCGTGCCACTTACTCATAAGATATATTGAGGGAATAAAATAGTATCCTGGTCTTACTAGGTAAAAAATAGCTAGATATTTATATAATGTTATCCTCGTAGGTAGAAGGGAAGGCACTATGGATTGGTCTATGTTTCCATAACAAATTCACAAATCTGCTATGCACCCTGGATAGCATAAATAATGTGTGTAGGCTATATCTAGAGTTACATATTCTGAATTTGGCCTCCACAAATGGAATTCGGTCAAGTAATTCTTAGGGGGAATGTGTAACTCCTTCCATGCTTATAATCAGCTTATAGTCGGCTCACATAAAAATAAAAAATAAAAGAAAATAATTTGAATATACCAAAAAAAAAAAAAGATACAAAAAAATTAGCCGGCTTGATAAAAATAAAATAAATATCAAAACATAAAAAAAATATGTCGGCTTGATAAGCAAATTAATTATGGTGTATATATATACCAAAATAAACCAAACATTTATCAAATTAATCAAAGAAGTGTCTTTAGATTTGAATTTAAAGAAGGAGAGCTCTCACCCTAGGGTGAGAGCCTTCCATGTACTTACCGTTTTATATTTGAAAACCACACCAATATTCTTATACTGTCAATAAGAATAAGAAAATTGTTTTAATTTTTACATTGCACATTATATACATTTTTCTTTTTTCCTTATTTACCAATTTTTTGGTATATAAGGAAAAAATCTCAATTACTCATTAGCAATTGCTCTAATATAAATTATTTTACAAATACGTTTATTGTTAATTTAAATTAACATTATTAAAATTAGTTTAACTCTATAAAAAACGTGTACTCTTTCATAAGCTAATTGTTTAGCAATTGTTGGTTGTCGTTCTTTGAATCATTTTATAAGAGAATGGATGCAAACAAAGGTAGGTGCTGTGAATTTTTCATATAGATGTTGTGAAAGACTACATCATTTATTATGAACTACCCAATTTTTTTTAGTTAGAATTATCATACATTCCATTCTAGATTATATATTATATTCAAAATTATTTTTAAGTTAAATAGTCCATTTCTTATCAATAAGAAGATAAAAAGGTGGAGGTTTTATTCATATAAATGTGGAAGTTTTATTTATGTCTTTTTTTGTGTGTGTGAAAGAGAATTTGAACTCCTCAATTACTCATTACCAATTGATTTAATATGACTTATTTTACAAATACATTTGTTGTTAATTTAAATTAATATTATTAATAATATCTTCTCTTGCAAGATGGCATGCTCCATATGGAGATTATATATATATATATTGGAATGTACACATAAGTTACTATAATTAGCAGCAAAAGGAAATTTAAAGAATATTAAAAACCATTTTGATTTCAAGTTGGTATACTTAGCTCCAAAACAAAATTTGAAGAATATTAAAAATCATTTTGGTTTCAATTTTACCAACTGTTTTTACTCTTAGTCTCCTCCTACGAGTCAATCTCATTTGAAGAATATTAAAAATCATTTTGGTTTCAATTTTACCAACTGTTTTTACTCTTAGTATCCGCCTATGAGTCAATCTCATTGTAATGATCACGTTTGATTTGAATTGTTCCCGTGGTTTCAATTTTAATGGGATGGGATGCTTCCAAGTATAAATTGGATGTGTGGATCTATAGGGCTATGAATATTAAGTAATTGCATATATATTAATTTTTATATATTATTTTTATATTTGTTATATATTAAAGGTTTTTATACTATGTCTAAAATAATAAGTGAAAGAGTAAATTTTGGAAGAGGGATAAGAGGTAAACTTGGAATTGACTATAAGGTTCCAGATTTATATTAGGTTAAAAATTAAAATTTGGACTAGGGGTAAGAGGTAAACTAGCAACTCACTATAAGATTTTATATTTATGTTTATGTTTATAGTAGTAAGGTAAAACTAAAAAAAAATTGGAGAGGGATTGCAATTAAGTTAATTTTTTGGATATTTATATTATATGTTCATGTTTAATCAAAGTGTAATTTTAATTTTAAAATAAGATTTAAAATGATTTTTTATTGGTTATCTATTTATTTTCTTCTTTAGGCAAGGGAATAAGTTATTCATCTAAGTAACAAATTAAAGGTAAATTTGAAAATGGATTTGATTTTTGTTGTTTGATGTAAATAGCTAGTCATAGTTTACATAATAAAAAAATTACAAATATTGAAAGGGGTTAAGTTTTTAAGGTGTATTTTTTCTTGCTTGATCTATGTTTAAGTAAAATATGTGCTTAGTTTTCAATAAATTTAAATTATTGGTAAGAATGGTGTAAAATAATCTTAAAAATTAAGAAGAAGAAGAAAAGAATGAAAATGAAAATACATACAGTGTTGTATGTGAAATGAAATAAAATAATCCAATAATAAATTGAAATGAAAAATGTTAAATTTTAATTTATCAAAGATCAAAGAGATTTTTTTCTTTTCTTATGAAGGAAGTGTAAAAAAAAAGTAGGAATGAGAAAACATATGAATAAGATGGAAGTACACATGGGAGTATATATGGAGTATTGAGGAGGAAGAAAAGTTTTAATTTGTTAAAAATGTAAAATATAGCCAATGGTGGCTTAGCTTAGTGGGTAGATATTATTAGTATTTATCATTATTAGGCTCTTGTTATAGTGGGAACTAATAGAAAAAAAATGAGAGTCAAAGATATAAGTTTATACTCTAAAGGTGGATAGAATAGAATTAAAGGGAACAAATGTGAATAAAACAATCAGACCTCAAATGTGGGGGAATATCTTTGTTGATGGTTTTCCAAAGTTCACTTAGTTTAAAGTCATCTTTATAGTTTTAGTTATTTAACAACTTCTATAATGAGTATCATAGTGGACTAGTTCATTAGTTTGTAATGTCCCTAAAAAAAAATTAATAAGGGTCTTTGTGTAGTTGTAAACATATATAGATTGATCATTTTTTTTAGTTTTATATCGTACTTGGTAAATTAACTTCAGCACTAAGTTTAAAATGTGATATTTTCCATATTCATAATGCTTGTAAATTTGAGTTTCATTCTATGTTTGATACAGGAGTTGTATTGTCGTTATGACTTTATTTGAATTGTGATTTTACCTAACATGAACTACCTTAGTTCATAATTTTGAAAATTGTCCAGTATAGCATTCTTTATGTAATTGTATGAGTGGTGGGGGTGATTCCATGAAGGTGGGTAACACTTTTTGGCCAAATTTGGAAATGAAAACCCGATTTTTTAATCATGTGCTAGATAGAAGCCCTCAAAACGTATATATGCCATGTGAATTTCGACTTGCAGTAAAAAACTAAATTGTGGAATATTATGTTGGTTTCGCAATGATATTTTTTTAAAATATTTCGATGTCATTTAATGTGTGAAATTTTGCATTTAATGAACTGTGTGACCTTAAAAATTTGAAGAAGTTAATAAGTGGCTCATGTCCAACCCCAATAATTCAATCTTACATTAATAATTTAAAATATATATATATATATATATATATATATGAGGATGATCTACACAAAATGCGTTGTGGTCTGCATATTTTTTTGTTAATTTATTTCACAATATACAATTATTTATTATTTTTAGAAAGTGACCACATCTGATTTCAACATCGTTTTATACACATGTGTGTCCATCCCAAATTTTTTTTCACTGTTTTCAAAAATTGAAAAACCAAAGATACCCTTTTGAAGAGGACGCGTCGATGTGTGGGCTATGCATTTTTAAGAAATTTTTGGATGTGTATTTTTTACCCTGTGTATTTTTCTTTGAGCTGCTTCGAAGTTGTTGTGAGGTTTTCTAAGTGTAAGTTTTAGAACTAATTAAAAAAAACCCATATGAATTCCAAAACGCATGCATGATACCTCAATGGATAGAGGATTCGGTGATGAATCTATCGGTATGAACTTCGCTCAGTTATGTGCCATGAATGGCAGGGTTTACACCCCTAGAAGACACATAGAAACATTGATTTTCTTGTAAGAGGGCTAATTCTCTGTTTTTCAGGCCCTCGTTTGAGGTATTGAGCTTGATCGAGGTATTAACATCCCTCGATCGAGGTTTTTAAATAAGCTTGATTGAGGTTTTATTAAACCCTCAATTGAGCTACCATTTAAACCTATTTTTATAATTTGTTTTGCATAAGGACCTCGATCATGGCCTTAAAACCTCGATCAAGGTTTTTTTAAAACCCAGATCAAGGTCTTAGAACCTAGATCGAGGTTTTTTTAAAACCTATATCGAGGTCTTAAAAACTAAATCGAGGTATTCTTAAAACCTAGATCGAGGTTTTGTCAAACCCTCGATCAAGGTATTATGAACTCGATTGAGGGTTTAAAAATTGCTCAATCGAGGTACGTTTTTGTGTTTTTTCCGAAAGCGCCTTGCTAAAAAGTGTAACCCAGCTCCATGGATGCACTCGTGATCATTGTTATTTCCTATCTGTCTTATGCACTGATTGAGAACTTTGACTTAATTACTTGTTCATGTTTGTTTGTCTTCTTTGAGAAATATACTCTTCTATGTGTGGATGTTGGCCCATATATGGCTTGATCTTTACTTAGCATGTTTACTAACGCATTATATCAGTATGCCCTTGCAATTACATATATTCTATGGTATTGATGGAGTTCTATTACTTGTGAAGCTTTTAAACCAAAATACCTAAGCTTCCTAATGGTGACTTCATAATATAATATTTGTGAAACTTTGTTATCCGCTATGACATTGAAGATCTATGGTTTTTATGGGGATTATTAATACTTATATTGGACATAAATTGTAAGGTATTTGATGGACTTGATACGCCATAGCTTACATTTAACTACATGACTGAAGACATTTTTATAACTTAGGATAAATGTTTTCCTATCAAGGGTGTCGTTTTATGTATTTGTAACTTCCGTTGATCACACTCTTAAAGCATAAATTCAAGTGTTGTTAAATGGTTTTCATTATATTTAATATATCCCAAGTGAAGGGGCATATTTTTTGTGATTAATTGGCCTCTATCTTGACAAGCCATTTAATGTGAATAACCATGTCCTTCGGTAACTTTCCCCAATCCATCACATGCCTTGTCATTTGGAATTTTCAATGTGGAGCAAAGAGAGACTGTCATTTAGTTAAGTTACATTTCAAACATAAAATAATATTTCTTGATATTTGACTAGTGAGGACCACCTTAGACAAAATTTTGAAGAGGCAAAAAGGTAAAACAAAAATAAAATAAAAAGATTAAATTGAGAGAAGGAATATCAAACTCTTTTCTTATAGAGAAATAACTAGCTTTAAGGGTCCGAGAGTGGATTTTTCACAAGGAGGAAGAAGAATGGGAGTTGATATTGAGAATGAAATGGCTTAGAGAAGGTCATAGGAATATTAAAAACTTTCATAGAGAAGCCATCAAAAGTGAAGCAACTAATCATTTCTCTAGCTTGATATTAAGGAAAGACCTTTTCAATGTGGGTAGAGAAAAGACATTTATATAGCATTAACTACATTGTTGAAACAGTAGGAAAGGGCCTACCATATGTTGCATTAGATTTTTTAAGGTGGATCTGTTAGGAGGCAAGGGACCACCTTGGTACTGAGCTCACCTAGTTTGAATAATTATAGAATTTCGTAATTCTTTTGGTGTGATAATTTGTTGATACAATTCATGTCTGTGGATTAAGCAAGTGGTGTGTTGCTGGATCAATTGGTCATTTGTAGCATTAATAAATTGCTAGAACAATTAGTTAATTAAAGTATGTAAATCCTACATTTATGAAACAATTGATTATTTGGCATGTGTAATCTCTCTTAGGGTATGCAAGTGATTTCTTGATAATTATAAGTGTTGAAAAATATTTAATTTCTTGTTGAATTGATATCACATGTTGAATTCGTTATGATTAATTAATGTTGAAACAAATCTAGATGAATGTGTGGTTGTAGTTCATGGTCAAGTAGAATTGAGAATTCCGGAGCTTGGATGTTTTGTCAACAACATAGAACATGTCTTTCATTCTTGCACGAGTGGTGATTGGATTTAACTTCTTGCAAAAGTAATATAGGACTTAACATCTTGCAAAAATAATATATATGCTTTATCTTTATGAACAATTCTATATTTCCATTCTTGCTAGAGTGATTTCATTTTTCCACAAGGAGTGATTTATTCTTGAAGATTGAATTATCAGTTAGAATTAACATTATTTAGTGTGAAAGAAGTTGCATAACATTTTCAGAAATTAGGTTGTTCAATTTAGCATTGGTTGATTTGGGTGATTGTATGAGAATTAGCGTCAGAAAGAATTGAAATAATATGAATATAAACCTATTAGAAGAAAAAGTGAAAGCACAATGAATTGTGATTTCTTAGGAATCAAAGATATGGAAAATATTCTTGATAAAGATTCGCCGATTTTTTTACAATATTTGATAAATCAGTGAAAGATTCATCAATTTTTACAATATTTTATAGTGCAATGAAATGTTCACCAATATTTTACAATATCTTATAATTTAGTGAAAGATTTGCTAAGATTTTACAACATTACATAATAAAATGATATATTCTCCAAAACATCTATATATACATATTATACTATTAATAAAATTGCCTTCAAATTTTCCTATATATCATGGAGATTCGCCCATTTTTTATACATATAAATCTAGGGGGGGTTCTTAAAATCATCCATGGTCTCTATGTAATCATGAAATCATTGTGCATTGAAACAAGTCATTGTTTGTACATCACTGTCATGTCATATTGTTGTGATACTTTACGCACATCACAATGGATTTACTAGGTGTATCACCGCCATTACATGTATCACTATCATATCACACATTACTGTACACACACACACACACACACATATATATATACTTGTATATATTATTGTACATCACTATACATCCACTTCACTATACACATTCATTATTGCTCATACATTTCACTGAACATTGTACATACACTATCATGTCTGAATATATCTCATTCATTGGTTGAGTATATCATTGTGTGCATACATACATACCTTGTATTATTTGGATATATCTCCTTTGTTGGCTGAGTATGTCACTTTGACTATTGTAAACTTGTAAAAATTTCACCAAACTCATTCTACAACTTGAACTATGACTGGTGGAGACCTTTCAAAACTTGGACTGCCAGCATGAATTTGTGACAAACTAATTTATCCAACAGCTCGCAGTTTTGGACTATGTAATCACTTCAAATCTTGGACTTTCATACAACTGTGGACTCCTCAAGGAGGATAGGAAAAATGTATCTGTTATAACTTAATAGTTATACCCAAAAAAAAGAATGTACTCTTGTAATCAACCTATGTACATGGTCTGCTACCATCGTAATTTTTCATTCAGCTGAGCAAAAATCGCAGTCCATGCTTTCATTTTGATGGTAGATACTTTGTATTTATATGAGGTGACGTTGGATAAGGTTATAGGCCAACTTCATGAAGAGGAAGGATTTTATTTCTAATTCATAAATTTGTTGTTTATTAGTGATCCGACCTCTCAATAACATTTTCAAATTACAATTTAAATTTTTGAATTTAATCATAAACTTTTAAAATTCAAATCTCTTCAAAAAAGAGGAGTTAGGAGATGCTCCATATATCACTGGAGAGGGATTGATGAGGACTAACATCTTATGGAGGGATTATTAGAAAATACATTATTTGATTCCCTTAAAAACTTCAAATTGTTCAGGACGTCAAAGATATCACACATGACGATGATAAATACCAAATCATAAACCAAGTCAAGTCAAAAGGGTTATCAATAGTAACCAAGGTCAAAGGATTCAAGCTTCATTAAGTATGTCATTTTAAATGACCATAGAATGGGTCGTTTCTTCTTATCTAAGGTAAGGGCTTCATCAATAGGCTAAGACATCAGGAGGGGCACAAGGAAAATTGTTTGAGACTTTCAAAGACAAAGCTACCATATGACCAATAAAGAGACCTCAAACAAGCACTGAAGCACATGACCAAGCTACCACATGACCACAAAAAATACAAGGAGACACATAAACCATCAAATGGACTTCAAAGGGGACCAAGACACATATGGGGATGCTCTACCAATTTAATGGGTAATTGGGATTTTTCCATTATCCCAACTCCTCCAAGGGATTCAATCTTGGGCTTGGGAAACTACAAAATGGCTCCTTTGACTTTGACAACTACACAGTCAACACACACCAACCCTTGACTCTCAGGCACTTGTTGACATCAATGACCAAAAAATGTTGGCATCAATGACAAATTTAATCAACAAGAGACCATAACAAAACATTAGGTTTTGCTTCTCAAGCACATCTAGGGAGTGAGACAAGCATTTTCCCATGGTGGTGAAACCAAGTGTGATAAATAGGTGTATAACAATTGTGATAGTTAAGACAGCTACTGGGAGTCCTTTTTTTATGGTCATAAGCCATGTCAGTTGTCTTTTAACCATTATATCATAACCCTTGGATTCAACACTCATTCCATCATTCTCTCATGTAGATATCCACACTACATAGAACTTCCTATTGTTGTTTATGATCAATACTAGATTGTGTTTAGGGTGAGTGCACAAAGTTGAGGGACCTTTTAGATGCAATGGTAGAGTGAAGTCAATCACTCTTGATCCATAAAATAGAAATCATCCCAAGAAATACCGACCTTTCCAAGCCTAGTCCCAAGGCTACCAACATGCATGCCAATTAGGATAGTACACAAAAACGCGCTCCTATTTTACCT
>LPNX010180410.1:331179-345263 GCA_001517045.1 Pseudotsuga menziesii | reverse complement strand
GTGTGTGGGGGTGTCTAGGTGTTGTAGGTTATAGGTTAGGGGGTGTTAGTGGTAAGGGGAGACATAGGGATGTGTGTGTGTGAGAGAGAGAGAGACAAAGATAGAGTGGGATAAATTGCATCCCATAGCTAGAGGTATGGAATAATTACATTTATTACAGAGCTAGAGGTATGGAATAATTGCATCCCATAATATATGTGGGATAAATGATTTTCCACATCTTTATATAATGAATGGTAATAGGAGAATATTACTCCGTGATGCATGTGGGATAGCTCCTTTTACAAAATATAGAGAGAATTATGTCTTTCTTTGCTACATAACACATGGCATAATATATTATGACATCACACTAGACATCATTACACTTCTAAAATTAACATCACACATCCAACACTCCCCCTTAATGATGATTAGGGAGAAGGAACACACATCGAGGAATATGGCATTACATTAACATTCCCACTTGATGACAATGTCCTGCATTCCCAACAAATTTTGAAGATGCACAAACTTAAATTATGTTATGGATTTGTTGAAGATATATGATACTTGTTTTTATGTGGGACAATAGTCAAAACAAATAACACCATTAGCAACAAGATATTGAATATGATGAGTATCAAGGTCAATCTGTTTTTTGGGAGTGATACACTAGATTATATACAATGTGAATTGAACTCTGATCATCGAATATTAAATCAATAGGAGACTTCTAAACCAATCCAAGATCTATAAGAACATTCCATATCCACATGACGTCTTTAGTTTCTTCCTTAGTTTCCCTATACTTTGCTTCACAAAAAGAAAGAGAAAGAATTCTCAAATTCTTACCGAATTATTAAATTGAACCTAAACCAAGTTAAAATGTGTACCCTGCAATAGAATTTATATTTGAATTGTCTCTTATCTAATCAGAATATTCATAACTATTAAGTGAAACTATATCCCTACTAGAATAGAAAACACCATAATGTAATGTCCCCTGTAAATATATGAGAAATTTCTTTGATTCAAAAGAAAGACCATACATGTAATGTGTCAAATATATCAAAATCCCAACAAGTTGGTGCTAAAGAGTAGTATCAACAAGAGGAGCATCACAATCAACAATTGACTTTACACTGAACTGAAATGGTGTCGGTGAAGGCATATAATCACTCATTTCAAACTAAGCTAATACATCTAAATCATACTTAGGTTGATAAAGGAATAGACCATCAACGATACGCCAAATCTAAAGACCCAAACAATAATGCAATAGGCCTAAATTTGTCATTTCAAATTGATGCTTAAGATTATTCTTCAATTCCTATATAAATTTAAGATAGCTACTAATAAGGATTAGAACATCCACATAAAGTACTACAATTAGGACAGTATAATCAAAGCTCTAGGTGCATGTTTAAGACAATAATCAAGAAATAAGTATCAATTTTCTTATACCAAGCTCTAGGTGCATGTTTAAGACCATATAAAGACTTGTTTAATTTTCATACAAAAATTGAAGTTTCAGTAGTGATAAAACCAATTGGTTGTTGCATATAAATATCTTCATGGAGATCACCGTTCAAAAAATCACTCTTGACATCCACTTGGTGTATTTCTCATTGATAAGTTGCAACAATAGAAAGCATGATTCTTATTGTGTTCATTTTAGTAACTAGAGCAATAGTTTTAGTATAATCTATACCTTCTTGTTGAGAAAACCCTTTTTCTAATAACCTGGATTTATAGTTTTGAGTTCGTCCTTATGCAGTAAATTTTATTTTATAAATCCATTTAAAACCAACTAAATTCTTTCCAAGAGGAAGGGGAACAAGAGTCCAAGCCGCCTTCTCCATTAATGAGGCATAATATGCAGTCATTTGTTTTTCCCATTTAATTTTATCTTTAGCTTAAGCATATGTGGAAGGGTCATTTGTGTCCAATACTTTAGTCATGATAGCAAAGTCAAATCTAGTCTGTTGAGTATTGAAAGGAATATCAATCCAAGAACCTATTGATTCAAGAGTTTTCTAATCCCAAACAAGAAGAGGAGTAGCTGTGGGAACCACTCTAGTATCTTTGGAAAATTTAGGTGAATCACTTGAATAAGAAGGGGAAATATGAGCTAGATTGGGAATAGAACCGGTGGAAGGGATAATATATATGGGAGAAACATAATATGAAGGAAAATTCAAGGTAATATGATGTTCCGCAAACTCATTAGGAGGAGATACTTCATTTAATTAAACATATGACAAAATTATAACACCTTGTATATGGATCAAATAACCTATAAACTTTAGAATCCTCACTATAACCCATGAATATACATTTTTCAATACTTGGGCTCTAACTTTTTCCTTTTTTCATTGGGGATATGGGCCCAAACGTTCGTTAGAAAATATCTTAAAGTTACTAATTTATGGTTTCCTTCTTCTCCATTTTTTTCTCAGGAGTAACTCGCAAAACTTCCTTAGTAGGAACTATGTTTAAAATATGATTAGCACAACAAATAGCTTCAACCCAAAATCTGTATGTAATCCTTTAAAATAAAGCAAAAATATGACCATTTCAACTAAATTTCTATTTTTGTTTCAACTTCCTCATTTTGTGACGTGTTTAAGGAACAATCTTTTGATGTTGAATACCGTGCTTAGATAATTATGCATCAAATATGCTTTTAGTGAATTCCCTAGTTATTATTTCTCAATGTCTTAATAATTTTACTAAATTCATTTTTAATCAAGGATTTAAATTCATGAAATGTACCAAAATAAACCCAAGTTTTTATACTATAATATTCAATAAAAGTAAGACAATAGATACCATGAGACAAATAATAACTTTCAAGAGGACCAAATATGTAACTATTAATTAATTGCAATTTGTCTTTAGGACACCAAGATTTACCCTTATTAAACATTTATTTATAATGTTTACTAAGCACATAACCTCCACAAACACCTTTAGTGGAAGAAATTGTAGGTAAGACAAGTACCATTTTATATAACATTTGCATTTTACCATAATTCAAGTGACCTAATCTTTCATGCATTTACTTTTTTCATTGGCACACGCAACATAGGAATAAAAGGGTTGATTTTTAGTTGAATTAAAACAAATAAATTATATAAACCAACATCATGATGAATAGGACCAAAAGAAATAGCTTTGAATTTATGTTTGATATAGTTTAGAACATATTTATCTGGCTATGCTTCAAACTTATAACCCTTTTTACAAGCAGAATAAATAGAAAGCAAATTGGTGGGCATGCCTTGAACATGAAAAACATCTTCCAAAGTACCATTGGGAATTTTAACATCACCAAAACCTACTACTAAAAGTTGTTTACCATCACTAATTGAAACTTTATGGGTTGTGTTCTTATTAGTGTCATAATATGAAAATAAAGTAGTACAAGTCATATGATTGAAAGCACCATAATCCATAATCCATTCAATATAATAAGAAGATTTACTTGGGTGAATAGAATAGGCACAAACAGCTATTGGTTGTTCCTCAGAGTATTTCTTATTGGCATTAGCAAGTTCATGTCTCTATTTAAACCAAATCTTCTCAAGGTGGTTGGTTAAATACCACAATACTTACAAGGATTAAACACTTTCTTTTTAGGAACATAATCAGAGGCATCATTAGAAGAGTGATGGGTTGAACCCTTAGTATGTGGTTTAGGGCTTTTATTATTAATAGGATTATTTTGTCTATGTACCATTAGATAATTTCTATTAGTTAATTGACCTAATACAATCATTCTATCTTGATCACATATCAAACCTTTACAAAAATAATTAAATGAGGTTGGCATAGAACCTTTAGACATTTTAATGGCCCTATTCCTAGTTTTTATGAACAAATAAAATGCATGAGATAACTTTTGGTCTACAATAATAACACGGGTAGAAACATTTTTCTTGTAATATTTACCACAGTTATTAGTTTTTCATTATAGGTTTTTATTTAAACAATAAATGACTCTAGTCTATCAGAATATTTAAGATCTAGCTCGTTATTCTTTTTCTCAAGATAATGAGAAGAAACATCATTAAATTTATCAAATAAATAAGCTAAATTTTTCCATACCTCAACTCGGATATCTTCAACCTCTATATGTACCTGTAAACTATCTGAAACAATTTATCCAATGAATCATTATTCTTAATCACACCGATCTTCCCATATATCTAGGTCTTTAACATCAGTTTATTTTGTTTTTTCATCTTAACTAAGATCCAAAGTCTTACTTGTTATAACACCAATATTCTTTCTCTTCCAACTAAATTAAGAATAAAATATACCTTTGAACTCATAATGATAAACAATAAAGTAAACCCCCATGCAAACAAAGACAAGAAGCTAATTGCTAGAATAAAATAGTGAATAAATCTTAATTTTCTAACCAATGACGAACCTTGCAACACCTTATCGACAGATCCCCAAACCTTCAGCATAAACAACAAAAACAAACATTTTTTATTGAAGTTTTAGCTTTAAAACATGGCCTATGCACTTTCTAAGTGGTCAGGGAGCATGTGCATGTGCCTTCTATGAAGAAAAGGAGCATGTGCATGTACATTTTGTAAAGAAAAGGAGCATGTTTACACACTTTGAGTGGAGAAAAGGTGAATGGGTGCCAAAAATTGCCTGAAACTGGAAGTTTGCAAATGCAGTTGTCATTAGGACAGGAAGTTGCGACAAAACACAACAAAAAACAAAACAAAAAACAACCAAATATGTTGCAAAAAATATATATCCTTGATATCAAATTAGTATAAAATGGATTTCAACTTAGATCTATAGAAAAACTTGAAGAAAATCCGGAAATAAAATTGAAAAATAAAAGGTGAGGTTAGGGTTTTGAGAAAAAAATCTCAAACATGTAGAAAAATTCCCATATCCAAATAAAAACCTCAATGGTTGTCCAAATATGATGGAAAATATACTAGAGAAGGAGAGTCTAGAAAAAAATGAAGAACATGGTGCTTATAAAATAAAATAAACAAAAATTAGTGAAGAAGGTAGAGCTTAATAAGTAGTTTTTATACCATGTTAGAATATTGAAAAATATGCATAAACATACAACAATGCATTCACTAACATGTAAATCAATAACAGGAATCAACTAGCCTACCTCATATCCATACAAGCACAAAATAAACAAATAGTAACGGGGGAGAGAAAAAGTCAAATAGTACATTGGATATACATGGTAAAACCTTGAATGGGGAACATTCAAGGGAAGGTATGATATTCTGTATTCTTCTAAAATCTCCACTCTTACAGTTGAGTACTGCCCACATATGCTCATCATAGCTTTACAATGTTTCACAAGATAAATTTCCATCATACCCAAAGGGTCTCCTTCACCTCTATTATATAGATAGAGGTATGGAAAAATTACATCCCATAATATATTTGGGATAAATGATTTTCCGCCTCCTTATATAATTAACGGTAATAAAATAATATTACTCCATAATGCATGTCAAATAACTCCTTTTACATAATATCCTTTGCTAGATAAGACATCATAATATCTTAGATCACACTAGACATCATTACAATTCCAAAATTAACATTACATATTTCAATAATTACATGTGTTTATAAACATGGTTATTAATTACAAATAATGTTGAATTCATTCCCAATCATCTCGCAACATAAAAATATGTTTTATTTGATTAGATATGATTCCCACTTGAGCTCATACTATTATAATTGTACTCATTGAATTCATGATACATTTGCATAAATCCTATTCTAAACCTAATAATTTCAAATTACTTAGAAAATATTATATTCAAATGGATTAAAAAATATTTCAATTTTACAAATCAAAAGAAATAAGAGCAACAAGATTTTTTTCCTAGAATCCATTCATCATTATCATGTTTCATATTTAGGGGCTTTCGAGAGATTGAATGTAATTTTTTACAATAACCTATGTGGAAGTATTACAACCCCCCTGTTGCAATATAAATTATAATTATAATTTAGAAGTGTTTCATTAGAAAAGAGACTAGAAATTCTAAGACACAAAATACGGTTTTCTATGCATAAAATAGTCAATCAAAATATCTCTAGAAAAATAATTGAAAACTACTCTTTACCAATGCACAAGTATTCATATTACTAGCACATAAATTCTTATTTTCAATCACAATATATAACTAATATCTTTTCATATTATCCCAAATGACATTAATCCCTGTAACCTTCCTAAAAATATTGTATTTTAGTTCATTATCATAGAACATAATCATCATATCACATATTTACGATAGGGATTATAATGATTTGTCAATCAATATAATGTGTGCACATGCACCTCACAAACCATTAAACATCACAGATACCCAAAAGGATCACATGTATTGGCGCATAATCGGAAGACCTAGGTTGTAATCTTAATTTACCAACAAAACCCTTAGATACCATCCCTTTCAGCGTCACTTGCAAGAAGATGAAGTCTCATTGAAGGAATCTATGGGAACTACACGAACCAAGTTCCTACAATGATGAAGGGATACGAGGCATATCTCTTATGCATTCTACTTATTGAACAATATGCGTAGAAATAGATATCAAACTCATAGAATAATCATTCTACTCACTCATTGCAACAAATGCACAAAAATGGAGAACAAATTCATGGAATTAAACATAACATTCAAATCATCATCATAAACATTTAATAGAACACCATATATGCACAACTAATAGAACATTAAACAACCATACCCATTGGATTCACGACACGTCAGTTCTTATGTATTCACATATGGATCAATTCTTAAAAATCTACACACTATGCAATATATCTCTGTCTTAACCGCAAAATTCCCCAAACACAACTTGTCTCTTGGACATACAGGTACTTCTAGTGCAAAATATATATCAAGAACTATGCCCAAAATGAAACAACCCCTTACATATTTATACGTTTTATAATGGGACATAGCTCAGAACAAGTGGAAAAACCATCCCTAACGACCTCTAGCTAACTCCCCCATTTGTGTGCATTGATACTTGCATGTCCATCGCACAATACACTTATTGTGTGTCCTTCTCAAAACTGGTCCAAAACATCTGCTCCAATAGGCCCCCAACACTCACTCGTGGCTCCTCCTGAGCCACTTCAGTTCATTTGTTGCATTGTTTTTATTGTCTCCGGTAACTTTTGAAGTGTTTACTTTGCAATTTCAACCTATTCCATTTCCTTAGATTCATGTTTCACAACACTTTATGTCATCTATGATGTGAGGGGTTCCTACAATTTCTCCTTAGTATCTTGTATTGTCTTATTTACTACTTCTTGTACTGCAGTGACTTGTTATGTCACTCTGAATGCTTCCTCCTATAGTGGATCCATATTCTAAGCAATACTCTATTGTTGGGATCTTAACTTATTTATCTACAACCATTGTCTTCTATTTTCAACCATTATGGTCATACGCTTTTCTACAAGCAGTGTGTTGATTGTTCCTTTCACTTTTTGCACCTTCCATATGTATACTGCAGTCTCTGGTCTACTTCCTTAAACTCAACATCCTCTATCAACTGGGTCCATACCTGTGCACTTTCCACATACATACCTGTGTACTTTTCCTCCAAAGTATTAATGTTTGTTACCGCTACAATGGTGTTTGTTCTCTTTGTACTCATTCTGTTGGTGGGGTGCTCAATGTGGTTCATGCTTCTAGATCAATGATCTTCATGCAAAAACCTTAGATGGATTCATTGATCTTTGTTACTTTTCCTTCAACCAGGATTTCTCCTCATGCTTGCACTTTTGGTATAATTTTGTACACATTATTTACTACCAACTGAAATATTGCATTCCTCCACATAGCCTTCTCTTTCTCCTAGCGCATTTTGTTATTTTATGTTTGGATTACTTCATTAGTTGTAGCCATCGTCATCCACTTCATATACATAGAACCCACACATAATTGAATTTCATGTGCAACACTTGTCTACAAGTTATGCTGAACATATGTGGGTATATGTGATAGTACCAATTCAATGGATCTTTTTTCCAATGTGTGTTCCTGCATATCTGCTATAGGGAAATCTAAAGCTCCTAGCAATATCTTCAATTATCAATGCATTAATGATGTTGATGATGGTTGTAATACAGACTATCCTTTCTCTATACTATTTGTATGTTCCTCTTCTTCTATGTTAGGTGTGACCTTTGTTTCTTCCAAAATTTGACGTAGTGTAGTTAACTGCCCCTATATATTTTCATGCATTTCTTCTTACCTTAGCGGAACTTGCTCCAATGCTTCCTTCTTCACCTACTTGACTTAATCATAATTTTTTTCCAAGTCGTATTTAATCATTTCCTAGACAAGTACTTCATTTTTTGCATTCCTCTTCTTTCATTTTTGCAAGGAGCTTGTCTTTTCATGCTCCTTTCTCTTTTCTCCATGCATGATGTCTCCTACACCATTCCTTCACTCCTCTTCTTCTTATTTCTTTGTATATGTTTCTTATGGTACTAAGATTTCTCCACTATACATCCCAATCATTTATAATGATGTTGACATCATGCCCTTTCTGTAATGTCCCAAATTTTGCATTGGGTCACAATGGCCAAATCACATTTTCCATATTCATGAAAGTTGTCAAAGGGATACTAAAAGTCAAATAATTGCCAAGGAGGAAAATCACTAGTTTCCTAGGTTGTAGGTGGAATCTTTGAGATTTGGAATAAGGGGAGATAATAAATGATGTTTAGACATTATAAGTGGATAAATATTTAATAACATAGATTATTAAATAAATACAAGAGAAAATTTAAATGGCTATGGAGAATGGAGACACATGGAGACTATGGGACCCACTCAAGCTAGAATTCCTATGTTAAATGGCATCCTCCTCTTGTAATTTCGAATATATGGGAGGCCTAATGTTTTGGGATGGATTATGAGGTGAATATACTTGTCCATATACTTCATAGGTCTAATTTTGGATAAATTGTAACTTACATGGGAGAGGAAGAGCCAAATGGGAGTTTCATAGACACTTGGCTAGATTCCCCTTACATTTATGACATCTATGACACCAATTATGGAGATTCTATGACAGTTATGGAACAAGTCAGATATGAAGGCTTAAATACTAACATAATGACATGTCAGGACTGAATATAGAATCTTAGAGGTCGAATTTGGGAGTTGGAGAAGGCCAAGAGGCTCCGACTCAAATTTGGGAGAAGAGGGAAAGTGAAGAGAGAGGCCACATGGCATAGCATGAGCAGCCACACCAATTCGACTTGGATTTGGAACATTAGAAGACCAATAATGTTTATAAAATATAGGGATCAGCCATGAGAATAGGATTTTTCTCATTTGTGAAATTTTTATTTGTGAATTGTGAGAGCTAGTGGATGACTAGTTTTCTTGCTTAAGCCAATTTTGAAGGTGAAAGATTCCCATCCTAGTTGGTGTTTGGAAAGTCCAATAAGGTATTTAATGGAGATTTAATGGAGTCTTATTTTCAGGTGAAATATACAGGAATTTCACAGACATATTAATATCATCTTGTTCTTCCATTCATCTCATGTTTTCTCACCATATTTCAGCTCTATGGAGTGAGGCGCACTTGGTGAGCTATTCATCTCTTTGAGGGAGATTCTCTTGCTCCAGTATTTTGTATTCTGATTTAAATTCTCTTTTATTTAATTTCAGAAAGGTCTCAGGTCTAAAATACAAGATATCTCATGTATTATTGTCCAATATTGAAGAAACAGTGTCATTTCCCCAATACCTTGTTGTAAACTCTTGCAATCTTGATAGAATCGAATATATGTGTGAAATTCTATGATATATGAATGAATGAACTGTAATTAAATTATATTATGGGTTTCATGGTATTTAACTGAGAATTTGTGGCCATTGGATCGAATTTCATAGCATTTGGGGAAAACTACATCTCATTTCCCCAAGGGTCCAAAACTAGTTTTTTATATCTGATTGAAGGAAGTGATAACAGCCATGGGAGTTGGATTGGTTCTGCATATGAGTATTTTATAATGTATTATAAACATCCTATACTTCAATTTTATAATTTTATTGAGTTTATGTACAATTGGGAATCCATTCTAGCAATTACCCGGGAGGGATTTGAGCCCCAAAATTGCTAGTAAATTCATCTATCTTATTCAAAATTTGATATAGACTTTCAGAACGGATTGGAGGAGAATAATACATCCATGAACATAATAATTAATTTATTATATCATTCATACACCTTCTCTTAATATTTTGGAGGAATTGGGCTGATTTGGAGACCAAAACACTAAAACTAGTCAAGAGCCAAAATTGTGAAAACATTGGAAAATTGGGCATTTTAATAAAATTCCAAAAAGGGGACATTACAGTGGTATAAGAGCATTATCTTGGAACCTGATTTGTTATGATATTTATTAGTACAATAATTCATGGACCAAAATTATATATTGAAACCAAAAGTGCTTTTGTTGAAGAGGAAAAAAAAAAGTAGGAGAAGAAGGAAATTTTTTGGAAACTATGACTAGGCATGAAAAGAGAACCTCATATGATGGTGAGGAGATAATAAAAAGCATGGAACCTATCCTTGAAGACATTACCAAGAATATTATTAAAGGATTCAAATTTTTTTCTATCCAAAGTTGGGAAAAATATATTGATTTTAAGAAAACCAAGGGGAAAAATGCATCAGTTTGCTTGAAGGAGCAAAAGGAGGAGACCCATGAACCACCTAGTTCTGAAATAGGTGAAGTAGAATAAGTAGTACATAAATATGATATAAATTCACTCCCAATTGACTCTGAAAAATATTAATATACATCACATGAGTATGAAGAATTTTTTGTTGAAAATACTGAATATAATTTTGAGACACATGCTACCTTGGAAATGAAACAAAGAGAATCTAATGATGTATGCTTGAACTATGAAGGAGTACCTACTGATGGGTGCTCACACCTCTATGTTGGTGACATAGGTATCACTTTTGAAAGTGTTTTTGCAATCCAAAATTCCATTAAACATGAAAATGAAGACCTTGTAGCAATTGAAGAAGAAACAAGACCAACTTCCCCATCACCACTTGAGCTTCATGAAGTTGGTCCAAGCAAGAAGGAAGAAGATCAGGAGGTTCATTTTCAAGAGCCTAATTTTCTTGAAGGGTCATTAAATATGAATGAAAAGAAGATCCAATAGGCCCTTATAATACTCCATCACACTCAAGCATTGGTATCAAATTCTTGTTGGTGAGCTACTTCCTTGGAGGAGCCATCCTTCCTTGAAGACATGGAGAAGATTCAAAGGGAAATGTGCAACATCAAAGGTAATTTCATGTCTTTGATTTTTGATATAAAAAATTTCATTGAGCTTATTGAATGGTTAAATGAATCATACTTGAATAATAATGAAGTTATTCATAAGCTCACAATTCAAAATGAGCAACTTCTTGAAAAGTTGCAAGACACTTGTTTTTACTCCTATGTTTCAGATTGTCAAATGGTAGATTGTTTGGAGGATTCTTATGACATGGTGGATCATGAGAAATTTGGAAATTTGAATGTACTTTATGTGTTTGAATACGAACTTGAAGAGATCCAAACACTTGATGTGGTGGAAGCGGAACTTGATTTGTCTCTTGATGAAGGTTATTCAATTTTTAAAGAAGAGCATGATTCCTCTACATTGGAACCAATCTATGACAAAGGTTTCAAACTCTTAAAGGAGATGCATAATCATACCCCTATGGATCCTTCACATTATGACAATTTTGTGGTTACTGATCATTTGGGTGAGTTGGTTCTTTCTCCTACATCCTACACTTCTAAATTTTGCAGCAGTCATCCTAATGAAGTATGGGTGAAAGGTTTATTTTTGTTGGTGCCACATGAAGAGCATGGACATTCTATTTCTCCTTTTGATGATGGAATTATTAGAGAACCATCTTATTTACATGTGCAGAAGCATCCTTGTTTACATTATGATTATACACATCTACATGGGTGCACCTATGATGTTCACTTGAGTCACTTGGAGACTCATGATTTTCCTTGTTCCTTTCCTAGTCTATTTGAAATTGGAGGAACTTCATCCAAAACTTGGGTGAAGAGTTATATGATTGAAGAACATTATTATTGGTAGAAACATCCTCTGATGTTACATGATGATATACATATTCATGAGTGTATTGATGATACTTCTTTGAGCGACTTGAAGTCTTCATGTTTTCCTTGCTCCTTATTTTGTTCAAATTTTGGTGGAGGTTCTCCATTCACTTATTGAATGAAAGAACACATGGATGATTATATTGATGCACAGTTCATATCATTTGGAGCACATTATTATTCACATTTTCAGCAGCATTCCTTGTTACTTTCTGATGATGCACCTATGATATGCATTTGAGTCACTTGAAGACTCATGGTTTTTATTGCTCAACACTTGGTTCATTTGATGTTGGAGGAACTTCATCGAACACTAGGGTGAATAGACTTATGATAGGAGAACATTTTTGTTACCAGACACATACATTGTTATATCTTTATGATTCACTCATTCATGGATGTATGGGTAAGACTTCTATGAGTCATTTGAAGTCTCCTTGTTTTTGTTGCTCACTATTTGGTTCAAATTTGAGTGGAGATTCTTCATTCACTTCTTGGATGAAAGAATAAATGGCTGAATATTTTGATGCATATCACTTCCTTTTGGAGCAGAATTATAGGACATGGGATACTCACCTATGTCATTGGAGCATATTTTATTGGTCACTTGAATCATGTATGTACTTGGCAAATGGTAGTCTACTCACTGGGAGGTATAAGCACTTTCATGATTTCTTGGTAAGGCACTTACTTGATGTACATTCTTATTATGTTGTTATATAATTTGATGATATATATTATGAACTCATGATGTTTGGAAGAATGCATACAAGAAAATGGGATCCAATAATTCTCTTCCCAAATGGTATGGGTTGGAGAACACTCTTAATTGTTGGAGTGAAATGCAAGCAATGGGACCCTAGGATAGTTTCTAGTCCCATTGATTTCAATTATTTGGGAAACAAGCAGTATGGGAGATGGATTCCCCACTTAATAAGGTGATTTTAATCAGATTAGTGCAGCAGCAAGCATGGTGGTTCCTCTCTGAAATATTCATGGAATCTCAAAGACTCAAGGTGCTCATCTCAGTGGCAACTTCAAAGAATCATACAGAACCAGGTTCTTCAACAACCATGTTTGAAATTGCTTGAGGAAAAGAAATATTGGTAAGGGAGGATTTGTAATGTCCCAAATTTTTCATTAGGTCACAATGGCCAAATCACATTTTCCATATCCATGAAATTTGTCAAGGGGATGCTAAAAGTCAAATAATTGCTAAGGAGGAAAATCACTAGTTTCCTAGGCTGTGGATGGAAGCTTTGAGATTTGGAATAAGGGGGATAATAAATGATGTTTAGAAATTATAAGTGGATAAATATTTAATAATGTATCTTATTAAATAAATACAAGAGAAAATTTAAATGGCTATGGAAAATAGAGACACAGGGAGACAATGGGGCCCACTCAAGATAGAATTCCTATGTTAAATGGCATCCTCCTCTTGTAATTTCGAATCTATGGGAAGCCTAATATTTTGGGATGGATTATGAGGTTAATATAATTGTCCATATATTTAATAGGTCAAATTTGGGATGAATTGTAACTTACATGGGAGAGGAAGAACCAAATGGGAGTTTCGTGGACACTTAGCTAGATTTCCCTTACATTTATGACATCTATGACACCAATGATGGAGATTCTATGACACTTATGAAAAAATTCAGATATGAAGGCTGACATACTAACATATCAAGAATGAATAGAGAATATTAGAGGTCAAATTTGGGATTTGGAGAAGGCCAAGAGGCTCCTACTCAAATTTTGGAGAAGAGGGAAGGTGAAGAGAGAGGCCACATGGCATAGCATGAGCAGCCACACCAATTCGAATTGGCTTTGGTTTATGGATGGATTTGGAACATTAGAAGACCAATAATGTTTATAAAATACATGGATCAGC
>LPNX010180410.1:291739-331134 GCA_001517045.1 Pseudotsuga menziesii | reverse complement strand
AGAGCTAGTGGATGACTAGTTTTCTTGCTTAAGCCAATTTCGAGGGTGAAAGATTCCCATCCTAGTTGGTGTTTGGAAAGGCCACTCAGGTATTTCATGGCACTTTAATGGAGTCTTATTTTCAGGTGAAAGCTATAGAAATTTCATGGACATCTCAATGTCAGCTTGTTCTTCCATTCATCTCAATTTTTCTCACCATATTTCAGCTCTATGGAGTGAGGCACACTTGGTGAGCTATTCATCTCTTTGAGGGAGATTTTCTTGCTCCAGTATTTTGTATTCTGATGTAAATTATTTTTTATTTTAGTTAATAAATATCTCATATCTAAAATCCAAGATATCTCATGTATTATTTTCCAATATTGAAGAAACAGTGCCATTTCCCCAATACCTTATTGTAAACTCTTGCAATCTTGATAGAATCGAATATGTGTGTGCACCATTGATGATTTATGAATGAATGAAATGTAATTAAAGTATATTATGGGTTTCGTGGTCTGTAACTGATAATTTGTGGCCATTGGGTCGAATTTCATAGCATTTTGGGCAAACTACATCTCATTTCCCCAAGGGTCCAAAACTAGTTTTTTATATCTGATTGAAGGAAGTGATAACAGCCATGGGAGTTCTATTGGTTCTGCATATGAGTCTCTGATAATGTATTCTACACATATGCTTCTTCAAATTGATAATTTGAGTGAGTTTATATACAATTGGGAAGCCATTCTAGAAATTACCCTGAAGGGATTTGAGCCCCAAAATTGCTAGTAAATTCATCTACCTTATTCAGAATTTGATATAGACTTGCAGAACTGATTGGAGGAGAATAACACATCCCTGAACATAATAATTAAGTTATTATATCATTCATACACCTTCTCTGAATATTTTGGAGCAATTGTGATTTGGAGACCAAGACACTAAAACTAGTCAAGAGCCAAAATTGTGAAAAAATTGGAAAATTGGGCATTTTAATAAAATTACAAAACGGGGACATTACACTTTCAATCTAAAATATCTTGGAAACCATTGCTACTGTTACAGCTGATTTTACCACGCATGGTTGATCACACTTTTATGTACTTCCCTGTCCCTCTGCAGACTCTTTGGACCCCATGGACCATTATTGTACCTTTGATGTTTCCAAGATCATCCCTAAAAACACCTATTATTTGTTGTACATGAATTTTAATCCCTTTCTCATATGTATACATGGATATTACCCTTAAACCCGCATACATCAAGATGTGTGCATAAGTCCAAATATTTTGGAGTTTTCCTTGATGTGGATCTGAGTCACTTGTCTCTTGGCCCTACATATGCCTCGAGATCGCTCGAATTCGACCTTCCATTACCCCATTGAAGCACTATATAAGGAACCCCTTGGATACATTGAAGAGGAGGAATTGAAGAGCAAGAAAACTATAGTCCAATGTTGTCGTAGCTTGCTTGTACTTGAGTCTGCATCCCTTTGTCCCTTGGAGCACTTTGTGTTCTTCCCAGGATTTCCTTTGTTTGTGAGCTTGCTATTGAGAGATGGAGGATTGAGGTGGTGGAGGCCCAGGTGGAGGACTCAGTTTATCTGGTTCGCAGACGTGCCGATAGATGTTGTCACTTATGTAATCTTTGATTTTATTAATAGAAATATCTTTTCATGTCCAATGATGTGCATTTAAATGAATGTTGAGTCCATGGATGTTTTTAATTGCTTATGCATTATTGATTATATATGCTAGAGTAGGCCTAACATTATATTATATAGCATGCTTTCCTTGTTTACTATTGTTGAGAGTAAATTGCTAAAGCAAGCGATATTGGAAAAATCTCAACGGGGATCTACTTCAACCGTCCGAAGTAAGGTATGTTTCGAGATCCTTTAGTGTTAGATGTTTTATTTCTCTTGAATATTGGGAAGGGATTGATTTTTGTAGTTTCTCTATCTGTTGTGGTACACCCCAAGCCATAGGAAATTTTCTCTGTAACAGAATTAGCGACCATACTGGGGAGGTTTCTAGTTGTTTTCCTTTGGGGGTTTTCAGCATTCAATGTCTTATATTGCTCTAATTTCTTTGTTTTGGTGTCGAGTCTGGGGGTATGATTGCCCAGTCGTGTCCTGTAGGAGTAAATTTTGTCTCAGCCTGTCCCTTTACCTTATTTTCCTATGTTTTTCTTCCTGTATGTGGGTTTTTCTTTCATAGTCGCGTGTATACACGGGGTTTCCTAGAATAGTCGTGTATATGCGTAGGTTTATAGAGAACAGTCGTGTATGCCCTGATTTTTTTCTTTTTTGGGAAGATAAAGTGTTGTTGGGTGATTTTGGATGATTGCTGAGTCTTCTTTGATGCTTCTGGAGTCTGTATCTTCCCTTTGTTTCTGACCAGAGACTCTTTTTTATTTGATTTTTGAAAATGTTATTGTCATTTCAATTTATATTTTTTGTTTTTAGATTACTACATTAGGTCTCTTTTACCTTAGTACTTTGCTTGGTTGTTGTCTGTGAGTGGTTGCAGATTCTAAGGGTGGTAGAGTCATATTTTTGCTTTTTTATCTCATTTAATTCAAAAATACAAAAACATTTTGTTTTTTGAATAGTTATGCATTATTTGCATTTTGCATTAGCATGGTACTTGCATTAGGTTTGCTTGGTGAATATTAGTCAAATTTTCATATAGGAATGATTGCATATACATTTGAAGGAAAAATTTTGCACTTCACGTAGTAGCATACCTATTTTTCATTTGACACAGTGCATTTGCATTGTTTGTTAGGTGTGCATTTTACTTCTTTTTGTGTCATAACATCATTAGTTGCATGACCATTTACCCTTTGAGTAATAAAGCCAATTAAAATCAACGCATAATAAAATGAATTACACTCTTTTGTTTTCTAGGGTGCGCCAATAAGACTAGGTTTTAGGGTCTTGGAATAGTTCATTGTGAGTTAATTCTCCAAGACCACTAAACAAAACAATTAGGTGTCTTTCCAGGTGAGAGTGTGAAATCCTTTATATAATTAGTGTTTCTCAGGATCCTCCTCTTACAAGGGAGTTAAGCATGAGCCAGTGTGAGAAATTATGATTGGGATGACCCATGATTGTGATTTATTAGCACCGGAGATATTTCCAAGATTGTATTCGTATGTAGGGGCCTTTGAGGTATTGGCTAGTGCACCCCTGGGGTACTAGTTGTGCTTTCAAGATTTAGGCTTTGTTACCTTTCCCATACGGTCAATCCCACATATGACTGTTCGCCTAAGCATTGATTATATTGAGGTGACCTTAGTTTCCTTACATAGGTTATCGAGGGGGTACACATAGGTTATCGAGGGGGTATTTGCAGAGGTTATTCTATAGGTGTCCTGTCCAGGTAAGGGTAAAATAGCACAGTCGCTATATGCATTGAAGCTGAGGGCCACTATAATTGGTTACGAACCTCCGCTTGTTGTGTATGGGAGTCTCAAGCCTCTCCTAGGTGAGACATACCTGCTTCATTCGGAAGCTCACATATCCTACCCTTGGTTTGCTTGTGATTTGGATTTACATTTTTAGGTGTATACTCTGTGCATGCTAGTTTTCCTAGGGTTTGTGTAATTAGATCGATTCTTTTTATTTTTTGAGTCATTGTGGATTCGGGCACGGCACCCTGCCATTCTCATCTTTTAGCGGAACTTCCACCTTTCACGTCTCCTCCTCCTTTGGGATAGAGAACCAAACAGTTCAGGAAAACTACTTCTCACTTTGATTCACACACCATGGTAGATGATGAGGATGAGATTACAGAGATTCTCCACCTCACGAGGTTGGGGAGGAAGATCCTACTAGCACATATGATCCTCCACATGCGAATCCTTCATGATCTGGTTATGATCCCTCATTCACAGATCGTCGGTATTGGTTTTCGGGAAACAAGACTCACTATGAACCCACAAGCACTAGTAATGTTAGATATGACATACCTGATAATCCTGAGCCTTATCCGACATATCATACTGAGTCATAAATTGACCCTGGCACTACGACTGGGGGCACTCCCACTCTTTTCCATGCGGAGAGGTTTGGGGGCACTAGTCACATTGCACCTTCCATCCCTGTGGTGGAGGCGTATTCACATGCTTCTCCTAGGCCTAGTGTTAGTAATCATATTCAGATACCAGGACTGAGACAAGTGAACATTGGGAACACCACTTATATTCCTTCACATGTCCCTTCGTCTTCCAACCCCGTTCCTTCGAATGCGTTTTTAATTACTCATCCTCCCCCTAATTCACATGGGCTTTTAGCCCAAAATGTTGCTACTAGCCATGTTCATTCTGTGACTGCTAACACGATTGTATCTCAGAGCTAAGTACCTCCTATTGTGTCAACAGGTCATATACCTATTTCTGGATTGTCTCATGTTCCACCTCATGGAGCTCCCCATATACCAACCTACGGACCTTCTCATGGTACATCCCATGGAACACCTTATGGAGCTTCTCATGAACATTCTTATGGACCACAGTATGGACAAAACTACTAACCCTATGGGTACAAGTATCAACAACCCGCTTACTCTTCTAATTATGGCTTTGTAGTGCCTCATAATCAAGGTACCCCATATCACAATGCTTCCATGTAGCCCTACATGGGTCAAATGGAAGGAGGTTATTATGGCCACAGCCATGGTATTTATAGCAATCAACCTTACATGAATCAAAATTACCAGGGAGCATGGATTCAACCCGCTCAACCTAGGCTCCCTTTCCTTGTGACATTGAACTTACCTAACTTGTCGAGATTGATGAACGATCCTGTGTCTCATAACCCGGCATGGTTGGCAGCCCCTACCAAGCTTCCTTCAGACATTCCCAAGTTCAAAGGTAAGGCTGGTGAAGATCCTGGTGAGCATGTCACTACTTTCCACCTTTGGTGCTCTTCCAATTCCTTACACGATGATTCTATCCGTTTGAGGCTATTTCAATGCACCCTGATGGGTCTTGCGGTGAAATGGTACATAGAGTTACCGGGTGGGGTTTATACTACGTTTGATGACATTTCCATGACCTTTCTTAATCATTTCCATCTACCTGTACGTTACGATGTCGGTACCGAACTCTTGTCGACCTTTCGGCAAGACAAAGCCACACACATTTCAGATCATATTCAAGAGTGGCGTAGACAAAAATGGTTAATCAAATCCTTTATACCACCAGAGTTTCTTCTTGAGTGGTTCCTCAAATCGTTGTTACCTTACATCGCAAAGGATGTTTCTACATCCAGAGTTCAAAACGAGGAACAAGTTAATTTTAGGGCACAAGAGTTGGATTTGATCTATGCTCAATCTAGACTTTTGTATGAGATTATACCTAATGCTCCTAGATCCAATTTAGATCAAACCTAGGCCACATGCCGATGGTATTATTGGCTATAATAGTACCAAAAATATGAACTCGATTACGAAACAAGTGAGCCAGTTATCGATTAACCAGTCTACGTCGAGACAAGCTATGACTTCCTCTCAACCTACCCAATCGGCAAGTGTACTTTCTGTGCAATCGTCGAACCCGAAAGGAAACCAGTAGCCTAGAAGGAATAAGAAAAAAGGAAAAAATAATCGTAAGGGTGGGAACAAGAATGAAAATGCTAATAATAATGACAAGAACACTCAAAATGTTGGGGGGGACAAGCAGTCTAAACGTAAGGTGAAGTTTCCTTGTAAGTTGTGTAAAGAAGACCACCTCACTCACTTGTGCCCTCATATGGAATATGCCTCAAAATTCATAGCACAAGGACCAGCTGTGTTAACTAATACTTTACCTAATAATCAAAATATGAACTCGAGGACCGTTGATCCTGGTTGCACATCTGGCAGAAATCAAAATCAGTCGAAAACCTCTAGTGGTCATGGTTGCATCAACATGGTGCGTGCTTCTAAAGTTGTGACTCATGTGAAATATTATGGTTCGTCACAACCAGACCTTGGGAAAGAACCTTCCCCACCCGAGAGCCCTTGCGAATAGAAAATCCTATGGATAAACCTGAATATCCACAGCGCATTCCTAAGCGAGTCTTAAAGCGTTCAGGGCACAATCCTAATTCCCAAGCCGCCCAGAACTATTCAGTTGTCGATGATTTGGGCTAGACTCCTTATGCAATGTTACGTTAGAAGTGCTTCAGACTTGTCCTCCGCAAAGGAAATCCTTGTTGTCTGCTCTTGGGGTTAGCGACGATAGCTCTTCTTCCATGATCAAATTTGAAACCACGGGAGTACAGCCTCGCTTTCCTTACTATGTGTCTCTTTTGATTCATGTAGAATGTCTTAACAACAACACCATGCGTACTATCATTGATAAAGGCACTGCTGCTTCCGTGATGTCTTTGTCATGTTGGAAGGGTTTAGGTTCTACCACGTTTTCTCAATCCACCACTATGTTGACAGCTTTCAAAGGTAGATCATTTCATCCACACGATTTCTTCCTTCTCTAGAGGTCCAATAGGGAGGGAAGACCGCCGTGATCGAGGTTGAGGTGGCTGATGCGCCCCTTGACTACAATATTTTACTGGGTATCGATTGGATGTATAGTATGCAAGCCGTAGATTCCTCCCTCGTTCGAGTGATATGCTTTCCATTTAATGGGAATATTGTTATGATTGATCATAAGTCATTCCATAATCCGAGTGTCAATGCATCATCAAGAGCTTCTATCCCGATTATTAATCATTCTCAACCAGCACTTGGGAGTGTGGGCGTAGGTATGTATCCTTCTCTTATGGGAACCTTTAGTTGTCCTATGCCCATTCTTATGATTGGGTCTAGTTTTGGTGGGGCTTCATCCTCATCAAATTCGGCGTCTTTCCGCACTACCCATATGGAATATCCTTGGGTTCTTCCTTCACCGAGTACTTTGGCTATTCCCGTCGAGACAAACATGTCGTTGCCTGAAACAATGGAGGCGTATCAAGTGAAACTTGATCAGGTTGCAGAGCTTAGTCCTTCATCTTCGTAGATGGAGGAGGAGGACCCGTATGTCCTTCCTGCATGGGAATTAGTGTCATCTCACTCACATGATTGCCTTGATGATGTTTTTCCATCAGATGAAGCTATTCTTGAGGCCATGTCTGGGGTTGAGAAACCTTAGGAAGAGTTGCATCATTGATCATATTTTCTTCCTAAGCTCGATCGTATGGAGTGTGATGACTTTAGGGAGATTCTTAGTGAGAAGATTGGTATCCCCATGGTTCCATTAAGCTCTCATGGTCAAATGGCTGATGGAAACATGGAGAATTTATCACCAACCATTCCTATCAATATTTCTCAAGATCCTGGCAAGGTTGAGAATGTCTACATTGGGGTGAGTTGTTCCCCCCATGAGATCAAGGAGTATACCGATCTATTTAAAGAGTTTCACAACATTTTCGCTTGGTCATACAAAGAAATGCCAGGTATAGACCCTCGTATTGTCAAACATGAGATCAAAATGTATCCGAATACAAAAACAGTTCGACAACATTTGCATGCAGTGAATCCTAGAAAAACACCCACCATTAAAGCTGAGATAGAGAAACTACTGAAAGTTGGTTTTATCTATCTCGTTCCCTTTACAGAGTGGGTTTCAAATCCCGTTCTAGTGGATAAGAATCAGGGAGTGATCCATATATTCACTGATTTCCGTGACTTAAATTGCGCCTATATTAAGGATAATATCCCCACACAAATTATTCATCAGATTTTGGTTGAGTGTGTAGGAAGTGAAGTATTTTCCTGTATGGACAGTTTTTCTGGATATAATCAGATTCAAATTAAGCCCGAGGATCAACATAAGACCGCATTTATTTTTCCTTGGGGTACTTTTACGTATCAAAATATTCCCTTCGGCCTTAAAAACGCTGGGGCCACTTTTCAATGGACCATGACCTTAATATTTCATGATCTTAAAAATATTATCGAAGTATATTTGGATGATCTCGCTACTCACTCTCGTTTGAGAGTGCGTCATCCATATCATTTGAGATTAGTGTTCGAAATATTCCTTCATTACCAAGTTTGTTTAAATCCTCATAAGTGCATCTTTTGTGTGATTCTTGGTTGTTTACTAGGATTCATCATATCCAAGGAGGGTATAATAGTCAATCCCTTAAAAGTTGAGGAAATACTTCAATTGTCTCCCCCATGTAATATCAGACACCTTCAATGTTTACAAGGCATGGCGAACTAAAGGCGTTATGCATCTTTTGAAGAAGGACACCCCATTTTACTGGGATGAGCGAGCCCAATACTCTTTCGATCCTCTTAAGCGAGCCCTAGAAATGGCCCCCATGTTTAGTCCACCAGACTATAGTTGTGATTTCTTGATTTATGTGATCGTGTCTATGGAGACGGTTGGTATGGTTTTGGTTCATGAGGATGAGGAGCTCCGTGAGCATGTCATATATTATTTGAGCCAAAACCTTATAGATGCTGAATTTCGTTATTCCCACATGGAGAAGCTAGCCTTAGCTACCGTTCATGTGGTTTAGCATTTGAGACATTACATTCTCCTTCACCAAACCTTGGTCATAGCTCATATCAATCCATTTCAATTCGTCATCACTAGAAGGATGATTGGGGGAAAATACAATAAATGGATTGTCATTTTGCAAGAGTTTTATCTTGAATTCGTTTAGGCGAAGTCGAAGAAATCGTTAATCTTTGCAGAGCTTATATCTGATTTTCCAAGTTTGGAGGAGGAGGAGGTTTATGAAGATTCTTTTGTCGATGAGCATATTTTCCTCATCTCAATTGTGGACCCTTGGTATGGGGATATCATCGTATATTTGCGAACATTGAAGGTCCCTACTCACCTCTCATGGGATGAGCAGCGACGATTACATCATGTAGCTAAGAACTACCTTATAGTGGATAACACTTTGTACCGTCATGGGCTAGATTCCATTTTGTGTCATTGTTTAACCCATGATGAGGCCGAGGTTGTGCTGAATTATTGCCATGGAGGGGTGTGTGGTGGTCATTTATCTGGGATTTCTACAACCCAAAAAATCTTGAGAGCGGGCTATTTTTGGCTGTCCATCTTCAAAGATTGCGTTAATGCAGTCAAGAAGTGCCACCCTTTCCAGGTGTTTGCACGTAATATGCGCTCGCCTCCAGCCCCATTACATCGTATTGTCACCATTGGTCCCTTCATCAAGTGGGGGCTTGATTTTATGGATTACAACCCAGCTTCAGCTGGGGGGCATCGTCACATTATTGTGGTTGTCTATTAATTCATGAAATGGGAAAAGGATATGCCCACGGTTAAATCTGACGGTGAGACAACCACGCATTTTGTTTTCAATGAGATTATCACCCGGTTCGACATTCCGACAGAGCTTGTCACTGACCATGGCAGGCACTTTCAGAATAAAATGATGGAAGAGTTGGCTTCCAAGTTAGGATATAATCAAGAGCACTCATCTTCTTATTACCCTCAGGGGAATGGACAAGTTGAAGCAATGAACAAATCACTTAAGTCTATTCTCCAACGAACCATCGCACAAAGCAAGACTAATTGCATATCATGTTATATCCTGCTTTGTGTGCCTATAGAATCGTTGTTAAGACTGCCATTGGTTTTTCTCCTTATCAACTTGTGCATGGGGTGGAGTCAGTTTTACCGGCTGAATGTGAAATCCCTTCTCTGAAGCTAGCTGTGGAGCTTTTACCTGACACTTCTGCATTGGAAGAGTGTTTGGTCCACTTAGAGCAGTTTGATGAGCATCGTTGAGATGCCTTAGTGGCTCTAAAGGTTAACAAGCGTCGTGTCAAGGTCCAATATGATAAGTCTGTTCGTCCGAGGAAGTTTAGTGAAGGTGACTTGGTCCTTTTGTGGGATCAAGCGAAAGAACCCTTAGGGGCAGGGAAATTTAATCTCATGTGGCATGGTCCTTACATGGTAAAACGAGTCTTATAGAAAGGTGCCTACGAGCTAGTTGATTATGAAGGGACATCCTTAGCAGAGCCTAGAAATGGGCTCTATCTCAAAAAATACTATGCATGATCTTCAGCCAGGGTTGATTGTTGTATATTATTGTACAGTTTTGAATTGCATAGTTAGGTTTTCTTATGGTGATCGGTTTTTTTTATTAGCTTTTGTTTCTTATGGAAGATGTCAATGGAGTCTTTCATCTACATAGGATTCACTGATGGTGCTAGCCTCCACACTCAAAACTCAGCTTCGGCTGCTTGGGTGATTTATACTCCTACGGGTCAAGTATTGTCTTCAGGAGGCTTATGTTTATGGCCCTATTCAAACAATGTTACTAAATATAGTATCGTCATTGAGTTATTGCGTGATGCCATTTCACATGGTGTTTATTCTCTTGAAGTACATATTAATTCGCAGTTAGTGGTTTCACAGTTTAATGGCTTGTATCGCATTAGGGATCCGACATTATTACAAAGATTCTTACATGTTAGATTGCTAGAATGGCAATTTGAGAATGTAGCATGCATTCATGTTCCAAGAATTTTTAATCAAGTTGCTCACTCATATGCTAACTATGTGTTAGATTGGCATTTGTTTCATAGACCATAAGCATATCACAAACACACATTTTTCACACATATAAATAAGACAAAGTCGATCATCATAAAAACAATTTCATTAACTCCAAAAAGTGACGTCATAATACATAAGTGTCATATACAAAATTGGGGCTTTCGAGCCACCAGAATATACTACACGGTCATTCAAAAATGAATACACTCATTTCTCTAAGCCTGATGTGGAGGGGGGTTCTGATCATGATACAGCACTACGGCTCTAGCTAGTCATTGAAATAGTCGAACCCATGCACATGGTACACCAACCACCTGATGTTGCATGGCCTCAAGCAAGTCCTCAACTTGCGCCATGGGTACCATGTGTGTCAAATGAACAAATTTCATGTGGATGCTTTGGAGTGTCTGCTCCGCATCCCCACCCATAATATCATCTCCTCTTCCCCTTCGTCGATGACGAGGAAATCCATCTGGCCACTGTGGTCCTACATCTGCATATACATGATAGATTTTCACTATGTGTCGTCACACCAAAAACATGTATTTTGAGTTCATATATCAAAAAACACAAAAAAAATTAAATAATTCAAAAATTAAAAAGTGGGTTTGGGATTCTTTACCTATGTCACCATAAGCTGCTATTGGTGGTAGGGGAATATCTGGGTCTCCACGGAAGTCTATCCTTGCATAGGGGTAGTCGTCTATGGCGATGATCTGTCTCTGCAACCATGGAAAGAAATCTGTTGGGTATGGGTTAGCCACCCTACCTCCACCCAGTATGTGCATTACATTCACCCAGCGTCGCTGGGCTAGATCCCAGACTCCATGTGGAGCAATGTCTACCCTAGGGCTTAGCCCTAGCACCCGCTTAAAGAAAAACGTGCTCAGTATACTGTCGAACCCAAAGTTTCATGCCTTTCCCATATTGCAATCACTAGCTGTTGTTTCATGTTTCTCAGCAGCGTAGTACTCCAGTCTTACACTGTAGGTTGCATGCACTCTACCGCATATAACATCATTGGTCATGAGGCCTGGTGGAGTGAATCCAACCCTGCAATCCTTCCTAGTGCCAAAAGTATGGCCTTCAGCCCCAAAATCTGAATAGATTTTGTCGGTATTTGACTCCCAACCTTTTCTATCTCTGGAAAATAGTACACAGCAATGTACTCATTTATGGTCAACCCGCCTCCTGGCCCACGATATCGGAGGTTCACCATCCCCCCTCGTCGGGACAAACCTGTGATGAAATATATGTCCTCAAACTCAATCCTGAGTGACATCCCATCTCTCTGAAATGTCTCAGATTCTGGATCCCAATAGTCCACTAGTAGCTGGAGTAGTCTTGGTTTTTCCCTCGGGCTTCCAAGACACCAAAAATTGTATAAGCCGCATGCCCGTAACGCTTGTTGGGCCATGAGATCACCTTGCACAGCTTCCTCAACATCACTATGCTCTCTTTCCCTCCACTCCAGCACCATCCTACACAAAAACCAATTTTTTTTATCAAGATTTACCCTTTAAAACCTTGTTTGCGGCCCTATACGTGACTATTTTCAAAACAACCGCGTATGTACGCAAATTTTGCTGCATTTTCTGCATATGCCGAGCCCTATACGCGGAAAAGGGTCCGATTTTCATGTGGGCTTAAATGCATAAGTTTGGATGGCTCAAAAAATTAAATAGACCATGAAATTTGAAAAAATTTGCATCAAAATGAAAGGGATGAGCATGAGAATCTACCTGGATCAAACGGGGAAGGATTCCGCTGGACGATGCTCCCGAAATTCGCTTCTGAAGTTCTAAGCTCAAATGCACTATGTTGGGTAAAAAATTCAAATGGTATGAAAATTTTTAAATTTTTCACTATTTATAGAAAAAATTTGAAATTTTTACCCACTTTCTATAGTTTTTGGCCATTTGAACTAATTTGATGTTGTAGGAGTCCATTTTGAGTGCATTTTTTACCGTGACTTTGACCCGTTCGTGCTTATTGCAGGTATTATGTCTAAACTGGCATATAGGTTAGGTTTCACATCCATTTGCATTTTGCATAACCTTATGACCGTTTCATTTTAACCTTAGGTATGAACCCATTCCATCTTGTCACGGAACCTTCTTGCTGCTTTTAGAAGTGACATGTTGTGAATGGTAGAGCTTTACCATACATGGGTACCCTAGTTAGATCATGTTTTGCATTTGGTGCCCATGCTGACATTTCTCCTTTAGGGTGTGGGAGTCATTTGTATAGTACCGCCATGACTTTGAGCAAGAGCTTCATACTCCTCTTGACCTTTATGCTGGCCATTTCCCCGGGACTCCCTTGTATATGTCAAGTTGTAATTACATTATGGTGAGTTTTGCTTGCCTTATTGAGCCTTATGCCGGCTTCCCTAACTTTGATTATTAGCCGTATAGCCTGAGCTTGTCTCATATCTAGCCAAGCAGAGCCTCTTTATATATCTTTTGCAGCTTGATTCCCCATTTTTTTATCGGGAGGGGACTTCCCCCCGAGTGTCGCTATCCTGCACATGTTTCCTTGCATTGGGCATAGGTATGTTCCACTGCTTGGAACTAGTTTTTTTTATCCTTGACATTCATATCCTCCTATATTTGTAACTACAACGCACGTTTATTCTTTTTTCAAGCTTTTCAAAATATTTGAAAAAGTCCACCAAAAAAACTCAAAAACCAAAAATCCAGACAAGAAAAGATGTTATCTTTGGCAGCACTCGAGTCGTGTCGCCTTCGAATAGAGCACTGTATATCACATCCATTGGTTGGGTTAATAGTTTGACTTTAGGATCTATACTCGTTTCTTTGAGTTTACCTCCACTAACTTGTTAAGCTTCCAGTCCCTATGGAGCCTCTGTTGATGCCTCCTGTGTCGCAGAGATGTCCCAGTTTTTGTATATCGAGTCTATGTTGCCTCCATTCAGTCACCATTCTCCTTTATGCTCTTGTTCAAAGGAATTTGAAACCTAAGTCGGCCATTCCTCAGTTATCTTGACTTTGCATGTCGGCCATTCCCGGTACTATTACTGGTTCATCCACATCTTGATTGATTCCTTCCACATTATATAGCGTTGCTGAGTACCTCGTGTTGGTTGAAGGGGGATGCTTTAATTCCCTCCTTCCAGCTAATTCCATCCCATTAGCTTCAGATCATTTATTCTGGGATAGGAGTCTAGAGTCATTTGAGTGCCTTGAGACTTACAGTCATCAATGGTAGGTTCTCTCGCCATCGACAGTTTTGGGAATACATCAATGTCCCCTGATCGATGGATTCTTTCAAGTGTTCGACCTCAACACATCTATTCACACTTGTTAGATTGCACTCTAGTACCTTGATTCCAATTTTCATTATCGGTGGGTGATCTCGCGTCTATTAACGGTATACATCAATGACCGGTAATCAGACGATGGACTATTATTTTTGACCTCGACACCTCTATTCACATAATAGGACATGTACTCATAGCGGTTTGTGTATAAGACTTTCCAAATTGGTGGCATTCCACATATGCTACCTCCTTGATTGTGTCACTGTTCATGAGATTTCAGCTCTCGTGACTTGATTCCAGTGTATGTCAGATATCTTCAGCCATTATGGAGATCTTGATCCATTGTATATCTTCAGCTATTATGGAGATCTTGATCCTTTGTATATATTCGTCATAGAGATTCTGATCTATTATATATTGTACGTGGCGATGACCACACATGTCACATTTTGTATATCATGCCTATTCATGGCCATTGTACTCTTATGTATCCGGGACTGCTATATGTATTTGCAGTCATGTACAGAGATTGATTATTGTACTATAGTGATGGAAAGTTGGTTATTCCACTTGGTTCTTCATCACTCCACTTCTGGGATGAACTTATAATGTATTTCGGCCATCATGTTACCCCTCTGACCTCACACATTAGGGGGGATCTGTTACAGCTTATTTTACCATGCATAGTTGATCACACTGTTATGGCCTTCCTTGTCCCTTTGCAGACTCTTTGGACCCCATGGAACATTATTGTACCTTTGATGTTTCCAATATCATCCCTAAAAACACCTATTATGTGTTGTACACCACTTTTAACCCCTTTCTCGTGTGTATACGCGGATATTACCCTTAAACCTACGTACATCGCGATGTGTGCATAAGTCCAAATTATATTTTGGAGTTTTCCTTGATGTGGATCTGAGTCACTTATCTCTTGGCCTTCCATATGACTCGATATCACTCCGATTTGACCTTCCATTACCCCATTGAAGCACTATATAAGGAACCCCTTGGATACATTGAAGAGCAAGAAAACTATAGTCCATTATTTCAGTAGCTTACTTGTACTTGAGTCTACATCCCTTTGTCCCTTGGAGCACTTTGTTTTCTTCCCAAGATTGCCTTTTTTTGTGATCTTTCTATCAAGAGATGGAGGATTGAGGTGCTGGAGGCCCATGTGGACGACTCGGTTTCTCCGGTTCGCAGACGTGCCGACAGAGGTTGTCACTTATGTAATCTTTGATTTTATTAATAGAAATATATTTTCCTGTCTAATGATGTGCATTTAAATGAATGTTGATTCCATGGATGCATTTAATTGCTTATGCATTATTGATTATATATGCTAGAGTAGGCCTAACATTATATTATATAGCATGCTTTCCTTGTTTACTGTTGTTGAGAGTAAATTGCTAAAGCAAGCAGGATTGGAAAATTCTCAATGGGGATCTACTTCAACCGTTCGGAATAAGGTATGTTTCGAGATCATTTAGTGTTATATGTTTTATTTCTCTTGCATATTGGGAAGGGATTCATTTCTGCAGTTTCTTTGTCTGTTGTGGCACACCCCAAGCCATAGGAATTTTTCTCCGTAACAGCTACGATGGGTCCCTTTTTTCCTAAATGTACATATGGTGCATCCCAACATTTAAACGTGCTATCCATTTGTATGCCTCAATCACCTGTTGTTGTATGCATGGTGTTTGCTCCATAGTTTGTTGGATGGCTTCCTTAAAATATAGAAAATGAAGTTGTTGTCTTGCTTCCTTCCCTTATGCATAGTATGCAACAAGCTCGTGTATCTTGTTTCCAAAAAGAGTTTATGCGTAGGGTCCATGAATTGTGTCTCTTTTGGCTCTCTCCATGCTACTAGTACAATTAAAATTAAAAACCAAGCATAGTGGAATTTTGTACCGTTTTCTTATGCATCTGTGTAGTCTGCTAAGAATTCATTTACCAATAATTTCACACAATTCATGTGTACGCATGTTGTGCACTTCTCTGCTGCTACTATTATTGTTTCTTCTACTCGATCCTTTTGAATCTTCCTCAAAAGTTTGCAATCCAGCACTTATGTCTCAAATTTAACCAAGATTTCATTGTTTCTTTCCATGTCTAATATGTGATTTCTTCGACATGTGCCAAATTTTTCCTTCATTCTTTTTGGAAAGTGTTTCTCCCCTTTTCTATCCTTAAACAAGAGTGTTGGGTCCTACCCTGTTATCTACTCAATAAAATTATTGTCAATTGATACTTCCTATCTAACCAGATAAATCCCCCACAAACATAGCTTAATAGAAACTAGACACAACTATTAATCTCTGGGATCCTATTGAAATGTGAGATTTACGACAAGTTCAATATACCTATGTGCTACAACCCCATTTCCCACTCTTGTGGTTCTACCGTAACTATTGATGGATATTCAATATTTTTTATTGTCAGGTACCCTTCTACGATGAGGTTTGGGAACTTATTCTTGTTTTTAATGTCATAATCTATGTACCTTAGACTCCCAACAACACCCAACATATTTCCTTCAATGATAACCCACTTCAGGATCGGTGGTGTTAATAATTCATACTTTGGTTCCTTTTGCATATTCATTGGCTTGGTTTTTGATTTCCTATGCGGTACATATGGTGGTTCGACCCTAATTCCCTTGGTATTTCTTCCTGCATTGGTAGTGACGATTGCTTGGTGCAAAAATTCTTCATTGATACAAATCATGTTTCCTTTGGTGGCACCATTTTTCTCTGCAACTTTGCTCTCTGACTTGGATCTCTACAACTCTATACTTCAGGTCTTACTATTTTTTGGCTCTTTGTGGTCAATTATGAATGTCCAATTTTTTTTCGTGTTGGCCATGACTTGCGTGTGTATCCTTCTGTTGGCTATCCCATCCCTCTTTGCACCTAATTTTGCATTTAATGCTTGCCTAGATTTGTGGATATGAGCCTAGATTTCATCCATATTTTCCATTATGTCTGAATATCACCAGTGATTCCTTCATTTATTATTACATGTTTCCATTGTCTCGACATGACATTCACTCTTTAATTATCTTCTCGTCTTTGACGCAGACCTTCTTTCTACCTTCCTTTCTATGCAATATTATCCTCTCTACGCACCTTTTGCCCTAATTTGATCATTCCTTTCTATGAAATTTTCTCATTTTTATTTTCTTCACTTTTTCTTTCCAACTTTCTTTATTTTGTGTCTTTTGTTTTTACTCTCTCTTTTCTTTCTCTATACAATTTTTTTCTTTTTTTTGCAGTCATAGATTTTTTTGGTCGCTACATGGAAGGACAATTATCCCTATACAATTGCATCCAACTTCCATTGAAAAACCCTTCCATGGGTTCCTTGTTCAATTTTTTCAAATGAACCACATCTATGTGTGTTACAAATTTTATGAGATATGGACCCAACCACTGCATTCGGAACTTACTTGGGTGCTTCAAAAACTTGATGTCATAGAGCCGAACTAGGTCTCCCACCTGGGACTTTTTATTGATATTTCAGTCATATCATTCCTTTTCGCATGCTTTTTGCACCTGCTAGTAAAATCCTATGATGAACCAGTCATCCTCTAGTTCTACTAAATCTGGCAGTATTTTCTCTGTTGCACCAAAATCCATGAGCTATATCAATGCAACAATGCACAAACTCAACAAAATGAACTCCATAGGAATCACTACTTCTTGGACATATACTAGATGAAATGGTGTTATGATCTTGTCAACTTCTTACTAGTTGTCCTATATTCCCATAACACGGTAGGAATCCTAGGGTCCCAATCATCTATGTTTACAATACATACCTTTGTCAGTACATGATCTGGGATCTTTTTAAATGCTTCCACTATTCCATTTTCCTAAGGATGATAAGGCGTTCTCCTCTTTTGACAAATTTGGAACTCTTCTAGTAAAGCAGTAATTGTCTGATTCAAAAAGTGTGTACCCTAATCAATCATAAGGATTCTTAGGAACCCAAACCTTATCACCACATTCTCAAATAAAATAGGGAAGTTATCTGTAAAATGTAATATTTAATAGGTTCTTCTTCAACCCATCGGGTCAAATAATATATCCCATTGATTATATACCTTGCTCCTAACCTTTTTACCAGTGCGTTGATTTGACCAACAAAATCAAATACTTTTATCAAATGCCTACAACGTGACCTACAACATAAAAGGAATCTCGTCTCTTCTAGATGGTATTTTGACATGCTGACAGGAATCAAAGGTTTGGCATAACTCCTTAGCATCCTTATGAATGATGGGCCACTAAAGTACTATGCACAAAAACTTATGAGTTGTTCCTTTCCTTGCATAGTGACCTCCTGCAACTCCTCCATGGGACTCTGATGGTATCATTGGCCTCTCGTGCTCCAATACATATTGTTGCAGAACACCATCTGTGCCTAACATATACAAGTTTCATTCTATAAGCTGGTAATTTGATGCCTTCACTAGTAATTGTTTCTTCTACTCGTCTATGAAATCATATGGTGCTACTCCTGTATTCATAAACTAGGCAATCTATGCAAAATCATCATCGACCATCTAAATTTCGAACAACTCTGCATCTAGAAGGATTTCATCCAAGTTTCCATCATCCTCTCATGTGAGTACGTGTGACAAATTCAAGTCCTGAATTCAATTTTCTTGGTTTCACAACCACTTCAAAGTCATTTTCTTGAAATAATAACAACGATATGCATGTATTCTCCCCAACACTATGTTATTGACTAAGTATCTCAACACATAATGATTTGTGTACATCTTGAAACGTGATCCCAGTAAATAATGTCTAAACTTGTGCAATGCATACACCATTGCCATCCCTTCACATTCTATCATAGTGTAGTTTTGTTCACTAGTTGAAAACTTTCTTCTTACAAATGCAATGGGATCATCCAAATCTCATTCCCGTGGATAAGCTAGAATTGCACCAAATGCTATAGATGATGTGTCTATGTGGACGTGAAATTCCTTCTTCCAATATGGAAAAGCTAGAATTGGCGCAGTCACCAACTTCTGCTTTAATGTATCCAGACTCTATTGACATTCTTATCTCCACTGAAACTTGGATTCCTTTTTCAAGAGTTTTTCCAATAGGGTTGTGATCTGCACATATCCTTGAATAAACTTCTTGTAGTATCCTATATGACCCAACATTTCTAGTGATTGTTACATTGATGTAGTTGGTGGAATATCAAAAATCACAACAATCTTCACAAGATCAACCAAAAGTCCTTGCTTGCATACTAAATGTCCCTATCTTCAATTGGATGATTTCCATATTTAACTTTGGTTTACCCATCAGTTCCCATGTTTTTTTCCTTGGAAGGGCATTCACATCATACCTTAGGTCCAATATGATGTAATCCATATCATACTCTCATATCCGCACACTCAGTCGGAATTCTCTATTTGTCCTTCTCTTGCATTGCACTTGATAACTATGCATTGTATTACCATCTTTTTTTTCATTTTGTGTGATACGGTCTATCATTTAGCATAATTTTTTTAATACAGTTTCATCCTTTATCATTTCTAGACAAATCTTTAGAAAAACTTTCAATGTATATATTTGCACAAGTGGCCTTCTTCAATTATGTAGTCATATATATAGGTGGTTGGTCATACATAGGTCACAAATTCGATGCTATGTGCTCTTTTCCTAACAACTCCTTCATCACTTTCTTGTATGTATCCTTCCCCCTATGAGGATCAAACGTTGGAGGTGGCTATGCAAATTTCCTGGCCCATTGGTCAGTTCAATTTCCTTTTTATGTCACGTCAATTCATGTTCTTTCTCCTCCACATGTAACTGTTGATATCCTTGATTGATTTTCGTGCTCTTCTACTGATATCATTTTCACATTCTGGTTCTGATTCCTTTTTTCTTGCCATTTCGTGATGCACTATGGACAGTCTTCCTTCGCATGATCCAACTGTCTACAATATGTGCATGTTGTATAGGTATTTTGACAATCTCACGCAAAGTTCCTAGGATAGTTACAGTTATAGCATATAATTAGTCCTTTAGCTCTGCCAAATCTTGCTCCTCTTCTGCAACTTGTAAATCCTCCTCTTCCTGCTGGATTATAATTCATTTGAGTATTATTTTGTGATAATCCTCCTTCCATTTCGACCTCTCCTTGAACTCTGTATGCGTCTGAGGTGCATGCTCACATGTTATAGAGTGAGTGAAAAAAAAATTCATCATGTCCCATGGACTTTCAAAAATTAGTGAAAACATTCTTGGTAGTTCTCTAGTACTTCTACAGTAATGGGAAAGTAGAGGGAGGATGACTCCCTCCCACTACATGTTAGTTTTTGTACCTAGGAATATGTTCCCTAAGTGAATTTTTTCCTAAGTCACTTAGAAGAGGGAAAAAGGTGACCCTCACATTAAAAGCTACTTAATGAGACTTTATAAAGTTAAAGTCACCTTTTGATAAATTTAAGTGGGTCAGTAAATTTATTTAAGTGATTTAAATAAATGGAATTTTTACTCTCATTGAATCTTAGCCATTGGATTGGATCTTTCTCCACCGTTGGATTAGATTCCCACTTAGGGTTTAGACAAAAAGGATTGAGGGAGGCAAAACACATTCATTCTTGAGAGAAGAGTGAAGAGAAGGAGAGTGCTGAAGAAGAGAGAAGGGCACAATTTTCCAGGAAACCAGCTGAGAGAGATTTTCAGTTGGAACACATCCCAAGGAAGCCGTACAGTACAGTTTGAAGGGCACAGATTTCGAGGTCAAGCAGGGCACAGAAAACGACAAGGAGGACTGCATTTATTACAATCCATACCCTGCACAAATTTCGAGGCCGTGCACATGCCGTACAACACAGAAATCGAGGTTCGTACAGTTTGTACGGACAATACCTTTTCTGCACAGTTTTCAAGGTGAATATCTGGCACATTTCCCAAGGCAGCTTTATGCATTTATTGTGCACAAAAATCGAGGAGCTGTACATTGCATTTATTGCAGCCGTACAGTACGGTCTCAGGCAAAATTTACAAGGAGTACAGCAGCATTTAATGCTGGCCTTACAGTACGATTTTCTGTTGTGTTTTGGCATGAAAATCGAGGCTGACTTGCTGCTATTTTTGGCACATTTTTTCAAGAAGAGATTTACACAGAAATCGAGGCAGCAAAAGCACGGAAACCGAGATAGTTTGCTGGTCAAATTTCTGGGTTGAGATAAGTTGGATTTTTTACTGTAAAAATGAATGTCTGAATTTTTTTTCCTTGAAGAAATAATAATATCTCTCTCTCTCTGATTGGTTTTCCCCGTGTTGGTTTTTCCAGGGCCATTGGCCAAAAATCTCTAAGTCTATCATTTTATGGTGTGATTGGAAAATGTGTTTTTCAGCCTGTTAGTATTTTTACTGTGTTTAATTGTTCAGCAAAATTTCTTAAGTAACTTACAGCCAATGCAAAACCGGTTGTAAGTGAAAACCACGAAATGTTAACATAAACCAGCAAACAGTAAAACTTAGAAATTTCTACATGGTATCAGAGCTTGGGGGCATAAAACAGTGATAGTTTGCAGACACACAGAAATTTTCAGAACTCGGAAATTTTATTATTTTACCTTCTGTCAGTGAGCAGCACTTTGTTGGGTTGGTGTAGAGATGGCTACAGGTCTTATATTGGAGGATAGGCTGGATGGGACAGGAAATTTTGTGTCGTGGAAGGCCAAAATTTTACTGATACTAGAGGAGAATGAGTTATGGCCGGATGTAGTTAGGAACACTACAGCTAATCCGATTGTCATTCCCGCATCAACAGATGTGGCAGCTCTATCCGCTTTCAACAAGCAGAACTGTAAAGCTAGGAGGATCATTCTAGATGCAGTTAAAGACCACATAATCCCTCACATTTCAGGCAAGGATAGGGCACACGAGATGTGGTCAGCCTTGATTAGTTTGTATGAGAGTTCCAATGAGAACAGAAAGATGGTTCTCAAAGAGAAACTCAAAAGTATAAACATGAATGGGGGTGAGGGAGTCACAGCATATCTTACCAGGATTTCTGTAGTTCGGGATGAACTTGCAGAAGTTGGGGAGAAGGTAGCCCCTACAGAGCTTGCTCGTACCGCACTGAATGGGGCTTCAAAGCCCTGGGGTGCTTTTGTGCAAGCCATAGTGGGCAGAGAGAACCTACCTACCTGGGAGAGACTTTGGGATGACTTTGTGCAGGAGGAGACTAGGAGAGGTCTTGTACAAGGCAGTACATCTCACAGTGGGGTTGATGACGAGAATGTGGCTTTGGAAGCTAAGGGAAAGAAGAAGAAGGGTCCCAAGAAGGGTGGGGCCAAGCAGCACCAGCAGCAGCAGCAGCAGAGTGGGCAGAAGAAAGACTTGAGTAAAATCAAGTGTTATGCATGTCAGGAATTTGGGCACTATGCCTCACAGTGTCCAAGCAAGAAGAAGAAGAAGGGACAGGGACAGCAAACTGCAGCCTCAGTAGAGGTTGATGAGTTTGGTGATGCATTTCAAAGGGAGTTTTCCCTATATGTTGGACAGATGGAGAGAGAGAGAGTCTCTTTAGCCACCAGCATAGACATGGATATGGATTGTGAGCATTCATTGTTGGCAGGTCATCAGGGGGGTCCATCCACCTCTACTATTTGGTATATTGACAGCGGAGCCTCGAGCCACATGACTGGAGCTCAAGAGATGTTCTCAGAGCTATCTGAGATAGGTAGAGATGTGGAGGTTGTCCTTGGAGACAACACCGTTGTTAGAGCTGTTGGTCGAGGGACCATCACATTTCAGAGGGAGTCGATGAGTCTCATGACTCTGAGGGATGTGTTGTATGTCCCTGGGCTGAAGAAGAACCTTGTGTCAGTTTCCACCATTGAGGACAGGGGTCTTGGGGTGTGCTTTTTAGATGGGAGAGTACAGGTGTATCCCATGGCTACAGGTATGTCTAGTGCCATGGACATTGGAGTCAGATGTGGAAATCTGTACAAGCTCTTGTTTCAGCCACAGTGAGCTCTAGCACATAGCAGCAGCAGTGAGCTATGTGAGCTTTGGCACTGAAGGATGGCCCACCTACATCACCCAGCTCTCAAATTGTTGAGGAGCATGGTTACAGGATTACCGAAGTTCAGCACTGAGCAGAGTGATGTGTGCAGGGGGTGTGCTTTGGGAAAGTACACCAAGACTGTTTTCCCGAGCAGTGACACGAGAGCTGCCGGGGTGCTAGATCTTATCCATTCTGACATATGCGGTCCTATGTCATCTTTGTCTTTGAAAGGCTTTGAGTACTACATTAGCTTCATTGATGACTACTCCAGGAAGACCTGGATCTACTTCTTGAGGAGCAAGAAGTCCGAGCTTGTGTTGAGAGTCTTCCAAAGGTTCAAAGCCCTTGTGGAGAAGCAAATGGGGAGGAATATCCGGATGTTGAGATCGAACAATGGGGGTGTGTATACCTCCAAGGAGTTCAATGCATTCTGTAGACAGGAGGGCATTCAGAGACAGCCGACAGTTACTTACACTCCTGAGCAGAATGGAGTAGCAGAGAGAAAGAACAGGTCGATTGTGGGGGCAGCCAAAGCGATGCTTCATGATCAGGGGTTACCTTTCTTTCTATGGGCAGAGGCATGTAGCACTGCAGTTTATCTGCAGAACAGGAGTCCTCATAGGGTAGTGGGGAGTAAGACTCCCGAGGAGATGTATTCAGGCAAGAAGCCTGAGGTGGGCCACTTTCGCATATTTGGCTCGTTGACTTACTCTCATGTCCCTTCTGAGAAGAGGACGAAGTTTGATCCCACTGCAAAGAGAGGCATATTTGTGGGATATGACGAGACTTCGAAGGCCTATCGGCTTTACTTACCTAGCTCGAGGAGAGTTGTTGTCCGATAGGAAGTGAATTTTGATGAGGAGAGAGCCTTCAAGAAGTCTAGGGAGTTAGAGCAGGGGGAGACACCAGCTCCCACACCTCAGTTGGTACAGGCTTCTTCGATGCAACTATCAGGTCCACAGGTTTCTGGAGTGACTGGATCACAGGGTACAGGCACAGCTTCTACAGGTTTCCCAAGGCAGCTTTCTGCATTTATTGTGCACAGAAATTGAGGAGCTGTACAGTGCATTTATTGCAGCCGTACAGTACGGTCTCAGGCACAATTTTCAAGGAGTACGGCAGCATTTAATGCTGGCCATACAATATGATTTTTTGTTGTGTTTTGGCATGAAAATCGAGGCTGAGTTGCTGCTGTTTTTGGCACATTTTTTTGAGAAGAGAATTGCACAGAAATCAAGGCAGCAAAAGCACGGAAACTCAGATAGTCTGCTGGTCAAATTTCTGGGTTAAGATAAGTTGGATTTTTTACTGTAAAAATGAATGTCTGAATTTTTTTTCCTTCAAGAAATAATAATATCTCTCTCTCTCTCACTGGTTTTCCCCGTGGAGGTTTTTCCAGGGCCATTGGCCAAAAATCTCCGAGTCTATCATTTTATGGTGTGATTGGAAAATGTGTTTTTCATCCTGTTAGTATTTTTACTGTGTGTTTAATTGTTCAGCAAAATTTCTTAAGTAACTTATAGCCAATGCAAAACTGGCTGTAAGTGAAAACCACGAAATGTTAACATAAACCAGCAAATAGTAAAACTCAGAAATTTCTACACTACATATCTCACACCATACCCCTCCTCCATCGAGGAGGGGACTTGGAGCACCTGTATCCAAAAAAATTTGAAGGCTGGGAATTCATTTTTGTTGTGACCGTTCATTATGCAGGTAACACACCATACCTCTTCATGCTTTTCTTTTCATTTCCTTTAGAAATTTCTTGCAGTTGTATTTTTAGTGTTGTTAACAGCGACTAAACTTTAGCCATCCATGTGTCACTTTCTCCTACGGGGAATGCTTCCAATTCACAACAATATCCAAAGCATATGACTACAACATAATCTTTTGTTGCTTCAATAGGTAGTGTATATGTGGTAACAGTCCTGTAATGAACCATTATTTATGTTGTTCACCAAGAATATGGAAGGTTAGTTGGTCCATAAATACCTTGAACCTTTGATCAAAATATCAAACTGACTCGTTCTCCAATTGCTTGATCTCCTTTAGGTCCATAATGCACTGTGACTTAGACTTTGGTTTCATGAATTCTTTCAGCAAATCTTCTCTCATGTTGTCCAATGTTCTGGATTATTCTGCAGGCATAGTGGACTGAAATTTCATAAACCATAGTATAATCATTCTACTCACTCATTGCAATATATGTGCATAAAAGGAACAAATTCATGGAATTAAACATGACATTCAAATCATCATCATAAAACTTTTACAAAACACCATATATGCGCAATTAACATAACATTAAACAACCATAGCCATTGGATTCACAACACAGCAGTTCGTCTTTATTCTCATTTGAATCGATTCTTACAAAGACTGCACATTGCACAATAGATATCTATATTAACCCAAAAATTCCCCAAACAAAAGTTGTATCTTAGATATATAAATACTTTTGGTGCAAAATAAATATCTAGAACTATCCCCAAACAACACAACCCCTTACATATTTATAAATTTTACAAAGGGTCATAGCCTATAAAAAGTGGACAAACCATGCTTAATTTATGCATTTTTCATGCACTGGTACATGCATGCCCTTCTCATGGTCCACTTTTTGTGCCCTATTCTCAAAACTGGATCCAAAACTCCTACTTCAACAACCTGTCAATCACCATCAACATAAATAACTATTCTATTGAAAGGCATTTAAATCTCATATCACTTATATGTATAAAATTAGAAGTTGCAAGACAACATCATATGTGTGTGAGAATATCAATAGAGCTAGTATCCACATGTGAAGTGTCTCATACTCCATCTCAACCCCTAAATATTCAAATGCATCAATGGATGTCTATATCCATCTTGGGGCCAACTTATGGGGCATGCAAAATTATAATCAATAAAAAAGTGTAGCATAGTCTTCGTGAATGGTTTTGTGTTCTCCTAGGTAGCATGACCTAGGTGGTACTTATTCCAGTCGACCTTAACTTGGTCCACCAAGTTGTTCATACATTAACAAACTCTATAGTCTAATATCCCTCTAAAATCCACTCTATAGGTTCCCTCCTCTAAAACATATAAATCAATCCACTGAGATACATTAGCTACATATTGGTGTAACACTAAAACAAGAAATGCATTATGTTTTTTTATGCAAGTGGGGTGGTAGTGTGATAAGGTAAGTAACTGATGCAATTATTTTCAAAATTTAAAATGGTCCTTTATACTAAGGAGGAAAATCTACCCCTATCCCAAATTGTATTGTGCCTTTTATCAACATAATATGCACAAAAACCCTCTCTTTGTCCAAATAGATTTTATCTACAAGTTGGGCAATGGGGTGACTTTTTACGAACTTGTGCTTATTTCATGTGTTTTTTGACATAAATATGCTATGTTTCCATATCCTTAATAAACTCTGGTATTATTATTACTTTGTCCTTCAACCAATCCCAATGCAATGGTTCCTTGGAGAGCGTTCCTTAAAAGAACTCACACAGAGGCATTTAAATGGAGCTATGATAATTGTTATTATAAGAAAATTAAACCATATACAAGTACTACTCTTAATGGTTTTGTTTACCTATTATGTAAATCCTAAGCATGCATTCCATCACTTGATTGACTCTCTTTTGTTTCCCATTTGATTGATAATGTTAGGTCTTGCTTAAACTCAACTAGATTCCTAGAGTTTACTTGGACATAAACTAAGAGGCTCTACATGAGATTATCTCCTTAGGTATTATGTGTAAAAAATGATCTCACTATAATATACCTATGAAACATCCATGACATCATAAGTATCTATAATATAGATAACATGAGCACTCTTTTTCACGATTTAACAATTGCAACCATGGTGGAATTATACATTTCGGTGGCAATAGTAACCTTACCACAAAATCTATGGAAGTGTCTTCCAATTTTGAATTTGGAATTTAATGAGGCTATAAAAGTATGACTAAATAGTGGTTCTCAAAATTCACCTACAGACAATATATCCAATTAGAAATGAAGAAATGAAGTGGATCACATTGTGCTTCATTCCTTCCAACAGAAATATCTTCTTCATATCTATGCATATCTTCTTCAATATTGGGTGCACAAAGTAAACTTATTAATGGGATTTTTTCAGGATTGTGCTTCAGATATCTCCCCCCTAGAGGGGCATACATTCTCTCTTGGAATTGAATCAATCCATTTACCTTAAGGGTGTACCCTTCATTTGAATTACTTTAATAGTGTACTTCAAATATCTCCCCCTTTGGGGACATACATGCTTCCTTCAAATTAAAGAAATCTACCTTGAGGTGTACCTATATAACGTGGGATTTAGTTTCCTCCCATCATGAATCACTCATATTGTGAAATTTAATGAAACATAGGATCTTCAATCCTGCATGAATTCAATGAGAAAATAAGGTTGCAGAAGAGAGAGAAGAATTCAGTAGAGACTGATCAATTACTCATGGAAAAATTGCACACACATGAAGACAAAATTGGAAGAATATCATTAAATCCATTAATCATTATAAAAATATGTAATAAAATGGTGTTACAAATAGGATAATTTGAATGCCTAAGATAGAATTTGAATCTACTAACTTGGACTGACTCTGGATCTAAATTGGTGTGTGAAAATCACCACTAGAGCTCACTAATGCAACTCCGGAGCACTTAATCAGTTCACAACCAATTAACTAATGTAGGTAGGTGATAAAATGTGCATTGTCTCCCTTAAATCATGCAAAGTGGTGCTAGGATGAATGAGAGTGATCTCACTGATGGGAATCAGAGCATAACTGAACATAACTGAATACCTACTAGGGTCAACTGTTGGATATTGATGGTGGCACTCAGAGTGGGTTCCTAAATTATAGATATTGATCCTTGGATCTCATAAAATCATGTAGGCATGTGCATTGAGTGGTAGGTGAGTTCCCCATGCACTAGTGAAGTGTTAATGACCTCCTAAGCTAGGAAAACACAAATAGACTATGGTGGTCAAGGAAGGATTAATTGATTGTCCCCTTGAAATTTTCCTAAAATTTGTTCCTTTAAATTGACCTTCAATGGAGTGAAGGGGAATATTATTGGCCTTATGCTTAGTCCAATGTTAATTACCATTTTCTCCTTCATTTTAATGTATAAATTTGAAATCGTACTCCCTCAAAAATTCATAGCATCCCATCAACATGTAAGTATTTCTATATAAATATATACTACAATCTATTATGATTATTTTTAAGTATAAATTTCAACTTGACCAAATATTTCCCTGATAGTTTTAGAGCCAATTAATTGTTCACATCTAGATATCGTGTTTAGCGTAATTGATCTCACGATTCTTCAACTTCCAATATGAATATGTTATCATTGTACCACCTACGTCAATATTGTGTCCAAATCTTCTTACGAGGCATCTATGGAAACCACAAAGTCCTTTTCATATATGGAACTCTTAGGATTGGTGCAATGGTTAGCAATAACTTCCCATCACTTTTATTTGTTGACAAGGTTTTGAAGAAAGCACTAAGAACCATTTGATCCAGAGAAGATCATTTAACTTGTAATTCAATAAGTAGACAAAACTATTCTTACATCAATAATTGAAGAATGTGTTAAATTCTTGTGCACAACCTCCGAACTAAGTCTACATTGGTACATAAATGTATTCATGAACCATGTTGAGTAAAAATAAAACTCATCTCTTTCATTAACATTTGAAATTTTCTTTATGATATCCTTCTATGCTAATAGAATTTAAATTCTCCATCATAGTTCCTCATGTTAGGATTAATTAATTAATTCTCCCTTGAAGACCATATTCTAGTTGTCTTTTCCTAGCTTAGGAGGTTATTTCCACCTCACTAGTGCCATAGGGGACTCATATGGGGCCCACCTAACACTTGGTGCACCAGTTTGCATGAGTTTAGTATCTCTAGAGACCATTCCCTATAATTTAGGAACCCACACTGAGTGCCACCAACAGTTGACCCTAGTCAGTGTTCAGTTATGTTCAATTATGCTCAAATTCACATTGGTTAGTTCATCTTCAGTTAGTATGGCACCACTTTGCATGATTTAAGTGAGGTTGGGCACATTTTATCACCTAGATATATTAGTTAACTAGGTGTGAACTAGTTCAATCGTCCGAAGTTGCATTAGTGAATCTCATGTGGTGATTTACCACATTGAGTTAGCACCAGAGTCAACCCAAGTTGGTGAAAATTTGAATCCTACCTAAGGAATTCAAACTCTTTCTATTGCATGATCAGTTTATTACAGATAGGTTAATGATAATTCATGTAATGTTATGCTGACTAAATTTTGTCTCCTGGTTGTTCAAATTTTCACCATGAATGCTTGATCAATTTACACCGAATTGCTTCTCTCTCCTACAACATTCTTTCACAGTGAATTCATTCAAGACAGAGGATCCTAAGATTTCATAAATTAAACATGGTATTAGAGTAGGTATTCCAGCCAGCTTCAAACCTCAAACACTTCCATTGATGCACTAGAATCAATTGGGTTCCACAAAATTCCTAGTATTCTTGCCTGGCTCCCTTTGGGTTTTGTCCAAATACGTCTAGCCAGGTGTGATGCACCCAGAGAAAGTGCACATGTCGAAGTGGAGAGTGTGTGAATTGGTTTGATTTCAAATTGAATTATTTTTTTAGTGTTTTGTGAGTAAATTGAAGATTTTCTAAATAATTAGTTGTTCCTTGAAGCTGCAAGACAGATAATTCAACATCTTTGACACCCAAGATCCTCACACCCTTCAACTTTCTTTATTGGAGGGATGATATGCATATAGTCTTGCGCAAAAAGGGTCTGTACAGGGTCACCATGGGAAGAGAAGTTGAACCCTAGCAGCCTCTTGAGAATTCTAGGTATCTAAACAAGATGTATGAAGCATTTGGCTTCATGTGCATCCACATCTCCCAGGAGTCACTCTTCCATATTGACGGACTAAAAACTCCAAAGGAAGTATGGGTGAAGCTCAAATCCTTTTTTGGAAAGCAGGAGGAGATAAGGGTCCAGATTCTAGAGAACGAAATGATTAACATCCCAGCAACTTTGAAATTATTCTCAAAATTCAAATCCCTTGTCATGCAATGCAAGCAGTGTGAGATTGATGAAAAGGATGAGAAATTGTTTCTCTCAATTTAGAGGAAACTTGGCCTATAATTCTTAGTTTTTGTATCCACCTTTCAATCTGGGAGACTGGAAACTCCTAATTGGTGAATCTCATCCCTTGATTCCTTCATAGAATCTCTTATTCAGGAACAAGACAAGATGATACATATCGGAGATCTCAAAGCATTCAAGAATCAAGCTTTCTTAGAAGGGGAGACTAAGAATGTGCAAGCAAAGGGGAAGAAGAAAGGAAAAGAGAAGAATAATATTGATTTCAATCCTAAGGATAAGCATGATCCTTGAGAAGGAGCCTTAGGTTCCAAGAAGGACAAGCAAAATAAGTTTGACAAGACCAAGTGCTCTTACTACAAGAGAGGAAATCATCCAGAGAATCTATGTATGAAGAAAATGATAGACCAAATGTGTAGGCTCCTTGAACAGAACAATATTTCCCTTTCTGAAGGTGTAAATAAGTATGATGTTGGAAATAAGAATAAAGATCGTGAGAGCTGCAATGCTTTGAAGGAATGATTTTCTCAGTCATAAGCTTTTCTCATTAATGCTGGAAGCTCCAACCACATGGTTTCCTCCAAAGAATCATTTTCTTCTATGTATATATCTAGAGGACTAAGAATACACATGGGATATGACTCACTAATCCCAGTTTCCAAAAAAGGTTCCATCAAATTTGAGCATGGAGTGTTCAAGAATGTGCTCTATGTCCCCTCCCTGGCAGCAAATTTATTGTTTATATAATAGATAACTCATACTGTCTCACCCAAGTGAGTCACAGTCGATCCTGACACAGTGGAGAACTCATAAATCGCTACAAGGAATCTAATAGTGAAAGGAGTTGTTAATCATTCCTTCAAGGCATATGAATTTTTTCAGTTTCTTCCTAATTCATATCATAATGCCTTATTGACTCATGCTAATGAAACAAGCAGGATTTGGCATGAAATATTTGGCAATCTGAATTTCAAATATCTCCAGCATCTGCACAATGAAGATATGGTTGAGGGATTTCCTCTCATAAAGTCCTCTAAAGGTGTTAGTAATGGTTTCTTAGTAGGTAAGCACCCAGAATGAAGGTATGAGGTTCAGAAGGAAAGAAGAGTTTCCTCTGTACTTGACATGGTTCACAGTGATGTCTCTGAACCAATTCCCATAACATCTATGAATGGATCCACATACTTTATGACCTTCATTGATTACTACTCAAGGTATTTTTGTATCTACTTCCTCGAGCCAAAGTCTAAGGTGTTTGAAACCTTTAAAATTTTCAAAGCCTTAGATGAGAACACTCTTGGGAAGAATATAAAAGCACTCATATCAGATAATGGAGGAGAGTACATCAAAAGAGAATTCCATCACCTGTGTGTTTCAGCAGGTATTGAAATGCAACACTTAGTCCCATACACACCACAACAAAATGGTGTAGCTGAGAGGAAGAATAGATCTATGAAAGAAATGGCTACATGCCTTCTTGAAGCAAGAAATCTTACTCCATATTTGTGGGATGAAGTAGTGAATTGTGATTCGTACATATTGAATAAATTATATGACAAGTCAATGATTGGGGTCACTCATTTTGAAACATTGATGGTACATAAGCCCAATGTCTCACATATGAGGGTTTTTATCTCCAAAGCATGGGTCGGAATTCCTACTGACAAGAGGAAATCCTTCCAAGCTCAAAGTAGTGAATGCATACTGCTGAGATATGAAGATGATGCAAAGGCATAAAAAATCATGGAGATTCCAACCAAAAAGTGCTTCATAGAGTGTCATGTTCAATTTGAAGAAGATCAGGTGCACAATCCACAGCTAGCTGAAGAAGATATAATTACTCCATCAAATCCATTTGCAGATAATGATATCTTTACTAATATTTCATATTTAGAGTCTAAAGAGGTTGATGAAAATGATCAAGATCTTGAGGTTGAGAATGAACCTCAAGTATATCCAGATCCAGTATCTTCTCCCACTCAAAGGCCTAAATGGGCCCACGAGCTCATTGAATCTGTTGGGAATAGTGTCAGGGATCCGGGATATAGAAAAAAGACAATATCTCAATATCAAAATGAAAACCTTGCACTCTTCCATACAAATCCACTTCTCCCAGAGATTTGATTCATGATGATGGGGTTAGATCCTCAGTTCTATAGAGAGGCTTGGCATGATCCAGGATGGAAAGAATCCATGGATGATGAGTTTGATTCGCTACAAGACAACAAGACCTAGCAGCTTATCACTTTTCCTCCTATAAGGAATATAGTTAAGTGAAAATGGATCTACAAGACCAAGTTAGCAGCTGATGGAACCACTAACAAGTACAAGGATCAGTCAGTGGAAAATAGGTACTCACAAGGCCATTTGTTGGAATACAATGAGAAATTCGCTCCTATTGCAAAAATGGACTCCATAACTCTAGTTTTGGCCATTGCAGCTTCGAAGAGGTGGGAGGTACATCACATGGATGTGAAGATTTCCTTCCTCCATGGTGACCTGGAAGAGGAGATATATATGAAACATCCTAAGGGGTACACTGAATATTCCTCCTTGGTTTTCCAATTGAGGAAATCTCTCTATGGGCTCAAGCAATCCCCAAGGGCATGGTATGCCAATATGGATGCCTTCCTAATGTCACAAAAATTCAAGAGGTCCAAGTCTGACTGCAATGTTTACGTGCAGTAAAAGGGAGGATCCTTAGTGTTGATTTTTCTATATGTGAGTGACTTGCTCATTACTAGTGGCTCACTTGATTGAATGAGAGGAATCAAGTAATATTTGAGTGAATCTTTCTCAATGACTGATCTAGGACTGTTAAGGAAGTTTATTGGTCTCGAAGTAAATCAAAAATATCTGAGAATCATGATTACATAGTCTAGATACATATGAGACTTTCTCAAGAGATTCCACATGACTGACTGTAAAGAAGCACCCTTCCCCTTCTTATCTGGCATCAATTTGGAAGAAGGTGGTTCCACACTACTGGTTGGCAGTACACTCCACATTCAACTGATTGGTAGTCTATTGTACCTCACCCATTCGATGCCATATTTATCTTATATTGTGAGTGTTGTTTCCATATTCATGCAGGATCCACATTAGCTTCATTGGAAAGAAGGAAAGTGCATATTGCATTATGTGCAAGGTATGAGGGAGTTTGGAATCCACTATTTTGTTGGTGCATAACTAGATCTGATTGGTTTTACTGATTCAAGCTAAGCTGGTGATAGTACTTATGGGAAATCTACATCAGGATTTGTGTTCATGTTGGTATATGGGCCAATCTACTAGTCAAGCAAGAATGAAGCAGCTCTTTCTCTCTCTTCAACTGAATAAAAGTATTGGGGGGTTGTGAATGCATTTATTCAGGAAGTTTGGCTACATGGGATTCTTTTAGAGTTTGGCATTCACACTTCTCCTTCAGTAGACCTATTTTGTGATAATCAAAGTGCAATCAAGATATCCAATGATCCAATACAAAAGAAACATACCAAGAACATTAAAGTTCACATGCATTACATCTGGGAACTATTGCATAGTAAGGACATCATTCTACATTATTTCCCTACAGAGGAGAAGATTGCAGACATATTCACCAAGTATTTAACAGAAAAGAGATTTTTCTATCTCATATCTCTTCTTGGTGTAAAGGCTTGATTCAATTATTGTTCTTGGTTTTCATGCTTATTTTGAGGGGCAGGGTTTTCCCATGAGGTTTTCCCCATTTCCTCGGTTTGTTAAAAAAAAATTGCATTTAGATTTTTTGGGTGACCTTTGGTCTTAGTTGTCAGGGCCTAGTTTTTCTAAGTTAGGATTAAGGGGGGTTGTTAGGATTAATTAATTATTCCTGCCTTGACCACCATACTCTAATTGACTTTTCCTAGCTTAGGAGGTTATTGTCACCTCACAAGTGCCATGGGGGACTCATCTAGGGCCCACCTAACACTTGATGCATTGGTTTGCATGAACTTAGGAGCTCTAGAGACCAATCCCTATATTTTAGGAACCGACACTGAGTGCCACCAATAGTCACCAATAGTTGACCCTAGTCAGTGTTCAGTTATGGTCAGTTATTTTTTTATTCCCATTAGTTAGTTCATATTCAATTAGTATAGCGCCACTTTGCATGATTTAAGGGAGGTTAGGCACATTTTCTCACCTACCTTGATTAGTTAACTGGGTGTGAACTAGTTTAGTTTTCCAGAGTCGCATTAGTGAGTCTCTAGTGGTGATTTTCCCACATTAAGTTAGCACTAGAATCAATCCAAATTTGTAAATTTGAATCCTACCTAAGACATTCAAATTATTCCTATTGTATGATCATTCTATTACATAGAGGTTAATGATAATTCATGTAATGTTATGCTGACTAAATTTTGTCTCTTGTTTGTTCAAATTTTCACCATGAATATTTGATCAGTTTAGACTTAATTGCTTCTCTCCCCTACAAGCTTCTTTCACAGCGAATTCATTCAGGCCTGAGGATCCTAAGCTTTACTAAATTAAACACCTCAAATAATCCATTTCATGGAAAATTTCTTCAATACACATTCTCTATAATGTTCTAGAACCATCATATTCTACTCATCTATGCCACAACAAAAACATATCATCAATTTTAGTTATCGAAGCCACCAAGTCAAATGAATTTATATCATCGACTTCCTTTTAATCTCAAGCTATCCATTCATATCCTACACACGTAATGTTTAAAATGGTGTAAGATTCACTTCTACCTACGACTATGCTTATATTGTAATCATTATTATGTTTGTATGTTTAAGGTCAAACTAGTACATGTAGGCTCAAAACCCATCTTAGGTAATGCACCCTATTTGTTGAGTTGTGTACACATATACAAATATCATTTGTAATTAATCAATCAAGTGATTATTGTTTGTTTTTACTCAGTTTGACTTGCTTAAGGGAACCCTCAAATGTTAATCTCTCTTTTGTCCATGGGTTTCTTTCTCGTTGAAATCAAGGAGCAAAGTTCTAAGATTCAGAAGGTTCAACTTCAAACATCAGAAACTGGGTGAGTCTTACCATACCTTTTATGCTTAATTTTTGGTTGAAAAGAAAATAATTCATTTATTTGCAAAAGTAGGGTTTATTTATCTTCCGCTCCACAACAACTGCATCCAACAATTGTTGGGGACTTATTCCTTGTCACAAAGTACTATGATGATACCCACTACAAAAAGGAGTAATGTACTTAGCTTAAAATTAAAGGTGCAATCCAGATCATAGTGTGTGTATAGTTACACCATAACCTTTATCTCATAAATCACTACAATGTTATGTAAAAATATTGTAACCTATAATGAATACATGTGTTTATAGGCCACAAGCCATTTAACATTGTCAACTTTAATCATGAGTTTATACGGTCAAGTATGATAACCATGTCAAGTGACCCATTTATTGATTTATTTGTGTCAAGGGGATAACTCCTTAATTGAGTCATTTGCTTGCAAAACAATTTATTTATACATGTTATTTGGTTGTTGGGATTCATCTACCAGCCTGCCTCTTGGATTCCTACGTGACTATTCATATTCTATATGTATTTACATTATTTACAAAGTGTGTCAAACCATAATCCCAAGGATTAGGTTTCCAACGTTCCCCCTCTTAATTTGAAAGAGTGTTTGTGAGTGCGAGCATTGTTCTAAAGATTTCAAACTTTTCTCGTCCAAGTGCTTTGGTGAATATTTCTGTAATTTTCTTATTTATGGAATAATGTCGTAAATGGACTCTCTTGGCAGATTTCGAACTAAATGTTACTTTAAGTTGTTGTGCTTGGTTCAATCATGGAATCTGGGATTCTTGGCCAACTTGATTGCAGAAGTATTCTCAAACAATAAGGGAGTGAAATTCTCTTGCTTCTCTTGGAAATATTCAAGTATATTCCTGAGCCACACAATATCCTTTGTTGCGTCTACAACTACCACATATTCTTCTTTTGTTGTCGAATCTGTCGGAACTGACTATTTGCGAGATCTCTAGGAGATAGTTGTTGATCCAAGACTCATTATGTATCCATAAGTGGACACCCCTATTTATTTGTCACAATCAAAGTCTAAATAATTGTACGCAGTGAGTTTGAAGTCTTCCACCTTAGTGTACTTGATTCCAAATTCTTGAGTCCCTTTCAAGTACCTTATAACTCTTTTTGCAGCAAACCAGAGTCTTTCACAAGGTTTGTGCATGAATATGGAAAGAATGCCAAAATCATAAGAGATATGTGTTCTGGTTGTGGTAAGGTAGATAAGGATTCCAACAAGTTGTCGGCACTTGGCCACACCCTCAAATTATTTTCTTTCACTTGATGTGAGCTTCAAATTTTGTTCCATTATATTTGAGAGAGTATTGCATTCTGTCATACAGAATCTCTTAAAAAATTATCCAACATACTTTTTATAAGATATGAATATGTACTTAGGATGTTGAGTTACTTCAATTCCTAAATACTAATGAAGATATCCCATATCAATAATTTCAAATCCTTTCTTCAAATATTTCTTTATGGATGCTATATAACTTTAATTGTTCCCTATCATCAAAAGTTCATATACATACACCACAAGAAACACAACAAATATTCTAACTTTCTTCACAAACAATGTTGCGTCATCAATATTATAACATTTGAAATTTAGCTTTGGAATATGCTCTATTAGCTTTACATAGCATGCTTGAGGTGCTTGGTTCAGGCCATACAAGGATTTGACAAGTTTGCATACCTTCTTTTATTATCCCTTCATGACAAATACTTATGGTTGAGAAATGAAGACATTGTCTTTCAGGTCTCCATTCAACAAAGTTGTTTTACATCCATAGGGTGGACTTTCCACCCATTTTGTGTAGCCAAGGAGAGCAGACTACGGATGGTAGCCCATTTTGTTGTGGGGTCGAATTTTTGTTCAAAGTCAATTCCTTCTTTTCGTGCATAGCCTTTTGTCGTGATCCTTCATTTGTTCTTGTCAAATGAGACAACTTAATTGTATTTGTTCGTTCATAACCAATTGCATCCAATTGGTTTGGTTCCGACTAGAGGGTTAACTAGCTTCCAGGTTCCATTATTCATGAGTGCGTAGTACTCATTATGCATGGATTTTTTCCACTCATCACATGCAATCGATTCTATAAAGTAATTTGGTTCAAAATTAGTAGATAAAATCAATTCAGAATCAAATGAGACATCCATGTCATCACCTGAGTTATCAGCTTCTCCTCCATCTTCTCATCTGGTTTAACTTCTCATTCCTATCTTTCCAACTTCATATAGATGGACACTTTCAAGTGACTTCATAGTTCATTTCATAATATTCCTTGATGGTCCAGGTTTATCATTTGGAGGTGTGTCATTCTATTCAAGGTTCAATCTTCCATTCCTCTCAATCACATCATCCAGTTGTATCTATTGTTCAGGTGAAGTAGTTGGAACTTCTTCTTCATGAAATCGTTCATGGGGGGTGTCGATGCTTCAAAAGTAAATTCCAGATATTGATCTTACTCCAAGATCAGGATCCCCCCTTCAATATGTGTAATTTCATTATAAATTTCATAATATGTCTTTAGATGGGAAAACTTCTCTAGAAGATCAGGTTTTATTTCAATAGACTTGTCATTTTTATTAGTTTCAAGAAAAAATACTTCTCTGGAAACGATAATTTTCTTATTTACCTCATCATAAATACAGTATGCCTTGGAGGTGTCTGAATACCCCAATAAAATGCATCTTTGACTTATGGCACCAAGTTTTTTTATTTGCTCCTTTTGTATCAAGGAATGGCAGGTGGAACCAAAAACCCTGAGATTCCTAACTGAAGGAAGGTGGAAAAACCACATTTCAAGTGGAGTCTTGCCATCAAGAGAATGAGATGGAATTCTATTCTCAAATATGTTGCACGTACTACTGCATCTCCCCAAAACATTGGTTTCGCATTCTTGAAAAACATCATTGATCATGCCATATTCATTAATGTTCTGTTCATCCTTTCTGCCACAACATTTTGTTGAGGATTGTAGGGAACTAAAGTTTGATGTATAATCCCATGTTTATAAAGATAGTCTTTAAAATAACTAGAGGTGTATTCTTTACCATTATCAGAACAAAATGTACCTATATGCGCGTGTTCTTGATTCTCTATCCATGCATGAAAGTTCTTGAATGTTTGAAATGCTTCATACTTTGTCTTCAATAAATATAGCCAACACATTCTTGAATAGTCATCAACAAAGGTCATAAGGTACTTATTACCATTTGTAGAAGGAATTGGCATGGGGCCACATAAGTCAGAGTGAATCATCTCTGACTTTCTACTTGCTTTGAATTTAGACTCTTGAAAAGGTTGCTTACTATGCTTTCCTAGTATGCATGCATCAGATTTGTTCTTTTGCTTAGGAACAGTGGAAAAACCATATACACCATTATTTCTTAACAAACAAATATTGTTATAATTAAAATGACCAAATATAGCATGCCACAACAAAATGGATGATATATTACCTTCTTCGTACTGATATGTGTAGGAAAAGTATTGAACTCTTGTAGAAGATCCCCTCAACTTCAACAACTTTACATCTTCATATCCAATCATGATGAAGGCTTGTTGTCAGAATACTTCTTGTCTCTTCAATTCCATCAAACATGTGGATGAAACAACCTTGTTGTTGAATCTGCACTAAGGATAGCAAGGTTCTCTACAACTATGGAAGATATAGAACATTCTATAACACAAAATTAGGGAACCCAAGCAGCATGAGCATAATTCAACCAATTCCCTTTGGTCTGATGCTAGATTTTTCTTTCCTTTCTAGAATTTTCTTCTTTCCTTTTTTATATAGTTGGAGGTGGAACCCATATATTTTTTCTCTAGAAGAAGTTGATACCTCTCTTTCTCTTAGGCCTGTCGAGGTGAACCTATGAATCATTTAAGAAGTTTTCCTCTTTACAACATTATTGAACCTGGCGGAGATATCTTACAATGCACATGTGTTTGTGCATTCCATGTTGAAATATTGTAACTTTGAAGAATATTCTATTGTATTTTATTATTGTAATTTATTCAGAGATGTTTTATTCCTCTGTTGGGATGTTATTATTGTATTTGGTCATCATAAAGTCATGGGGTAAAACCTCCCTTGTAATTTGGATCGATAAAACCCTCTAGAAATAAATATTATATTCTTTTGAGTCTCCCTAGGTAAGTCGGCCCAGTTAAGTTTGTTGGGGACGACCTAGTTAGGAAAAAAGTCAAGTGGAAGATAAAGTATAAATAGGAGTGATGTGCTCCTCATTTGGATACACACTCACTTGTGTAATTCGCATAGGAGATATGTGTGTGTGTGTGTGTGTGTGTAAGGATAT
>LPNX010180410.1:227077-291552 GCA_001517045.1 Pseudotsuga menziesii | reverse complement strand
AGGTTAGGGAGGTTATAGCAGTTAATGGGATTAAGGTAAATGAAACAACTAATCTCCCATTAACTCGTGTTTTTAAAAACTAATTTTGAGGGAACCATGCGTGGGTATGTAGTAAAGCAACCCGCGCATGATGCGCAACTCTATACAATTGCAACCCGCGCATAGATGTATGCGCGACCTGCTGAACATAATACTCGCGCATATGCGCGAGATGCCAATAGAGATAGTCGCGCATGCACTCAAAATCTCAAAATAGCAAAGTAACCAGCTGGGCATATAGGCAATGTATTTCATCATCAACCAAGGTATAATGAAACTAGGAAAACCTCAATCCATAAGTGTCCTTTTGTGTGCCGACCTGAGGGATGTCAGCACTCGGACGGAGAGATGCCAATCAGCTGTATAACAGATGCCCCCTAATGTGTGAGGTCAGAGGGGAACGATGGCCGAAATACATTATAATACTAACTCTGGAGAAACTCAGAAGTCCAGTGGAGCAGAAGGAGTACCTGAAAACAATACATAATAATTTCATATACAAAGCTATATCTGAGGATGCTATGTTCAATTTACTGGAACACTAGCTCCTTTACAAGATAAGAGTACATCATATAATACGGGTAAAACCACGTATGTACAAAGGTGGATCAAAGCCAAAATATAACAATGATGAGTCTTCAAAGATCTGGAAGCTGGATATAGAAACGGAACATAGTCTTGCGCAACTTAGTTCATAAGTGAGGAACTAAGGTCTTCATACAGGATCCCAAAGAACCAAGTACAATCCAAGCCATGTGAATAAGGGTAAGCTGAAGTCGAACATGGAGAGGATTCAACAGTTTGTCAACCAATAGATGATAATTGACAACTGAAGCAAAGGAGTTCACTAATGATGAAAGTGAATCCAGAGGTACTACCGTCAAACTCGAGGTCTTCGTCATCAGGAAGTGCTGAAACTAAACCATGCTGTGATAAAGAAGGCAATAGATCCTTCAACGGATCACAAGAGTGACTAGGAACTGGGCAAAAGAAGGTAGACACAAGTAAAAGGATAACAGATATAACAATGATTGGATCAGGCTATAAATCAGAGAGTGGGAAGAATCCTTGAACAGTGAGCACGACACAGAGATGACCCAAGGCAGCGTATAACAGATAGATAGGACAACTAGACTTATCTTTCATGTAGGAGACATGATCAGATTCCCCATTGGAGTCGCCAGTTCTGTTGTACAGGATAATTCACCTAATAACCTAGGTCTGGGGGGTTACCAACATACTATGACCTTGCAGACAAATTGATTTTTAGAAGCACAGAACAGGAAATAGGAAAGTAGCAGGAACTTACTTGTGAAATACGAAGGTTGATCCAAGCTAGCTTCTTCCTCTCTGATCCACTTCCAAAATCTTCAGGATAATTCCTCCTTCACCTGTTAACAAAGATTCTTCCAAATACAGTATGATTCATATATAAAAATGCAGGCTAGGCAAATCATATATTATACTGAAATGAAAACATTCACCAATCTACAACACATGAAACACAATATGGAAGAAATTCTCTGCTTTATTAACAATAATAGAAGGAGTTTAGGTTACAACCCAATGTCTGAACAAGGGACTCCTCTGTCACCAAAGGACTCTGAGTTTCTCTGCTCCAAAGACTCTGTAGAAAATCCACCAGCATAACTTTGCTCTCCAAGTATGACCCCTAACACCCTCCCCAAGGCCTCTATTTATCTGAAGGAAATGAGGCAGTTCTCGAAGGTTAGGGAGGTTATAGCAGTTAATGGGATTAAGGTAAATGAAACAACTAATCTCCCATTAACTCGTGTTTTTAAAAACTAATTTTGAGGGAACCATGCGCGGGTCTGTAGTAAAGCAACCCGCGCATGATGCGTGACTCTATACAATTGCAACCCGCGCATAGATGTATGCGCGACCTGCTGAACATAATACTCGCGCATATGCGCGAGATGCCAATAGAGATAGTCGTGCATGCACTCAAAATCTCAAAATAGCAAAGTAACCAGCTGGGCATATAGGCAATGTATTTCATCATCAACCAAGGTATAATGAAACTAGGAAAACCTCAATCCATAAGTGTCCTTTTGTGTGCCGACCTGAGGGATGTCAGCACTCGGACGGAGAGGTGCCAATCAACTGTATAACAGGATACAGAGCACTTGTTTGGGGTTTTGTCTTTGTACTTTTGATCATTTATATTGAGGAAGTTTTTGTTGGGTTTTGTTCCCCTAGAGGGTTTCCCAAGATAAATCAGTGTCTATTTTGTGATTGTTGTTGGGCCTCGAAATTGTCTTTTATAGTGGATTTATTTGCATTAATTTCCGACCTATTTACCATAATTTAATACATCTATGTTCAATAAGGCTTTCTTTTACTATGTTTTATTAATTAAAATCTAGTAAATGTAAAATAAGTTAAATATGTTATTTTCATGTATTAAATGTAGTATTTTGCAAATAAAAGATGTTATGCACTTCATTCAGCCCCTTCTTTCGGTCCTGAGTTTTGAATTAGATTTGATTGCATGTTAGTTTACTAGTTTGGTTTACCCGTTTCTTCCGATCCTGCATATACAAATTGAAACCATAAAGTAATGAAAAGTTTTAAGAATTGGTTTAAATTTAAACAAAGGATAAAATAAAAATATTAAAAAGAAATTAAATATTAAAACAATTCTCTTAACTTTAAATCACTTTTTCAAACCCACTCATATCCAAGTTAACCAAAACATAAAATGGATTATGACATGGAATTTTAATAATTTATTAATTATTTAAATCATATGTCAACATGGCCAAACACCCTTTAATTCCTTTTGAATTGGGTTATTTAAATGATAAAAGTTCATATATGTATTCCTTTTAAAAACCATTTGTTTTAAAAACTTCATATTGAATATATTGTCATTTCATACTTTGGTTTTTGTTAACTAATATATTTTCTTTTATGTGCAGGCTGTGAAGTAATGCATGCATAATAGAGGATTAACACATGCATCACATGAGGGAGGCAAGCAACAAGAATCTGACACCCAATCAATGGAACTAAGCCACAATCCAACAACTCAGCACTCAATAGTCAATGTGGCCAACAAACCAGCATAAAATCCGCTCAAAATCTGGATTTATGAACTACAGCTCGTCCAGACACCCATGTAGACCACGTGTTTTTAATAGATAGTTTATTTTTGGGCTTGATTTGCAGGAAAACAGAAGCGAAATTGAAAATTATGGAAGATTGGTTTTGTGCAGAATATGCCCATTTCAATCACAGTGAGGAACTTTCGCCAAATTCATAGCCATTTGGGAGAAAATCGTGGTTCTTTGAAACCAACTTTTCCAGAAATTGTGGTTGGTCGTTTTCTGAATTTGTGGGTAGTTGTTACAGCATTGAAGAACCTCTATTTTTAGCAAGATGTGGTTGACCTGATCTCCATTGTAATCATCTTATAAATACCTCTTTGGTTTTGAAGAGAAGGGAGAAAAACTCTTTGTAAAGATTTGCTTCAGTTTAATAGAAAATATTTGTTTCAGCTGTGGATATATGGTTTTTGTCTTATGTGGGTGACTGATTGACTTAGCTTCACATCTCTGATTGCTTGGAGAGCCCCTCAACAACCAGAGGTTTCTTTTCTTGTTTATTTCTTTCATCTTTCTTCTATAGCTAGTTTAATTCACAGTCTGTTTTATTATCCTTGTAATGCAATTTTATTTCTGAATTAGACAGTTAACTGCACACATAGTTTGTTTTCAGTTTTGTTTTCAATCACCTCATTTCCAGTTTATTGATAGTCGATTTGCAAGCTAGTTAAATGGATTGTTGTTTATCAAATTAAATAGATTTAGTTTTATCTATTTCTTTTCTATTCTAAATTATCAGTTTAAACAATTTACATTTCAATTTATTAATATGCAATGATCTCTTTATGTTCTTGAATTTGTTTAAGTTTATTTTACTGTCAGATTTGACGATTAAATAGGTTAATTTATTATCCTTAGGCATTGTATTTACATGTGCATGAAATCAGCTGATAATTAGGTCATTTAGGTCTTTTTCTATCATTTTCTGTATACAGCCTCTCATTCGGACCGTTTGTTTCGACGGCCTGTTCGGCCTATCATACAGAAGGCATGTTTGGCCTGTCATACAGACCTTCATTCCAGCCTGAGATACAGTTTTTCATTCAGCCTTTAGTGTTGTCAATCTGTTTTAAGCCTGTTTCTTTAGTTTTTTTATTATGTTTCGACTATGGTAGTTAAGTAATGGTTATGTTTGTCTTTAGAAACATAGGTTAGATTGCTTAAAATATTTATTAAATTTTTATTTCTATTTTTCTCCTTTCACCCTATGTATTGTGTTTTGGTTTATTGTGGTTTCTGATTTCTTTCTTTAGTATCATTGTAATGTTTTGTAAGTATATCTTTGGTTTAGATTGTTTTCAGTATTAGATGCATGGGTTTTCAGTATTTTCAAATTTTGATGATAAAAAGTTCACATAACCTATTTTAGTGTAAGTTTACTTTTCCAATTGTAAATTAATTGCATGATCTTTTTCTGACAAGTTAAGATTCTTTAGTTTATGGTAGAGTTTGCTTAAGAGGTAGAGTAGAAGTATTTTGTTTTTCTGTTGTAGGTTTTCTTACAAATCGAATATATTTCCAGTTAATGTTTTGTACTTAGTTTTAGATTTGATTAATAAGCTCCAAGTTTAATTTTCTTTGATTAGTTTACTGTTTTGCAACGCATTTATTTATGCTTGGTCTTTAGAATGATATTTCTTTTGCTTTCTACGAATTTGCAATTAAATAGTTCATTGCTTTCCATAAATCATTTACACTTGCTTTCTTAGACGGGCATTTACTTATGCATACATGGAATAGTCTCCAATTTATAATATAGATCAGATAATTTGTTGCAAGTAATTAGTTTTTCTCTCATTAGTTAAATCGCTTTCGGACCAAGTGATTGCTTTCTAGATTAGTATTTGCAATTTCCTTACATAGAATAGATTAACATAGCATTAGACTAGTTTGATCTCAGTTATTGATTAGTTTCCTATCTTTGTAGAATAAATTAATATAATATTAGATTAGATTTGAATTTATAGTTACTTTTCAAGTTCTTAGTTAATTTCCTGTTTTTATAGATAGATTAAATTCTTGCATTTAACTCATGATAGTCATGCATGTAGATTAAAATCATATGGTTGCATGTTAGCACATCTGCATATTTAGTTAGCTTAGGTTAGTTCAAGCCTTCAATTCTGTAGATATAGTGTTTGCGTCTCATAAGCTCCCTTCTAGGGTTGACAATTAACTGTTGAATTAAATAGTGCATATTTTTCCCAACAATTGTGTTTCTTTCAATGATCTTGTATATGTTATTGTTGTGAAATTGAATTGAATACCAATGTTATCTATCTTATAATATTGAATCTTAACATGGTATCAGAGCTATCCTGAATAGGACAGCTTTCATAAGGTGAAACTCTCTCTCTCTTCTCCCTCGAACAAGAATTTAGGGTTTATGACAAAGTTGGAATTTTAGAAATATGATTACATAGAAACTTGTGCTTCCCTAGGGTGCATCTATTGAGCCCTATATCAAAATTTTTGAGTGGGTATAACTCCAGGAAAGTCAAACCCTAGTTTGACTTTGGACCAAAAAACTACAGATTAGAATTTTGCAAGTCAATTTTGAGAGGTGAAAATTTGGAATCTTCAAAAACCAAGTGTACCAATCAATTCACCTCAGTCAAGCACATCTCCTAGTAAGATCGGTTTTGTATTTTGAGAAATTTCATTTTTTGGTGACCTCCTAGATAAGATGGCCCCAAGCACTAAGCTTTAGGATAAGCTAGAAAACATAGAGAATTTTCGAGCATGGAAAAATAGGCCCTGGCCTCATTCTTAAATAGAATGATCTTTCCAAATACATCAAGGAATAAGTTGTGGATCTTGAAGAGGATGAACCTAAGGAGAAGCACAATAAAGACTTGATTAGGGAAATGAGGATCATTGTTGATTCTATCAAAGATAACTTGATTCCTCAAGTGTCATCCAAGAATACCCCAAATGAGATGTAAGATTCCCTAGATAGAATTTATGAACGAAGGAACATCAATAGAGAGATGAATTTGAGAACTCAATTGAAGAGTACCAAAATGTGCCAAGGAGAATCTATCCAAGACTACTTCACAAGGGTATCCTAGTTCAAGGAGAAACTAGAAGCCATTGGAGACTCCCTTGTTAAAGATGAGCTAGTTATGACTGCTCTCAATGGTCTCACTAGACCTTGGGATTCATTCATCCATGACTATGTGTGCCAGAAAGGAAAGCATGAAATTCGACATTGCAGTGGGAATATTACATTCAAGAGGAGGATAGAGTAGCCAATAAAGAAGCTCTACTTAAAGAAGATGATCAATCCCTATCCACCCATGCCAACAGAGGAAGAATTAAATCTAACTTCAATAAGAAAGCCACAAGGAGTCTCAACCTCCCAAGAATTTTCAATGGAAAAGAGGAAACAATCCAAGAAGAAACTACTCCAACTTTCAATGTTTCAATTGTGACAAGCTAGGACACATTGCCATAAATTGTCCATTGAAGAAAGAAGAATACAAGAAGAGGAACAACAAAAAAATACATCATGCACACCTATATGAATATGAATATGAATAACAAGAGGAAGAAGGACCTCGAATAAAACAAGCAAAAGAAGAAGATGCAGAAGAGTATGTATTATTCTATGCACTCTTTGGGTCTGTGACACCTGGAGAATATACATGGCTTATTGATAGTGGTTCTTCAAAGCACATGATGGGACAAAAGAAAACTCTATCAAAACTTAAAGAGAATAACTCTCCTCGGAAGGTATCATTAAGAGATTACTATCAATACCCTATCAAAGGAATTGGTGAAGCAAGCTACAAGCTTGATTCTGGAACCCCCACGAAGATGAAAGAAGTCTTATATGTACCAAGTTCGAAGAAGAACTTGATTTCTATCTCAGCATTAGATAAGAAAGGATATAGGGTTACTTTCATATATGGAAAAGGACTTATGTGGCCCAAACGAAAATCAATTGAAGATGCAGTTGTCATTGGTGAAGAAGAAGGAGTATTATATAATCTCAAGGGACATTCAAAAACATCCCTTATTCATGAGACCACTAGCCCAAGTGAATTATGGAATAGGAGGCTTGCTCACATCAACTACAAAGCACTACCCCATGTGAGCAAAGTAGTGATGGGTTTACCATATTTGAAGATCGATTGGGAATGCATTTGTAAAGCATGTGCAAAAGGAAAGAATATCAAGAATCCATTTCTGAAGAGTGAGACAAAGACTAAAGGTACGTTGGAGTTCATCCATTTATATGTATGTAGTCCAATGCCATCCACATATTTGAGTGGTTATGAATATTATGTTACATTTATTGATGACTATTCAAGAAGGACATGGATATATTTCTTGAAAGCAAAGGATGAAGTATTTGGAAAATTAAAGGAATTCAAAGCCTTGATAGAGAATAATTTAGAAAGAAGAATCAAGATACTCAGAACAGACAATGGTGGAGAACACACTTCAAAATATTTTGAAGAATTATGTAAAGAAGTTGGGATCAAGAGGTAACTAACTACTCCCTAGAATCCTCAACAGAATGGTGTTGCAGAAAGAAAGAATAGGACCATTATGGAAGTAGTGAAGACAATGATACATGATCAAGATAATCCAATGTATCTATGAGTTGAAGCAACAAGGATGATAGTTTATGTACATAATAGATTATCCCATAGTGCTCTTGGATTCAAGAATCAAGAAGAAATGTTCACAGGAAAGAATCCTAAAGTAAGACACCTCAAGATATTTGGTTTCCCAGTATGTGTTCACATACCAAAATAAAGGAGAACCAAGTTGGACCCTTCTGGAAAGAAGGGAATATTTGTTGGATACGATGAAGTCTCCAAAGCCTTTAGAATATGCATTCCAAGATTCCATCACATGGATATTAGTAGAGATGTAACATTTGATGAAGAAGCAGCTCTCAAGAGATCCAAAAAGTGCCAGCATGAAGAAGTATATGAAGAAGATATAACTCCTAGAAATGTAGAAATTTCACCCTCCCCGAAGATGAAACACCAGAATACCATGATATGCTAGAACCTCAAGAACCTCCCACTATGAATATGTCACGAAAGAGAAATTCTGCTTGGGGAAGAGAAATTATACAAGAAGCAGAGAAGTATGGAGCTCCAGAAGGCTCCACAAGAGTAAGCAAGAAGCCAAAGCCATTTTCTAGCTATGTGGATTTGATGTGTGATCTTGTAGATCAAGAACATACCAGTTATGAAGAATCTAAATAGACGAAATAATGGGTAGAAGCAATGACAAAAGAATACCAATCAATAATGAAGAATGATGTTTGGAATATAGTTCCCAAACTAGAAAGCAAATGTGTGGTATCTTCCAAATGGATCTACAAGATAAAGCACACAATTGATGGAAGTATTGAGAAATCAAAGGTAAGGTTTGTGGATAGAGGATTCTCTTAGAAAGAGGGAATTGATTATGAAGAGACATTTGTGTCAGTATCAAGGTACACTTCCATAAGAACCATCATGGCACTTGCATCCATGATGAAGTGTATTTTACACCAAATGGATGTGAATACAAATTTCCTAAACCGTATTATTCAGGAAGAGGTGTATGCAAGTTGAATAAGGCTCTATATGGGTTGAGGCAAGCTCCTAGAGCTCGATATGGAAGGATAGATAGTTTTATTATGAGCTTAGGATTTACCAAAAGTAAAGATGACCCTAACCTTTACTTTAAGGTTATGGATGATAAAACTGTCATATTATTGTTGTATGTGGATGATTTATTTCTAATAGGAAATGAGAAACATATTGTATAGTGCAAGAAGAAGCTCGCTGAAGAATTTCAGATGCAAGACCTTGGATTAATGAACTATTTTCTAGGTCTAGAAGTATGGAAGAACCCAAAAGGAATATTTCTCAACCAGGGAAAGTATGTTGTGGAAATCCTAAAAAAATAAAGATTTGATATGTTGGAATGTAAAGGCATGGCCACACCCATGGATACCAACCTGAAGTTGTTAGCTGATCAATCTACAGATTTAGTGGATGTGACTCAGTACAGACATATTACTAGGTCATTGATGTATATAACTAATACTAGACCAAATATATGTTTTTTTGTGAACACCCTGAGTTAGTATCTAGTTGATCCTAGACGTTTTCACTTGGTAGTCGCAAAGCATGTGATGAGGTACCTAAAAGGTATGATAGACTTTGTTCTATATTATGTTGGAGATCTTGAATATAGATTGTATGGTTATACAGATGTAGATTGGGATATAAGTTTCTCGGATAGAAAGAACACCTCAGGTGGATGTTATTGTCTGGTATCTGCGATGATCTCATGGTATAGTAGGAAGCAATCCAGTGTTTCTCTCAGAATAGCTGAAGCAGAGTATATATCATCTTGTTATGCTAGTTTTGAATCAATATTCCTTCAAAAATTGATTTCGGGTCCATTTTAAATGGATTTGGATACCACGGTGATTCCATGTGAAAAGCAGAGTTGTATAAATATGACGGAGAACTCAGTGTCCCATGACAAGTTAGAGCACATAGAAATTCAGTATTTTTACATACGGGATATGGTACATAATGGAGCTATAAAGCTCCAATATGTGAGCATCGATGATCAAGTTGTTGATGTGTTGACTAACCCTCTGTCTCGTGTAAATTTTGAATAATTATGTGACAATCTTGGTGTGGTTCGAAAATGACCTTCCTTGAAAGGGGGAGCAGTGATGATGATGTTGCATTGGGATTGTATCATCCCTAGAAATTAGTCCTAAAGTGATCCGAAGACTTTTATCTTCATGATGTGGTTGGGATTGTATCATCCCTGGAAATTAGTCCTAAAGTTATCCACAAAATTTTGTCTTTGTGATGTGGTTGGGATTGTATCATCCTTGGACATTAGCCCTAAAGTGATCCGCATAAATTTGTCTATGTGATGTGGTTGGGATTGTATCATCCCTGGACATTAGTCCTAAAGTGATCTATAGACTTTTGTCTCCGTGATGCGGTTGGGATTGTATCATCCATGTACATTAGTCCTAAAGTGATCCGCAGGCTTTTGTCTCTGTGATGTGGATGGGATTGTATCATCCATGTACATTAGTCCTAAAGTGATCCACAGGATTTTGTCTCTATGATGTGGCTAGGATTGTATCATCCCTGGACATTAGTCCTAAAGTGATCCTCAAAATTTTGTCTCAGTGATGTGGCTAGGATTGCATCATCCTTGGACTTACGTCCTTAAGAGAAATGGACTAATCATCCTATAATTGGATCATGTGTGTTGCAGGTTATGTTGTTGCAGATGATGTTGTAATTGATCGAAATATTAAGTGTTGTTGTAGATGATATAGTGATGCAGAAGATTAATATCAAAGATGAAGACTCAATGGTGTAGAAGATGATGCTCCAGTACTGAAGATATTGAATATGTTCCAGTTCTAGTTGTTGATGTTGTTGAAGAAAAATTCCAATGATTTATAGATGTATCACCTTGATGTTATTGATGATGCTCTCTCTCCTTGCTCCTACAGTTCATGTTGTTGATGCTCTCTCTCCTTGCTCCTACATTTGATGTTGCTACTATCAGTATAATACCCTTCTCATTAAGGGGGAGTGTTGAAATATTGTAACTTCGAATAATATTCTATTGTATTTTATTATTGTAATTTATTTGGAGATGTTTAATTCCTCCGTCGGAATGTTATTATTGTATTTGGTCATCATAGAGTCATGAGGTAAAACCTCCCTTGTAAGTAGGGTAGATAGAACCCTCCAAAAATTAATATTATATTGTTTTGAGTCTTCCTAAGTAAGTCGGACTTGTTAAGTTTGTTGGGGCCGACCTAGTTAGGGAAAAATTCAAGTGGAAGATAAATTATAAATAGGAGTGATGTGCTCCTCATTTGGACACACTCACTTGTGTAATTCGCATAGGAGAGAGATATCTGCAAGGAGAAGGAGCACTTGTTTGGGGTTTTGTCTTTGTACTTTTGATCATCTATATTGAGGAAGTTTTTGCTGGGTTTTCTTCCCCTATAGGGTTTCCCATGATAAATCGGTGTCTATTTGGGATTGTGTTTCTTTCAATGATCTTGTATATGTTATTGTTGTGAAATTGAATTGAATACTAATGTTATCTATCTTATCATATTGAATATTAACATTCCATATATGGGACATTTCTCTACATTCCATATATGAGAAACACAATGGAGGGAAAGTGATAATTGGTGATATTAAATAAGTTCCTATTCACAATATGTCAAGATCAGTTTCATTGCATCTTACGTAGTATAAAACTATAAAATATTCTCAAAATGTTTGAGTGGATCTCTCTCCTTCACATTATGATGTTGATGACAATGACATTATTGATGACTCACAAATTTTGTTCTACATAAGCCTCATTTTTTATACCTCTACAAGAGGCTATCTTCACCAAATTGTGGCTTCATATTAGTGTGGGAGATTGGAATTCATGGGGATAATATTTAATGTTGTATGTATGTGGCACATTTCAACATCCAAGGGAAGGGTGAATCTTGTGATGTTTCCACACCTCATGTTAAAATGTAATTCCCTGATTGTAAGCCTGAGAAATATGTGATTTCGATATTTGTTATTATGTGGCACTAGGTGCCTAGACTATGGGCTATGGACATTATTATTATTATTATATTATTATTTTCTTTTAATTAAATAAATAGCTCAACATGAACAACTAATGTAGCCAGGGGGTTGGGGTTAGAAGTTGTTGCTTTTCCTAACAGTACTCTATGTTTCCTACTTTTTATTTTAATGGACTTTAGAGATACTATTACACCTATTTGATGTTTTTCATGCACCCATGCACCCTTACTTGATGAGAATAATCTTGATTAGATTACAATGGGACATACTTTCCCATATCTCATGACTTATGCACCCCTTTTGAATATTTGTGTTCACCATGCTCCTAATTCAAGTTGTCTTTAGTTAGTCGAGTCAATTTCGGGAAATTTGAGTTCTCTTCAATCAGTTAGAGTGATTTTAGGGGAATTCGAGTCCTTGGTGAATTCAAGTTGTATTCAGTGCATGGGAATTATTTTGGGGGGATTTGACTCAGTCTTGGTAAATTCGAGTTATCTTCAGTGCATGGGCGTGATTTAAGGGAAACCGAGACAGACTTAGTGATTTCTAGTTACCTCTAGTGGTTGGGAGTGTTTTTTCCAATGAATTAGGGTTAATCTAAGTGGATTTGATTTACTCTCTTGAGAACCCAAATGGTCATCCAGTAGGTTGGCAAAAGGCCTCGGTGAATTAGATTTTCTTTCTAGTGAACCCAATCTATCCTCTTCTAGTGAATTTGAATTTCTAGTAAGGGATTTGAATTGGCATTTAATATTGATTCTTGGTTTTGGAGACTTGTCCTCTCATGGAATTCGAATTCTTGTGGATGGATTCAATTCACTCTCTATTCATAATTCTTGTTTTGTAGTGGATCATTCTTATGTTGGAAGGGTTTCTCTCTCATGAATTCGAATGCCTTTGGATGGATTTGAGTTGTCCTTTTTGCACATAGTTGTCATGCCCTTTTGGTTTGCAGGAGAAATTGAAAATCCTATGAGGGTGATTGTACACTGACCTATTCCAATGTGGAGACTATATATATTTTCTATTGAACATTGAAGTACCTTGAGAACCCTTATTTGTTTCTTATATGTTCAAGTGATCCCTGAGGGTGGATGGTGATTTCTTAAGGGACTGGATCAATGAAGGAAATCCCATTGCAGCAAGAAGTGTTGATGCAAAGAACATAAGCAGTTAGGGAATTTCTTGTGTCCCTTAGGTTGTGTCCTAAGTATTATCTATTAGAGATCTAATTAGAGAGTTCCCTAGTGTGTGGATCCATGGCTATTATTACCACTATTAGATGATGATTTATTTATGTTTATTGGTATCCAGTAGACCTAGTGTTTATGTTGATTATATGGTTGTATATGGTAGCATTTGGATCTGATATATTATGAGTTTAATGGTGTGGATTAGTGTCGTAAAATATGATATATTATAGTGTCATAATATTTGTTTATTGGAATGTCATAATGTTGATTTGATTATTGTTTTAAAGATGAAGTCTCTCTCTCTCTATATGTGTGTGTGTGTGTGTGTGTGTGTGTGAAACTATTAATTAGTTAAATGGCTATGGGTGGCTTCCCATAGATGTGATGATGATATCTAATTTATGTGTGAAAATGTTACTATATCCGGTTGTATTCATGTTACCATCACATTGCATCACATGTACATTTGGGGAACAGTTTGCATTGGAAGGGTCTTCTTCCTTTTAACGGCTAATTTTATTTATTTATTTGTCTTTTTGGCATACTTTCCTAACCTTAGAGAACCTTATTCTACTATGCATAATTTAGAATCAACACTTACCCTTGTTAGAATCGGGTGTACCCTATCCCAGTGGTGTGATTTGGGGTTTGGTCCATTACATCAAATTAAGGGGGTGTGTTGAGTTTTGTTTCTATACATCAACTCATTATATCTCATCCATGTAGTCGGCCTTATATTGAATTGGATATATATACAAACACTATCATATGTATCTCAACCACAATTGATGTGATTTTAAGTTGGGTATCTTTTCATTTGCCAAGGAAAACCTCACAAGGTGCCCCCTTCGTCCTTGAAATATCTAGATGGAGGTCTCAACCACCAACAACAGTAGCCATTGAGAATCTGAGACACTTGAACAAATTTTAACATGTGATCTATTGCCTCGATGTCGGGAATATTCATTAGGCGGATGGCTCAGTCGATTGAGATAACCCTTGGGGAATATTTAGGAAAGAATATATGCACCCACTCTCATTTGTAATTTTGCCACAACTAACAATATATTGATGTGGGGGTCTATAGGTCCACGCAATCATTGTTTTTATTTGTGGCCCCTAATTCATCTTAGGGGTGGGTATTGAAAATGGTGTAAGATTTACTTTCAGCCATGAATAACCTTATAATGTAATCATCATAATATTTATAAGTTTGGTTAAATCCAACCTAGTAAACTCAGCTCATAACCCCCCTTGGGGAAGGAACCCTCATCTTGAGCAATGTATATTTACATAACGCTCATTTGTATTAATCATTCAAATGATTCTTATTAGTATTTTATCAAGGTGATTTTCCTAAGGGCACCCTCAAGTGTTGCACTCTCCTTTATCCATGGGTTTCCTTCTCTTTCTATCACACTTGGGTTAATTCTTTCTCTAGAGTTACGACCCTCTTAGCTAATTTCTCTCCAAAAATTTTATTATCTTAGTGCATGGCTCTAAGATGTGCATGAGTGTCAATATCAAGTTTGAATAATAATGGCTTGGCATTTCCTTATATATAGGAAATATATAATTCTATAAAATACATCATGGAAAATACAATGTCAAGGGTAAGTATTGTCATAAGACAATATACATTGGTGCTCTTCTCACCTAAAATGTTTGAGGTTATCTAATATATTTATGAAAAAAAATACACTTGATCTTTTGCATTGAGACTTACTCGAGGTGTATAACTCAACAAATTTGTTTTCTTTTCTTTTTATGAAATAACTAAATAAAAATGGGTAATTAAAACTATTTGTATCTCTATCATAATCTCTTAATTAGGAATAATAGTATTGATATCACATTGAAAGACTACTAAATAACCACAATGGATACATTTACCCATACCATGCTCTATGCTAAAAAAAATGGCATACATGTAAGCTCCTAGCATAATAATAAGCTTACCACAAGGTGGAGAAAGACACAGATAAGACTAATATCTCATTGAAAAATCCCATAATGTCTCAAAATACAAATTCAACTCTACAGAGTAGAAAAATAACACCTTATCCCAAACAATATTAGACCCAATAAATCATGGCCTAAGCTTCCCAAATGTGAATTGATTTTAAATTTAATATGTGCATACCTCTCTTGAAAAGTATATAATGAATCAAATTGGATCGTCTCTAATAAATATTTCGGATGATCATAACAACATATATTTCACATTGACCCTCATGATTGGCAACTAAAAAACATGAAAATTATGCCTTAAAATGGTATTATTGTATCAGTTAAATTATATATGATTCTATCATGCTAAGATTTCCTATTAATTATAATATTCCAAGATGCATCCTCATTATTCATATTTAGACAAACCATTTTCAAGCTTTCAAAACGAGGCCCAACATATCCAAATGGAACAGCGGTGTTGATCAACGCCATTAAATTAAGAAGTGTCCCTTTATAAGAAGATCTCAAATTGCACAATGCATTATGTGAAATTATATGTCAAAGGGGGTTACAATCTCACTAATAAATAGTCTTAGGGTTCCCTTAACACCCCAAAGAGCGGGGTGGCAATAGCCAATAAAGTGGTTCACCATAAATGGCTTGATCAAGCATTCCCAATGTTCTAATAACCCCTCAAGTTGGGTTTCAAATAAATATTCTCACAACCCATCTTAAACAGAAAATGGTTCAATGAAGGTGGAATTAACTTAGCACCACTCCTTAATGGAAGCATCATGTAACCAACATCACTAATACATCATGTCTTAAAATACTCGAGATCTCACATCTACCATCATCGCCCCTTTAACAGCACCAGGATAGGAATATTGGAAACCAAAATAGTTGACCATGATGAGGTACTACATAATAGTTACCTCCACAAAAACCCCATTCAATCATATTTGGAACATAGTAAAGAAAACCCATGCAACAAGACTCACAACAGAGAATTATTTAGAACTTGAAGCTCTAAAACATCTCCACACATAGGTGGGGGAATGAGAGCCTATGTGTGGACATGTTTTAGAGCTTAGCCTCCAATACTTAAGAAAAGACAAACAAAACATAACTTTTGTCTATAACTACAAACCAAACAAGTCTACTAGTCCACCTACATAAGGCCATTTTTATACTCAAAATCTAAGTGGATAAATATTCCACAATATAATAAGCATGTTTAAACAAAATGAGGCACTACGGAGAATGGAATCTTCGTATACTCAGCTCCAACATATAGTTTCCTAATCAAACTACAAAGGATTTTAACAACCATCAAAATGGATATATAAAATATTTGTACTGCAGTAGATCCAACATACTGCAACCAAGAGATTCGATCTATAGTTTATACTTCTATAACAATGGCTTTACCAATGTTCCTTCACTATCCTATTCAAGCCATATACTCTGTCTCTAATTCTCAAATAACCAAATATATATATATTCCACAACATATCCTTCAATGTTGTAATGAAAATAACAAGGCAAAGTGGGAACTAAAACCTTGGTCTACTACTTCAAATCCAATAGATTTACCAACTTGCTAACATAATCAATTGATAAATAGAATGTTAAAAAAATTATATCTCTAACTTCTTTAAATTTATCTACCTGAGTCAATGCTTTAGTCAAAATTCAATATGTTGGTCGATATTAATTATCTTAAGCACACAATCTTCATAAGAAGATCTCAAAGATATTAATCCATTATGTGTAGTTGTATGTCAAATGAGGCTAGAGACTCACCAATAAATAGAGTTAGGGTTCATCTCTAAAACCACAAAGACTTGGACCATAATAACTGTTGGAATAATCAAAACCCATTCCATACTTAGGATATAAAATTTAATCATTTTGGTTAAATTCCTAGGTCCTACACTAGCTAGTTGGCATCCACTTGAATTTTTGTGCTTAAACTTTCCAAAACTGCCTCCATGAGCACCTTGGAAAGATTCTGGATAAGATTCTTCCAACCCATCAGACTTCCTAGTTTAGTAAGATTGCATTCCTTCCTTATCTAGAGTTTCTTTCTTTTTTTGCAGTTTCAAGGCAAAAGGTAAAGCTAGTTTTAAGGTAAACTACATTGTTTTTGTCACAACTCACCCTCCTTATTTTTCTCACCTAAAAGCATGATCTCGTCCACGTCCTTTATGTCATGGAGAGAAACTCCCTATGGCTTGGGGTGTACCACAACATACTTATTGACACCATAAATCAATCATTTCCAATATGCAAGAGCAATAAAGACATCTAACACTAAGGGATGTTAATATTACCTTGTTTTGGATGGTTGATGTAGATCCCCATTGATCTTTTCCAACATGCTTTCATTCACAATTTGCTCTCAACAATAGTAAACACAACAAGCATGCTATATATTCAAGTGTTAGGACTACTCTAGAATATATAATCAATCATGTATAAGAAAATAAATACATTTATGGATACAATATTCATATTTATGCACATATATTGGACAGGAAATGGATATTTCTATTAATAAAACAGAGATACAATAGTGACAACCTTTGTCGGCACTTCTTCAAACCCGAGAAACTGAGTCATCCACCTGGGCCTCCACCACTTCAATCCTCCATCTCTCAATGGAAATCTTACAAAGAAAGGGCAAGCTTGGGAAGAGCAGCAATGTGTGCTCCAAAGGGACATAGGGATGCAGACTCAAGCATAAACAAGTGAGGCAACAATGAACTATAGTTTCCTTGCTCTCCAATTTATCCTCCTTCAATGTATCTAAGAGGCTCAATATATAGCACTCCAAATAGGAAATGAAGGGTCAAGTTCGAGCGTTCTCAAGGCATATGGAAGGCCAAGAGTCAAGTTATTCAGGACTCTATGAGGAAAACTCCAAAAAAATTTCGCTTTATGTGCATTTCCCAATGTACACATGTTTTGGCTCAAAAGTTGCATATACATGTGAGTATGGCTTTAAAAGTCACGTATACACATAAACAGGTGTTTTGGGGGGACTTTCTTGGGACATCAAAGTATAATATGAGAAAAGGGGGTCTAGAGAGTATGGAGAGGGACATGGAAGGCCATAAAGATGTGATCTACCAAGTGTGGTAAAATAAACTATAACAGATGCCCCCTAATGTGTGAGGTCGGAGGGGTGACATGATGACCGAAATACATTATATCCATCCCATAAGTGGAGTAATGAAGACCCAGGTTGAAGAAAAAGCCACTCATCAGTACAATACAATGATCAATCTCTGCATATGACTGCAAATATACATATAGCAGTCCCACATACATAAGAGTACAATGGCCATGAATATGCATGATATACAAATGCCATGTGTGGTCATCGCCATGTAAAATATACAATGAATCAAGATATCCATAATGGATGAAGCTATCTAATATACAATGGAATCTGGTCACGAGAGCTAACATCTCATGAATACTGGCACGATCAAGGAGGTAGCATATGTGAAATCCCACCAATCTCGGAGGTCTTCTACGCAAACCTCTACGAGTACATGTCCTACCATGTGAATAAAGGTGTCAAGGTCGAACATGATAGTGCATCGTCTGATTACCAATCATTCTGTTATAGAGAGAAAATTCCTATGGCTTGGGGTGTACCAAAACATATTGAATGACACCAGAAATCAATCCTTTCCAATACACAAGAGAAATAAATACATCTAACACTAAGGGATATGAATCGTACCTTATTTTGGACGGTTGATGTAGATCCCGATTGATCTTTTCCAACACACTTGCATTCACAATTCGCTCTCAACAACTACAAACAAGAAAAGAATGCTATATATTCAAGTGTTAGGCCTACTATAGCATATATAATCAATCATGTATAAGCAAATAAATACATCCATGGATACAATATTCATATTTATGCACATGTATTGGACAGGAAATGGATTTTCTATTAATAAAATAGAGATACAATAGTGACAACCTCTGTCGGCACTTCTTCGAACTCGAGAAACCGAGTCCTCCACCTGGGCCTCCACCACTTCAATCCTCCATCTCACAATGGCAAGCTTACAAATCAAAGGAAATATTGGGAAGAGCGGCACTACATGCTCCAAAGGGACAAAGGGATGCAGACACAAGCATAAATAAGTGAGGCAACAATGAACTATAGTTTCCTTGCTCTCCAATTTATCCTCCTTCAATGTATCCAAGAGGCTCAATATATAGCACTCCAAATAGGCAATGGAGGGTCGAGTCCGAATGTTCTCAAGGCATATGGAAGGCCAAGAGTCAAGTTATCTAGGACTCTATGAGGAAAAATCCAAAAATTTTTGGCTTTATGTACATTTCCCTATGTACACGGGTTTTGTCTCAAACGTTGCGTATACATGCGAGTATGGCTTTAAAAGTCATGGATACAGATAAATAGGTGTTTTTTGGGGACTTTCTTGGGACATCAAAGTATAATATGAGAAAAGGGGGTCCAAGGAGTCTGCAAAGGGACATGGAAGGCCAGAAAGATGTGATCTACCAATTTTGGTAAAATCAGCTATAACACCTTCACTTATCAGTTGTAACAACTCATTCATCCAATTCGTGAGCATCTTGACAGATTAGGAAAGTGTTTTATGCACCTATCAGGGATTTTGACTAGTTTAGTAATCCTGCTTTTGTATTGATTCGAAAGACATATTTATTTTTTGAATACCTGATGTATCTACATGATTGAACAGCCTATTTCTATATAAGATTGGCTGGTGTAAGATGATAGAAAAACAGTTTGTGTTATTCAACATATTCAATCTCCTTTTCAGTGTTTCTTGCAGATTTTTCAAGCAATTTTGTGAGTTCAATTGATTTAAGCTTGGGATTAATTTCCACGTGGTATCAAATCCTTGGTAGCTCTATTGTTCTCCTCTTCTATTTCTTTTTCAGGGTCGACATCATTCACTGGGAGCTCATTCTATCTGTTCAAGGGCGTAGTTGTTGAAGAATGGATCAATCTCACAATATCATCTTGACTCCATTCAACTACTTTGAATGGAAAGCACAAATCAATATTCTGATGAGGAGTAAAGGCCTCTACATCGTGACCATGGAAATGGAAGTTGAGCCTAATGCAACAGCAAAGAATATCAAATGGCATAATAAGATATATGGGCTATATGGTCTCTTATGTCTCAGCATTTCCAAAGACCTTCTATTCCATCTTTATGGATTGTCATCACCAGATGAAGTATGGGTGAAGATTCAAAATTTATTTGGGAAGACATATGATATGAGGGGTCATCAACTGGATAACAAGTTGATTTCACTGAGTCCAAGAAGCTTTAAATCCTTGCAAGTCTACTTCTCCAAATTCAAATCATTGGTTTTGCAGCTAAAATAGTATGGTATAGACAAGAAAGATGAACAAATAGTATTGGCCATCCTTTCAAAGCTTGGCCCTAAATACTCAGTGTTTTTTTTTACCTTCCATGCCACAAAGATGACAGCTTGAACCTGGAAGATGCCTTCATTGGCAGATTTCGTGGAATCCTTGACTCATGAGAAAGAAAAATCGGTCATGATGGGTACCATAAAAACTTCCAAAGATCAAGATTTGGTTGTTGGATATTCCAAGATCAATTCCAAATGAAAGAAGAAGGCTAAGAAGCCTCCATATCAAAAAGGAGACAAGTCCAAGTATCATGAGGAGTCCTCAAACTCCAAGAAGAAGAACTCCCAGAAGAATAAAGGTAAATGTAAAATGAGCAAGTGTGCATACTATGGTAATGGATTTCATCATGATATCTCTTACATTAAGAATCAAATCAATATGTTGACTCAACTCCTAGAGAAGCACAGCATCTCCCTTCCTGAAGACGCAAATAAGAAGGAAGGAGGACCTAGTTTCGAAGACAAGGAGAGAGTTCATGCCCTGGTTGCAAGAACTGTAAGATCTCCTTCCTTTATCATTGATTCTGGAGCTTCTAGGAACATGGTTTCAACAATGGAGGCCTTCTCTTCTCTTGATAATTCGAATGGTCCAAATATTTTCTTGGGCGACATCTCAGAAATTGAAAGTAAGGGTAAGGGTATCATATATTTTGACCATGGTTCCTTCAATAATGTCTTGTATGTCCTAGGTCTTGTTGCTAACTTCTTGTCAGTCTACCAAATGACCCACACTCGGTCTCCTAAGAAGGTTGTTTTCTCTCCCAATGATGTTGAAATCTATGATATTGTAAATGGTAGATTCATTGTTAAAGGTTTTGTCGATCATATCTCAAAAGTGTATAGGTTCTCACACTTACTCATGTATTTCTCTAACCCCTCTGCTCTCCTCACTCATACTAATGAAGCCAACAAGCTTTGGCATGAGAGGTTTGGCCATCTAAATTAGAAATATCTTTCATATTTGTGTGAAAAGGACATGGTTTCAGGGCTTCCAAAGATCATTTTTTCCAAAGGATTTTGTCAAGGTTGCATTCTAGGAAAAAACCCAGAGCATAAGTATTAGAGAATCAGTCATGAGTGAACCTCTACACCTCTTCAACTCATCCACAATGACATTGTTGGTAATTTCCATCATATGTCCATGAGTTAAGCCAAGTATGTATTAACCTTTATAGATGACTTTTCCAGATACTGTTGGTTTTACTTCCTTAAAATCAAGTCTGAAGTTTTTGACCTCTTCAAGGTTTTTAAATCCTTGGTGGAGAACCAATCTGGGAGGAAACTCAACATCCTTAGATCTGGTAATGGTGGTGAATATGTCAAGTGTGGTTTCATTCAATATTGTAAAGATGTAGGTATCCAGATGCAACTCTCTATTCCTTACACACCTCAGTAGAATGGTGTTGCTGAGAGGAAGAATAGATCCCTCAAGGAGATGGCTACATGTATGATGGAGTCTAATACTTTTCCACCAAAGTTTAGGGATGAAGCTATAAATTGTGCATCCTACATCTAGAATAGAGTGCCTCACAAGAAACTTAATGGAGTCACTCCTTTCGAATCTTGGAGTGGACACAAGCCTGATGTGTCTCATTTCATGATTTTTGGCTCAAGGGCATGGGCTAGAATTCCATTAGACAAGAGGAAGGATTTGGAACCCCAAATTCAAGAGTTCCTATTTGCTGGGTATTATGAATATTCCAAAGGGTATAATATGATAAACATGAACACTCAAAGAGCCTTCATTGGAAGGAGTGTTCAGTTTGAAGAAGAGCCTATGCCAATAAGAGAAATTGGAGATTCTTCTTCACCACCACCACCTTTGACTATAAGTGAAGAGACTAATGAAGTTTGTGATTTTGATATGTCTGGTAATGATGATTTAATTGTAGATCCTAACAGTCCCACAATTCCAAAGTGGGAAGCAAAGACCATTCAAGCAGCTGGGGAACTAGTTGGGAATCCTAGTGATCCTAAGAGGATTAGATCTCAATTCGAGAGTGTTATTTCTGTCAAGGACCCTTTATTTGTTGAGAAGTGTTATATAATGATTAAATATGACCCACAAAAATATGAAGAAGAATCAAAATATCCAATATGGAAAACAACCATGAAGGAGGAATACCATTCGCTCCAGAAGAATGACACATGGGAACTAGTCAATCTTCCCCCAAGGAGAAAGCTATTCAAGTGTAAGTGGATATTCAAAAATAAATTTCTTGATGATGGCTCTTCTCTGAAGTATAAGGCAATTTTAGTGTCCAATGGCTTCTCCTAAGTTCAAGGCATTGACTACAATGAAGCCTTTGCACCAATGGCAAAGATGGACTCCATAAGACTAGTTTTGGCCATTGCAGCTTCCAAGCAATGGGAGGTACACAACATGGATGTAAAGAGTGTATTTATACATGGATATATGAAAGAATAAATATATATGCAGCATCCAAAATGTTTTTTGACTAATCCATCTCTTGTGTGTAGGTTGAAGAAATCATTGTATGGGATAAAACAAGCTCTCGGAGCTTGGAATACCAAGATTGATGGCTTTTTGTTATCACTGAACTATTCTAGATGAAAGTCTAATCCAAATGTCTATTTGAAGTTTATTAATGGTTCTTTTATCATTATTGTATTATATTTGGGTGATATTCTAATCACAGGAAGTTCCAAGAAATGAATTGCCTCTTTGAAGAGTGCAATGAACCATACCTTCTCCATGACTGATTTGGGAATGTTAAGACAATTTTTGGGGATTGAAATTTCTCAATCAAATCTTGGAATCAAGGTACATCAGTCCAAGTATGCTTCAGACCTTCTAATCAATCAAAATGAAGGATTTAAATCCAAGCAAGAATCATTTCCTTTCAAGAGTTAACCTTGAAGAAGCGCAGTCAACTCCATTGGTAGGCAACTGGTTGGTTGTATTCTTTATTTGACTCATACTCAACTTGGTATTTATTATGTAGTGAGTGTGGCTTTCAGGAACATGGATCAGAGTCATGTCATCCATTGGAGGGCAGCAAATAGAATCCTAAACTTTGTACAAGGAACAAGAACACATGGGATTCACTATGTTGCACAATCTAGTCTAGAGTTAGTTGGTTTTACCGACTCTCATTGGGCAGGTGATAACATTGATAGAAAATCAACTTCTGGATATGTGTTTATGCTTGCATATGGACCAATCAGCTGGTCAAGTAAGAAGCAAAGTGAAATTTCACTGTAATCTATAGAGGCGGAATACATAGGAGCTGTGAATGCAGCTACTCGGTGTTTGTGGTTGCAAGGTATACTTGGAGTTTGGGATCGAGTCTAAGACTTCTACAGTCATCTATTGTAAAAAAAAAGTACTATTTGAATCTTAATTGATCTAGTACTGAGGTAGCTAACCAAACACATAGAGATCCATATGCACTACATCAGAGGACTTGTGCATGATGGGGTCATTGCTCTGCATTATTGTGCATCATCTAAGCAAGTTGCAGACATATTCACCATGGTGTTTTCTGAGAATACTTTCAGAAATCCCAAATCACTGTTGGGGATAGTTGATCATGTGGTAAATACTAATTGAAGACAATATTTTTTATAGTCTTGTTTATGTCCATGTTTAAGGGAGGATTTTCCCCTTTGTGGTTTTGCCTCTTTCCTTGTTTTGTATGGACAAGCAGTATGTAAAGGGTGACTAAGCCTTGTTTCTAGGCCCTATATCTCTGATATATTTTTGATATTTTACATGATTCGGGCTTAAGAGGGGGTGTTGTAATAATCAAAACCCATTCCCATACTTAGGATATAGAATTTAATCAGTTTGGTTAAATTCCTAGGTCGTACACATGCTAGTTGGAATCCACTTGCATTTGTGTGGTCAAACTTGCCAAAACTACCTCCATGAGTGCTTTGGAAATAATCTAGATAAGGTACTTCCAACCCATCAGAATTCCTAGTTTAGTAAGTGTGCATTCCTTCCTTATCCAGAGCTTCCTTCTTTTTCTGCAGTTTTAAGGCAAAAGGTAAAGCTAGTTTTAAGGTAGACTGTCTTTTTTTTGTCACAACTCGCCCTCATTTTGCTCACCTAAAAACATGATTTAGTACACTTTCCTTCATTTATCATTTGTAACAACTCATCCAACCAATTCATGAGCCTCTTGATATATTAGGAAAGTGTTTTATGCACTATTGGGGAATTTTGACTAGTTTAGTAAGCCTACTTTTGTACTGATTCGAATGGAATCTTTATGCTTTTGAATCCCTGATGTATCTACATGATTGAATAGCCTATTTATATATAAGGTTGTTTGGTGTAAGATAATATAACAACAGTTTGTGTTATTCAACATATTCAGTCTCCTTTTGAGTGTTTCTTGCATATTTTTCAAGCAATTTTGTGAGTTCAATTGATCTAAGCTTAGGCTTAATTTCCATGATAACTGTTAAAATGGTCAACCGTAAATCAAATATTGATCAAGTAGTCCCAAAATTCCAATAAACCCTTCACAGTAGGTTTACAATAAATATTCTCACATCCTCCCTAATCACAACATGGAGGATCTATGATAGTGGAATTATCTCAACACCGTCCCTTAATGAAAAGCTCATGTAATGAACATCACCATTGCATCATGTCTTGAAAACTTGATAGATGCCACATCTCCGATGAGTCCCCCCTTAACATAATTTGGGTAAGAATAGTAAGAACCAAAATATCTAACTCAAATTAGGGGAATTTTGAGGTCTAAAATGGGCCTCCAAACAAAAAAAATACTATCTAAATCAACTTTAAAAGAACCAATCACATTCCAAAGAATGACATCATCTATTATAGTTGAGGTGGCATTACTTGAGTTAAAGGTACTTACTTGTCAATTTCTAAATGGTGGATGTAAACCCATAGTTTACTATACTCATAATGGAAAAAATAGTCATACATTATTTTTGAATATAATATTTATATGCTTAGTACTTTTAAGTACTTACAAAATAAAATACTTTAAAATAATTTCATATATAATAAATATTTTAATATAAAACCTATTATTAAAAGCAAAAATAAAATTTAAAGTCAAAATTCTATGACTTACTTCATATAATAAATATGGATGTAATTATGTACTTCATATAATGAATATGTAGTACTTCATATTATTATTATATAATAATAAAAATATAGTCCTTCAAACTTTATTTCATGATTTAAATTTCCATTTATATGTGAGTACTTGGTATGATGAATATGTGATAGCACTAAATTTATATAAAATATTAAATAAGTTATGAGGCAGTTATAAAATAGTATTCAAGTTTTAATATATATATATTGGTTATAAAAAAAATAGAATATAATATTTTTATAAATAAATAATTTTTTAATTTATATATTTATGATAAATAAATATTGATATAAATTTAAAATTTAAATTTTAAATGTTTGTAGATTTAACTTTTAGTTAAATTAAACTAAATTATATTAATTATATTTATGTGTATTTAATATTTATTTTTTAAATTTTAATTTATAATTACAAATATAAGTTTAAAATTATTTAATAAATATTAGTTAAATTGGGTTTATATATATATATATATATATATATATAAACTTTAACTTAAATTTAGAATTCATAATTAAAGTATTTTACTTTATTTTATTTATTATTACTTTCTTTTAGTACATCTATGTACTAAAGTACTTATATTTCTAGTCATATTTATGTACTCAAGAAAAGATATTTTTTTCTTATTTTATTTTTAGACATCTTTTCAATTTAACTCAATCATAGTTACATAAATTGAAGTGCAAGAGGTGAGTTGTAGATAAACCTTCCCCACAAAATGACTAACTCGTATTATTTTATTATATCTCTTATGAGGCCCATTTTAGACCTCAAAATTCCCCTAATATGGTAAGGAACAACAAAGGAATGACCTCTAGAATACCTCTACCCAATCCTCTTTGAAGCACAACTAATAAAATTAATGCTACAATGCTCAAATGGAGAGCTCTTTAGAGCATGAACCTCACAAACATCTACAAACCTAAAAGTAGAGAAACAAAGAGCTTATGTACAAATGGTAAAAACAAGATTCCCAAAATTATGTAATAAAAAAATAAAACCCTTTTCAGAATTAACTCTCAACCTCTTACTCTGCTTAATGTTATTTTCCAAGTATCACCAACATCAACAACATAAATAAAAGTTGTTCATATAGCAATTTAAAAAAAAAACATAATAAGGACTAAGTCATCCTTTTCCTACAACAATAGATACATAAGTAACAACACAATATTAGGAATACCCCACACCAATCTAAAGTTGGCAATAGGGATAGATCCATTGGTCACAAAGATTAGATAAAGAAGCCCTCATTTGAAACTCAAATCTCTCAAGTACAACTTGTAAACAATTATCAATGGAGTTGGTGGAATTTCATTTGTTCTTAACATTTCAATATTACTAGTTTTCATACTTAATCAATAAAATATTTTATGTTGAGAATTTATCATTACAAGCATTCTCATGAATTGGCATTGAAAGCATTATGCTCTTACAACCACACCAAACTTTTGTAAAATTCTATGTATACATTTGTACTTTAGCTGATAGTAGCAAAATTCCACTAAATTGACCAATCCCATACAATTCAGGTGCAAATGCAATTCGATTGAATGTTTCTCTCAATACAAATCCAATTTGTGTTATGGTTATAAAAGTTGGCATAGCCATTTGATTCATATTATTGTTATTTGTATCACAAAATAATAACAAAATTGTATAGAAATTATTATTGTTATTGATAAATGATCCAAATTAATTCATGGGAAAACATTAATGACCTCCCAATAAAAAAATTAATGCAATTCAATAATATTTGTACATTTCACCATATAGTTATTTCATTTTCTCTTTCCTTTTTATCTCTTTTCTGTTGGCTCTAGTGAATTGCATAGAAGATCCAAATAATTGTTACTTATAGATCAAGTATGTTACCAACAACACCAACACTTATAGAGCAACAATGCTACTTTGATATAGTTTTCTATACATATATAACCAAATAGATGACAAAGTCCTTAACCAAAAGAAAATTTGTGCATTGATCTACAACTATATATGTTGGTTTTCATTTTATTTAACTATATAAAAAAAATTATTTTCTAAAGTATTAAATACATTACACATTTTTTCATATTAGTAAGATTTTTATTTTTGTATTTTTATTTTCTAAAATTTTAAATACTTCAGACATATTTTTCAAACTAGATTTTTTAATACATTTTTTTCTAGATTGTATAGAATCTAAATCCGAATCCATATATGATTTATGATACCATATTTAATTGTTCATGTCAAATGTATTGTTATGTTTGACACCTTCCTTTGAACTTGGTCATTTTCATGCTTGTTAGATAAGCTTGCATAACTTAAACCTTGGTTGCACCCAAGCCTGCACCTAAGCACTTAGATCATAGGGTAAGAGAGAGGAAGACTTGTATTTTTGACACCTTGCTCTGAACTTGATAATATATCATACTTGTCAAAAAACAGGCATAGGCTAACCCTTGGTTGCACCCAAGCCTACACCTAAGCACTTAGATCACAAGGGAAAGAGAGAGGAAAATTTTTATCTCTGATATCCTTGGTTGCAGCCAAGCTTACACCTAGGCACTTAGATCACAAGGTAAGAGAGTGGAAGATTTTATAAATCAATTTGAATTTTATAATTACAAAATGAAGTATTATTCTTATTTCAAACAAAGATGTCATATATCACACAATATTTATAAAAGACTTCAAATTTTATAATCATGAATTAAAGTAACAATGATTATAAATTGATTTCAATCTTTTTAAAAATGAACTAAAGTAATATTCTTAATTAAGAGTTCGACAAATCCATGTATGAAAAAACAATACCAAACAAAATATAAAACAGAAGAATTGATGGCTCACACACAGTGCACAAATATTTACTTCGGAAGCGCAAAACCGGAAAAACAAACCTACTTGAGAGTTTCTCCACTCTCTATCTCATTGTACTATCTTTTATGTTTATAATACACTATTATAGCACCCAAAACTCTAATCATTTGACATGGGTAGACTACTACCATAATTATTTAACAAGAACTAGTTTCCAATGGGCTGAAAATCATTTATTGAAAAAGTTGACTCCTTTTGTTTTGGGAACCTATAAAGAGTACAACATAAATCCATCACTCTCCCATTTTTTATATTCTTTGAAATAAGGGGAAAATGGGATGCATTCATGATGCTAACTACTAAGGGAAACAATCCATTGATTCTTTACACCAAGAGAATTTTCCAGTACTAACAAACATTGTCAATGAATCTGTAACATCCTTCAAGGTTTCAACCTTCTCCAACAATAATTTGTTTCATTCAACCATGTCTCTAACATAATGGTATTGTACATCAATATCCTCTATCTTGGAATGATAAGAAAAATCCTTTACGAGAAAAAAAACACTTGAAATTTCACAGCCTATTTTCTCACTACTTTCTAAACAAAATCGGTTCTTGAACATAATCTTGGGAACCATATGGATTCCATGCTTCCATGAGTGGATTCCATGTAGTTGACAATGCAACTACACCATACCTCTTACACATTCAACTAATTACTCAACCAAATAAGTAAAAAAAACACTTGATCTTACGCAGTTGACATATCCAACCCACTCCACATCAACAAAGCCTTATATATCTATGGCTTCCTTACTTCCACGAGTGGCTATGATGTAGTTGAAAATGCAACCACACCATGCCTCTTATGCATCCAACTAGTTACCCAACCAAATAAGTTTAAAACATAACCATTTTATTTTACACAGTCAACATATCCATCCCAATCAGCATCAACAAATCCGTATATATCTATCTCCATGTTAAATCCATGCAAATATCTGAAGACCCTCTTTACTGTCATCCAATGTCCCATCCTCGGTTGACATATACTCTCTCAAAACTCTCATTGCATGGGAAATGTCTAGTCTAGTACAAACCATAACACATATCAGCTTCCAACAACACTAGCATAAAGAACATATGGCATGTCCTCTACTTCTTCTTGAGTCTTGAAACATTGATATGCAGACAATTTTGCACTAACAATAAAAGGGAACTTTGTTGGTTTACATTCCTACATATTAAAACTCTCCAATATTGTCTCAACATTTTCCTCTAACTCAACCAAAGTCCTCGATGGGTTTGATCTCTTTTAATTTCCATGCCTAAAATAGAATTTGTAGCACCAAGATCTTTCATATCAAACATAGAAGACAACTGAGCCTTGGCATCCTTCATGATTTTCCTTGTTTCAAGTTAGCAACATATCATCAACATGCAATACCACATAAATCAAATGATCACCAACCTTCATAGAATAAATAGTGATTAGCTTCGCTTCTTGAGAAACCAAGTACCAATATAAAAGTATCAAATTTTGATACCATGTTTTTTGTGATAGTTTTAATTCATACAAGGACTTCTTCAACATGCAAACCAGGTCCTTTCCCTTCACTACAAAACCTTATAGTTGGTTCATGTAAATTTCTTCTTCAAGACCACCATATAGAATTGTTGTCTTTGCATCCATATACTCTAATTCAAGATTGAAAGCGAAAACAATGAACAAAAGAAATATAATAGAAATGAATTTAGCAACATGAAAAAAAATGTCACCAAAATCAATTACGTCCACTTGGAAATATCTCTTAGCTACTAGGAAAGATTTGTACTTCTCAACCTTACCTTATCCATGCAACCCCTTCTTAAACACATATTTTCTACCAATAGGTTTTCTTCCAAAAGGAAACTCAACTAGATCCTACTCTCATTTTTATCCAAGGCATCCATTTCTTCAACTATTGCCTTCTTCCAAAATTTTATATCCTCTCAATCCATTGTCTCCCTAACAGTGTTGGGATCATCATCACTAATAGATAGAGAAGAATTAGAGTGGAAATAGAGTGGGATATATCTTTTTTATTGCCTTCTTTCATGAACTGATCTCCTCAAGGATGGAACTTGAGGTTATTTTCTTCTAATTCATATTCTTCATTTGAGTCAAATTCTTCACCCTCCAACTCAAACTTTATTGTCTTTTGTTCTTCTTCCTTTGATTGGAATTTTTGAGGAGGAACTTTAACCTCTCTAAATACATCATCTCCACTGTAAACAATCTTCTTAGTTATTGGGTTCCAAAGTTTATACCTTTTACACCATCTTTATAATCATTAAAGATACATTTCCCAACCCTATTATCCATCTTACTCATATTTTCCTTTGGAACATGCACATAAACATCACAAACAATAATATTAAGATGTTTAAGAGGTTTTTTTACCGATCCAAGCCGCGTGTGGAGTTTTCTCAACAAATGTTGATGTAGGTGATCAATTTACCAAGTAACATGCAATATCCATTACCTCTACGTAGAATTTCTATGATAACCTTGCACCACTAAGCACACTCATTTTCTTCTCCATCAACGTCATGTTCATCATTTTTGTAATTCTATTTTGTTGAGGTGAGTATGGAGTATCATTTTTCCTTGTTATTACACACTTCTTATAGAATTCCTTGAACTTATTTCTACAAAACTCCCCACCATTATCTTGTTAGGATTATAATCCTCCCTTGTCCATATATAGTCTATTAGATCATTTGCCTAACTTAGGAGTCATTTTCTATAGTTTGGTGCCACCATGATTTTGGTGCCACTTGTGTCACTGGTGCCATTGGTGTCACCAATGTGCCCCATTGGTGCCATCAGTGTGCCACTTGGGTGCCACCAGTGTCGATCTCTACACTTTAGGAGCCACTTCGAGTGTCTCCGTCAACCTTCTTCAGTTGGTTATAGTTGGTAGGTAGTTATGTTAAGTTATGCTTCAGTTACATTCACCTAGATGTCCTCCAGTTCAGTTAGCTCCAATATTGCATAAATGCATGGGCATAGGCGCCATTTCTCACCTACCTCATCAATTTAACTCGTTTAACTGATTAAGAGATTGAATTAGACATCTGGAGTTAGACCAGTGAGCTCTGATAGTGATTTAGACACTTCTAGTTATCCATTCAGTCAGGCTTGAGTTGGTCGATTCAAATAATATCCACATGATTCGAATTCTCCTTTATGTAACATCATTATATATTATTGGGATTAATGAAAGATATTGTTGTAATTTACTGAGCATTTCTTATCTGCTTCCTGTGAAATTGTCTTGTTCGGTGTACAATTTTCATTCCATTCAACTGCACAATTATACAATTCAGTTGCACTCATTGTTTGTAGATCAATGGCACAATAATTAAACATGGTGTCAGAGCTTGTTCAGGCTAGCAAAAAGTCTGTCAAATCTCCATTGTACACCAAAAGCAGTTGGGTTTCCACATACGCCCCGCAAAGTGTGCATTGCTAACTCTAGATTCATCTAGAGAAGTCTCTGCAGGAGTGACGGACCCTGAGAAAGTGTACATGTTGAGGTGGAAGGCTTTATTCTTACATGATTGTGAATTGTTTTTTATTTTTGCATTGTTACTGACAGGTAGTACATAGCTTGATTTAAGAATTGACTATTCGGAAGGAAAATTGATGGATTCCTCAGCTCTTGTATCCCAGATCCTTACACCCTTCAATTATGTTTATTGGAGGGAAGATATGCAGGTCTCCTTATGCAAGCTTGGCCTGTTTAGGATGACAATGGGAAGAAAGACAGAGCCTCATCACCCTTCTAAAAAAAATAAGTTCTTGAATCAGTTGGTTGAAGCATTTGGATTCCTATGCACTCACATCTCTCGAGATCTCCTCTTTCACCTTGAGGGATTGAAGACTCCTAAAGAAGATTGGGAGAAGCTCGAATTCTTGTTTGGAAAACAAGATGAGCTTCAAGGGCACATATTGGATAATGAGCTAATTGCATTGCATCCCAGTAGTTTTGAAACTATCCAGCAGTTTTTCACAAAACTCAAGTCTCTAGCACTACAGTGTAAGCAATGCGAAATAGAGAGGAAGGATCAGCAGATTGTGCTCTTTGTGCTCAACAAACTTGGTTCTGAGTACTATGTCTTCATCTCTACCTTCCATTCCGAAAGAGCTTCCATCCCCAATTGGAAGATTCCTTGACTAAATGGCTTTGTTGAGTCTTTAATACAGGACCAGCATAAGTTGGTCCAATTGGGATTCCTCCAAACTTCCAAGAACCAAGTTCTTCTGATGTCGAACTCAACCAATGTGCAAGATAAAGGGAAGCACAAGGGGAATGAGCCTAAAGCCTCTGATTCAAAGCCAAAAGACAGTCAGAAGTCCTCCGAAGGAGCCTCAAGTTCCAAGAAAAAGAAAAAGTTTTAAAAGTTTAGATGTCCTTATTGTATGAGAGGCTTTCATCCTGAAAGTCGATGCATGAAGAAGCAAATCGACCAACTGTCAACACTCCTTAAACAGAACCATATTTCTCTTCCACAAAGAGTAAAGAATTCTAAAGTTGGACAACCAACAGAAGATCATGAGAGGTGTCATGCCTTGAAGGTTGGCCTCACTCAGTCAAAAGCTTACTTGATAGATTCTAAAGCATCCAACCATGTGGTTTCCTCCAAACAATCCTTCACCACTCTCAATCTCATAGGAGGGCCTACTATTCATATGGGTGATGAATCTCATATCCTAACAGCAGGAAGAGGTTCCATTAAAATCTAGCATGGTGAGTTCAAGAATATTCTCTATGTTCCCTCTCTTGTAGCAAATTTGTTGTCTGTGTATCAAATGAATCACACTGGCTCACCAAAGCAAGTTGTATTTGGCCTTGACTCAGTAGAGATCACAAAAATCTCAACTAGGAAGACTATAGCGAAAGGAATTACAGACCATGTGGGCCAAGGCATATTCATTCTCTCATTTCATGCCATACTCGGATTCAGTACAACCACGGCTTCTATTTGAAGCAGATAAAGGTATCAAAACTCCTTTACTTCTTATTGCAGATACAGATTTTATATCTAACATTTCATATTCATATTCATATTCAAAAGAATAGGAAGACTAGCATAATTTTGATATTGAGTTTACACGTCAAAGATATTTAGATCTAGATCCAATATCCACTTCATCTCAGCAACCTAATTGGGCTCAGCAACTCATTAAAGCAGATGGGGATGGTGTTGGGAATCCAGATGATAAAAGAAGAATGAGGTTCCAGTATCAGAAAGAGAACATTGCATTGTAACACACAGCTCCACTTCTCCTTGAGAGGTGTTTCATGATGTTGGGGTGAGATCCTCAAACATTCAAGGGATATTTCCATGATCTTAGATGGAAGGAAGTGATAGATGAGGAATTTGATTCACTACGTGACCAGAAAACTTGGGAACTTGTCTCCTTACCTCCAGGGAGGAAACTTGTTCAAATGGGTCTACAAGACCAAGATAGCCTCTGACGGAACAAAAACCAAGTACAAGGCTCGGTTGGTGGCCAAGGGATACTCACGGGTTCAAGGATTTAACTATAATGAGACATCCGCTCCAGTAATAAGAATGGATTCCGTCATACTTGTCTTGGCAGTTGCAGCTTCCAAGAGATGGGAGGTACATCACATGGATGTGAAAAGTGCCTTCCTCCATGGTGACTTGAAGGAAGAGATATACATGAAACAACCTGAGGGGTACATTGAGGATCCTTCATTAGTTTGCAAACTGAGGAAATCACTCTATGTGCTCAAACAAGCCCCAAGGGCATGGTATTCCAAAATGGATGCCTTCCTCATGTCACAAAAATTTGAAAGATGCAAATCAGATTGCAATGTTTACATGCAAAAGAAAGAGGGATCCTTGCTATTGATTGTGTTGTGTGTGGATGAATTTCTCATTACTAGTAGCTCTGTTGTTGGATTGAGAAGCATCAAGGCAACTCTAAACAAAGCCTTCGCTATGACTAATCCAGGACTGTTAAGACAATTCATTAGCCTCGAAGTAAATCAAAAGACTTCAGGAATCATGATCTCACAATCCAGATACTCATCAGACATGCTCAAAATACTTCGCTAGGAAGACTGCAAGGTATCCCCTTTTCCTTTCCTATCTGGCATCATGCTAGAGGAAGGTGGCTCTACACCATTGGTATACATCACTCTTTACAAACAACTCATTGGGAGCCTTCTATATCTCACACATTCGAGACGAGACATATCCTATACTATGAGTGCTGCAACTAGGTACATGTAGGAGCCACATGAGCTGCATTGGAAGGCAGCAAAGCATATCTTGCACTATGTGTAGGGTACTAGAGATTATGGGATTCATTATGCAATTGGTTCACATCTTGATCTCATAGGATTCACAGATTCAAACTGGTTCGGAGATGAGAATAATAGAAAATCCACTTCAGGATTTGTGTTTATGATTGGATCTAGGCCAATTTGTTGGTCCAGCAAGAAGCAGGCACCACTTGCACTCTCTTCAGTTGAAGCAGAGTATAGGGGAGTTGTGAATGCAGCTATTCAGGCAGTTTGGCTACATGGCATCTTGACATAATTTGAGATTCGCACATCACCTTCAGTGGACATTTATTATGACAACCATAGTACTGTTAGATTTTATCATTTAATCAATATGATCTAGGATCTTATCTGAGAGAATAGCATGCACAGAAATAATCACAAGAGACAAGAGACACAACGAGTTTTCCTCAGGGAAACCATAAAGGATAAAACTCCGCAACTTCCTCAGAGATAGAATGAGCACCAATAGCAAAAGTAAAACCCAAAAACACAAAGATGATCTCTAACAGTTGTTCTCTCTCCAACTTGTGCAAGCTCACCCTCTCTCACCCATGCGCTATAGTTGAGTGAGTGAGTGTTGCAAATAGAGAGTCTCACTCTCTATTTATACTATTTTTCCACTTGACAATTACTCACCAGGGACGACTTCTCTAGGAGAGTCTAATAACCTTTGTACCCCTCAAATGTGGGGACTATTTCCCCGACTTACAACGAAGGGTTAACCTCAATGACTTTACATTAATTTATTATATTAATGATTCTCCCGATAGGAACACTGGGGTACAATAAAATACAATATAAGATATACAAGTGAATACATTCCGAAGTTACAAATACATCAACACTCCCTCTTAACTAGGAAGGTATTCTCTTGACACAGTTCATCAGCACAAGTCTTCATCACTAGATCATCATCAAAGTTGGATCATCATCAAATTTATATCATCATCAAAGCTGGATCATCATCATCATCACTGCTCCTGCTATCTCGAGCAAATGGTGCTATCTCTCAATTCCACTCGTCATAGGAAGTTCTACAGAGCCAGCCCTTTTTCATGATGGTTGTAGGCCTATCCTCCATGTAGGTCTTCATCTTCTTCAGTGCTTATATCCGACCATGGGAGGCCCATCCTACCACCATGTCGGAAAGGCCCAGCACTTATATCTGACCATGGGAGGCCCAGCCCGCCACCATGTCGAAAAGGCCCAGCACTTACATCCAACCATGGGAGGCCCAGCTTGCCACCATGTCGGAAAGGCTCAGCACTTACATCTGACCACGGGAGGAACACATCCCGCAACCATTTCAGAAAGGCTCTGCACTTACATCTGACCATGGGAACCATGTCAGAAAGGCTCCTGCACTGACATCTGACCATGGGAGGAACACATCCCAAAAACATGCCAGAAAGGCTCCTACACTTACATCTGGATATGGGAGGAACCAATCCTGCCACCATGTCAGAAAGGCTCCTACACTTACATCTGACCATGTGAGGAACCAATCCTGCCACCATGTCAGAAAGGCTCCTGCACTTACTTCTGACCATGGGAGGAACCAATCCTGCCACCGTGTCAGAAAGGCTCTTGGACTCATCACTTCTCCTTATAAGGAACCTCGATCTAGAGAACACCAAGCTTCTCCCTGAAGTACTCAAACTTCACTCTGGCCATTTCTAGCATATAATCACATCAGGGCTGATTACGTCCAAGGATAACTTGTGAGCTTCGCCAGGACTGATTACATTCGAGGACAACCTACAGGACCGTTTACGTCTAAGCAACCTACGAGCTTCACCAGAATTTTATGCTCAGACAACCTGTCTCATCGGCTATACTAGAACTCCCTCTTTCGAGAGATCTCAATCTGGATCACAAACTGGAGCTTCACTGCTCCTCTCTCCCAAGTAGCCGAGCAAGTGGCAACATATTTTCCTTGACTGTACTCAACGCCATGCAAGACTCCTTGCTAAACCAAGATATCACACATGATCCCACACTGAAGCAGCACCCCGAAGTGCTCTTCCTATCAATGGCACTACCTGCCCAATCTGAATCCACATAACCCTCCATGCTAATCTTCTTATTCGCTTCATACTTGATCCCACAGTCAACTGTACCCTTCAGGTACCTCAAAATATGCTTTGCAGCAATCAAGTGAACATGTCTCATATCTGTCAGGAACTGGCTCAATGTGTTCACAACAAAGAAAATATTTGGTCTCGTATTTGTTAGGTATAACAATGACCCAATCATCTGACGATACATCGTAGCATCAACTGATTCTGATGAAGCATCACTCAATAGCTTCAGGTTCGATGCCATAGGTGTCGCCATGTTCTTGCAGTCCATCATCCTGAACCTCTTCAGGATCCCTACTGCATACTTCCCTTGTCCAATGGAGATTCCATTCGCACTTTGCCACATCTCCATGTCTAGAAAGTAATGCACCATACCCAATTCCTTCATCTCGAACTCGGCAGCAAGTCTCCTTCTTGCAACTTTAATGAGTTCCACTTTTTTTGTCAGGAACAAGTCATCGACATATAACAGGAGCATCATTGTTCTTCTACCTTCAACCTTGAAGTAAAGGTTGGAATCTGTTTTACTCTCAGTAAATCCTAGAGCCATCAGTAAGTTGTCCATCCTGTCGTACCATGTCGAACCTCGGGATCTTCTGCAGTCACTCCCTCTGAAGTGGAGCATCATTCTCCCTCTGCCTTTCATAATCTATGTATTGAAACATCATGTACTAGAGTGACCAGTAGCTTCCTCCACTACTAATATTCTATGTATCCATTTAGGGTCACTGGATACCAAGATCCTCTATCTTGAACCTTTTCAAAAATTCTTCTCGCACCCATCTATGAGCTTTTCATCCTCTATAGGCTTTCATCTTCAACCTTGTAAAAAATTTTAAGATCTTCATCACTCTAGGTGATCTTCAAGCTCTTCATGTATGTGTTATCCCATGGGTGCCTTATGAGCTCATACAAGGCCTTCTTTAATTTACACACATGATTTTGTTTGTCATGTGTCTTAACTTCTAGTGGCTGCAAATGTCTCTTCGTAGTCTATGCCTTCTTTCTATGAGAAGCCTCGTGCTACGAATCTTGCCTTGTATCCCACGATGTTGTCGTCTACTGCATGTTGGATCTTATAGATCCATATGGAATATAACACGGACCTCCCTTCAGGTCTCGACATCGCATTCTAGTCATCATTCTTTATTTTGGATTATTAGAGTGAATCTTGAACTATCGTCACTTGTTCTTCAGACCAAGTCTCATCCTTCTTTTCTTATAGGCGATTGTACGTGATCTTTCCTACAAGTCAAATGTATCAGTTGTATGGTTAAAAACATTTCATAAGTCATATTCACAATGGCAAATTCTTATGCATAAAAATATAATCATGCAACTATTTTAGCCAATATCCATATCTCACAGAAACTTTCTAGATACCTTCCATCTTTACCAAGACATCATTGAAATTCTACACTAATCCAATATGTTAGCAAAGAGGTTTCATTCTAGATAAGTAGCAATGGAGAGTTGTATAGCAGCATGGGATACTTACCCATCACATGCATATTAGTATTATTAATGCAAACATTCTATCATGCATAACACATCAATTGAATATAAACAAATGAATAACCAAATAATATCATGAAATGGCAATTGAATACTTATCTTTATTCATTTTGTGGGTAGACTCCTTCTTGAGCCTTCAGCTTCATCATATTCTTCATTCATAACATCATCATTTCTTATCCAAATGATAAGATGGATAAGAGATTCTTCAAGAATTGAGTCATTCATATTCCTCGACGCTTTGAGGGATCTTCTTTGAATCGTGAGAGCTTGATCTTCAATTGCTCCCATATTCTCTTCTCTTATTATGAGCCGAACTTCTTCTTGTGTGCGCTCTTCCTAGAGTCTGCTGAAAGTAATCACTTCCTTCTGGCACACATTCCTTGAATGTATCAATCCGATGTTCCTGGGAGGCCATTCAAGGTGGTTATAACAATATCTTATTCTTCTTCAATTTCTTTGGGATAGCATCGAACACATCGTTTTGCTGTCTTCAAGGATGACACATGAGGGCTGAGATGATCTTTAATAGAATCTGCAATGATTCTCTTGGCTCTATCCTTAGCCTCATCTCCCTCTGGCTCCTATAACTTTCTTACTGAAGTACTGATCCAAGTCAATTTCTTCAAGGATCACGGAGGTCCGATACTTCCATACTTGGAAGTTGTTAGCTTCACCAAGATTGTCATCAAGCTGGTGTGATAGGTCATTTTGAAATGAGAACCTCAAATGTAAATAGCAAAAGATTAGATCTTACCGATTTGAGGTGTTTGTCCCAGTTACGGATCTGGCTGATCTAGGGTTTGTCAAAGAAACCATAATTTTAAGAACTTGGAATATTTCAAATCTGATTGAATAGAAAGTTGTGCTTCCTTAAGACGAGTTGAGCAGCATACTCATTTTCCCAAAACTGTGATCAAAACTGCAAAATATCTGATGCCCTACTTTTATTTAATTTCTTCTACAGAATTGCCTGATATTGTTTATGCAATATATCTGAACGTATTGCTCCTCTGTGTCTGAAAATTCACAGTGAGGTAGCCTTGTATGTCCTCTTTCCAACACCGCAGGTTTGAGAAGAATTGGTTTCACCAATTGGGACTTATGATATTTTTCCCAAGGTGACTTATTTCAGGACTGTTCAGCATAACGAACTTGTACAGACTACCACGTGTCAATGTTTGACCTTAGGGGTCTAAAACTTTTACCACATAAAGTACAGTCTGTTTCATATCTGGAACATCTTTCAAAATTTCATTTGGACCTTCGTAGTTCAAGATATAGCGATTTTCCCAAGGTGTCTTGTTTAGGGATGAATCCTAGGAGAGGTTGGAACCCTGATTTGGAGTAATCATATCTCCCAGAATATAGTGAATCTGAGGCTAAAACGTTTACATGGGGTACATCAGCAATTTATCTTCAATCTGTAAACATTTTGGCTCTCGAGCCTTCTCCAATATCGAGATATAGCGAATTCACCAAAATGACTAGTTTTAATCTTTTAGGGTTTTCTGGTTTGGGGTCAAATTAGGGTTTGACTGTCTCAAAGCTTTACCCAACCAAAAATTTCAATCTGAGTCTCTAAATTTTGATTTTGAGGAAGAGAGAAATCCTATGCTGGGCTCACTCAAAAATTCCTCTTCTGTGAAAATCCTGAATTCCCGCAGCACTGATAGGTCAAAAACTAAAAATGTCTGGAATCAAATTCTGCTTCGATAGAAATATGTGCCCTTCAATGGAGAGTTAGCCTAGCCTCTTTTTGCTAATGATCTGTGGAGAGAGGCCCAAAAAATAAAAAGCCCTAGCTTATGCAGCTGCACAGTGTCTTCTTCTCAGGTTAGCTCTGATACCATGTTAGATTTTATCATTTAATCAATATGATCTAGGATCTTATCTGAGAGAATAACATGCACAACAATAATCACAAGAGACAAGAGACACAAAGAGTTTTTCTCGGGGAAACCATAAAGGAGAAAACCCCGCAACTTCCTCAAATATAGAATGAGCAACAATAGAAAAAGTAAAACCCAAAAACACAAAGATGAACTCCGACAGTTGTTCTCTCTCTCACTTGTGCGAGCTCCTCCTCTCTCACTCATGTGCTACAGTTGAGTGAGTGTGTGTTGCAAATAGAGAGTCTCACTCTCTATTTATACTAGTTTTCCACTTAACAATTACTCACCAGGGCTAACTTCTCTAGGAGAGTCTAACAACCCTAGTACCCCTCAAATGCGGGCACTATTTGTAATGTCCCCTTTTTGGAATTTTTTTAAAATGCTCAATTTTCCAGTTTTTTCACAATTTTGGCTCTTAACTAGTTTTGATGTCTAGACCTCCAAATTGACCCAAATGCTTCCAAATTTTCTCTGAAGGTACATGACTGATAATATAACTTAAATATCATGCTCATGTATGTTTTTTGACCTCCAAATTACATCTGCAAACTTGTTTAATGTTCTGTTCAAAGTAGGAGTCTTTACTAGCAAATTGGGGCTCCAATTCCCCCCAGGTAATTGCCAGAAATGGCTTCACAAATGATCCCAAAGTCACTTGAATTTATGAACAGAGGCTAGTTATGTGTAAGGGACATTTTCAAAGTCTCATATGCATCATGGTTCAGTTTATACAGTCTATTACGACTCTTTCCAAAACAACTCCCAAGCCATCATTTCGACCCTTGGGGAAAATGCACCAAATCTTCTCCCAATGTAATAAAAATGAGTAAAATGGCTTCGAATGCTTAAGTACTAAACATGAGACTTGAAATACACATTAATTATAGTCCATCCATCATACATTTATCAGAGATACATTCCTCCATTCGAAATAATAAGCATTACCATGGCATATATCAAAATGGAGTGGAAATGGTCACTGTTTGCTTATTAAACGTCATTTTGACATACAACTCTTGGAAATTTCAACTTGAAACTTTTTGAGAATGAAGAACAGAGAATATTGAACTGATTCCAATCAAAAATGGACAATGAAAGGCTCTCCCAATTCGAAATCATCAGCATTACAATGGTTGACAACAAGATAGTGGGGAAATGACACTATTTCTTCATTGTTCAACATTTTTACATGAATCATTTTGGGTATTTTGACATGAGAGTCTTCTAAGCATGAAATACATAGCATATATATCAGAACATAAGATAATGAGCATTAGAATCTTCCCCAAAGAGATCAATAGCTCACCCAATGCGCAATCCCTCCATTAGCATGAATATGGTGTGAAAACTGGAAATAGTTGAGAGAGAGTGCTGCAATAGAAGAATCCGCATTCTTTCCTGTAGCTTACACCTGCAAATAAGACTCCATTAAAGCTCCATGAAAAACCTGAGTGGCCTTTCCCAACACCAACTAGGATGGGAATCTTTCACCCTCGAAATTGGCTTAAGCAAAAAAACTAGTCATCCACTAGCTCTCACAATTCACAAATGACAATTTCACAAATGAGCAAAAGCTTCTTCTCATAGCTGATCCATCCATAAACCAAATCCATTATTATTAGTCTTCTAAGGTTCCAAATCCATCCATAAACCAAATCCAATTCAAATTGGTGTGGTTGCTCATGCTATGCTATGTGGCCTCTCTCTTCGCCTTCCCTCTTCTCCCAAATTTGAGTAGGAGCCTCTTGGCCTTCTCCAACTCCCAATTTCGACCTCTAAGATGCTCTATTCAATCCTGACATGTCAGTATGTCAGTATGCCAGCCTTCAGATCTGACTTGTGTCATAACTGTCATAGAATCTCCATCATTGGTGTCATAGATGTCATAAATGTAAGGGGAATCTAGCCAAGTGTCCATGAAACTCCCCTTTGGCTCTTCCTCTCCCATGTAAGTTACAATTCATCCAAATTTCGACCTATGAAGTATATGGACAAGTATATTAACATTATAATCCATACAAAAACATTAGACTTCCCATATATTCAAATTTGCAAGAGAAAGATACCATTTAACATAGGAATTCTAGCTAGTGTGGGCCCCATAGTCTCCATGTGTCTTCATGCTCCATTGCCACTTCCATTTTCTCTTGTATTTATTTAATAAGATACATTATTAAATATTTATCCCCTTCTAATGTATAAATATCATTTATTATCCCCCTTATTCCAAATCTCAAAGCTTCCACCCCTAAGCTAGGAAACTAGTGATTTTCCACCTTGGCAATTATTTGACTTTTGGCATCCCTTTGAAAACTTTCATGAATATGGAAAATGTGATTTGGCCATTGTGACATAATGTAAAATTTGGGACATTACACTATTGCCCCGACTTACAACGAAGGGTTAACCTCAATGACTTTACATGACTTTATTATATTAATGATTCTCCCGATATGAACATCGGGGTACAATAAAATACAAAATATAAGATATACAAGTGAATACATTCCGAAGTTACAAATACATCAACAAGTACAACAAAAATTTCCAGTGATCCAGTTCAAAAGCAAAGGACGAAACACATTGAGGTTTGCATGCATTATATTCGGGAACTAATGCATGACAAAACTATCACACTGCATTACTATCCTACAGAGGATCGGATTGCAGACACATTCACCAATTCCTTCACATAAAAGAGATTTGTCTTTCTCAAATCTCTTTTAAGTGTAAAGGTTTGATTCATAGTTCCTGATCCTGCTTTGTTGTTTTGGGGGGGAGGGGGTTCCCCATGAGGTTTTCCCCTATTTCCTCGGTTTATTAAGCAACATTTTTTAATTCTTTTAGATTGTAATGGGTGACATTTTGGCCTTGTTACTAGGGCTCACAGTTATCCAAGTTAAGATTAAGGGGGGGTGTTAGGATTTATAATCCTCTCTTGTCCAGATATAGTCTATTAGGTCATTTTCCTAACTTAGGATTCATTTGCTAGAGATTGGTGCCACCAGGGTTTTGGTGCCACTTGTGCCATTGGTGCCACCAGTGTGCCCCATTAGTGCCACCAATGTCAATCCCTACACTTTAGAAGCCACTCCGAGTGCCACCACCAACCTTCTACGGTTGGTTATAGTTGGTAGGTAGTTATGCTAAGTTATGCTTCAGTTACCGTCAGTTAGATGTCTCTAGTTCAGTTAGTGCCAGTCTTGCATAGTTGCATGAGGGTAGGCGCCATTTCTCACCAACCTCATCAGTTTAACTGGTTTAACTGATTGAGAGATTGAACTAGACATCTAAAGCTAGACTAGTGAGCTTCGATAGTGATTTAGACACTTCTAGTTAGCCATTCAGTCAATCTTGAATTGGTAGATTCTAATCATATCCACAGGATTTGAATTCTCCTTTATGTAACATCATTGTATAATGTTGGGATTAATGAAAGATATTGTCAATTTACTAAGCATTTCTTATATGTTTCCTGTGAAATTTGTCTTGTTCAGTGTACAATTTCCATTCCATTCAACTGCACAATTATAAAATTCAATTGCACTCATTGCATGTAGATCAATGGCACAAAAATTAAACATATCTATCCTCAAACACCTTTATTGTCTTCCATGTTTGGTTTTTTACAAGAGTTTTAAACTCTTTAAATTTACCAAAAACCTCAAATTTCTTATGGAGGAAATAGACTCATGTTGTCCTGAAGAAATATTCAATGAATGAAACATAACGCATAGATTTTCTTAGTGATGGAACATGAATAGGTCCAAACATGTAGCTCCAAAATTATTTTTGCTCTTGTTACACAAAATGGGAATCCCACTCAATTCTATTTACTACGTATACATTGTTCACATAAATCAAAATCTAATTAGAAATCAAATGTACCTTCAACCAAACATTTTCCATGTAATTCTGAAAGGCCCTTCTATCCTACATGTCTCAAACTTTGATACCATAGCATTGTCTTCTCTATAAGTACAATAGAGGTCATGTATTCTACATTGCTATCTTCAAGAACAACAAAATTAATACACCCATCAATAAAACTGATCCTCAACAACTTATACAAAGTTCCAATCTGAACTCCCTGCATCAATGCCATTGCTCCTTGAACCATCTTGCATGTTTTCTTTTCAAATACAGTGTGCACACCTACATCACCCATCTTGTTTACATATACCAAGTTTTGGGCCAAATCTTAAAAGTGTCAAACCCTAAGAAGAGTTTTAATTTGACCATCTTTTAGCAATAATTTGAAACTTCTACATGCTATGATTATGGTTGTCGAGTCATCTCCTAAGAAAACGTTGCCTCCATTATACTTTTCATATTCGGAAAACTACTCCTTGTGAGGAGTCGTGAAATGAAGCACTCGAGACCATACATCGTGATCTACATGTGTACATGTAGATGCCAAGTAAACATCACATCCTTATTTTGTGGCGGTTTTCTTTTATGTGTAAAGGGCATCATCAAATCCCTTACCTTTATCAACATTCTCAGATTTGCAATCTTTCTTATAATGCCTAGCTTTACCACATTTTCAACATTTCTTTGCAAGTTTTATGAAAGATTTAGATCTAACTCGTGACTTAGATTTTCCCCCCTAAAACTTGTTTTTCCTCTCTTGGAAATGACTCTCGTATATAAAGCATCCTTAAGCACACCCTCCATGGATTTTCTATTCATTTCGTCTGATAATAAATATGCAACTACATTCTCAAACTTTAATGTGGATTGCAATAGTAATTACTACAACCATATTATTCCAAGAGCCTAGCAAATTGCATAATAATGTTGTAGAAATATTGACAAAAATTCCAGACTTTTGTCAAACACTTAAATTAGCCAGATTTCAGACCAAACTTGTCATTAATAAAAACACCTCATGCATTTAAATAAATAACCCGACAAGCTAAAACACTGAAACTAAGTCTGTAGCAACAGAAAATCGCATAAATAACAACAGACTGGTAAACCCATGAAACAACATAAATTTGGTCAATGTGACCTTGGAAAAACCCCACCTTGGGGAAAACTAGTCCAAGAGAAAATTTACCGCAACACTTATCAGGCAGAAAATTAATTTACAGCAGCATTTATTTTAGCATTAAATGATTGTATCAGATTCCTCGATTTGCGTGCCCACCTCGATTTCTGTTCTCATCTGACAATACGACCTGTACAAAAATGTATAGATTTCCATGCCTAGAAATGAAAAAAAAATGTTTCTCAAAAATCATGCCCAAATTTTTTCTCGAAATTTGTGTCGTTGTATCGTACAAACTGTACGAAATAGTACAACGGCATAAATAAATGCCTTGAGAAACGTGTCCATCTCCTTGGGATTCATGCCCACTTGAGGAAACAAAATTCTCCTTGAGATTTGTGCCCACTTGATAAAAATGCAACTCCCTTTGTCTGAAAATAACCCATCCAAAAAAATGTTCACTCTTGAAAATGATTTCCTCCAACTTGTCTTGCACGCTACCCTAAGCTCTCTCTGATAACTTGAGTGACTTTTCACCTTCCCCATTCCTTCAATCCAAAGGCCAAGATTAAATCTTGTATTTTCAAGATCAAGGGTTGAGAAACTTCCCCCCCAAAAACAGTTAGATTTAATTTTAATAAAAACACATTTACTTTATGAAACAAGTGCACTTTATCTCATAAAGTCGCTTTATAAAATTAAAACAAGTGAATACTTTATAAAAAGTCTCATTTACATAAGAGTCACTTTAAACTTTATAAAACAACATTACAAAGTAAAGTATCCTAGCTATTGCATGGTCACTTCCGCATACAAGACAAAAACATGCAGAGTGCCTCCAGAGCTAAATCTCTAACAAATGTAATACACTTATCTTCTTCCTTCTTAATAACAACAAGAACAAGTTTCATTACCAAAGTATTTTAGGCATTTAGATGATCTACCACAAAGTCACCATCCTCCAGCTTATACAATTTTTTCAAAGAACTAACTGGTTTACCATGGACTTTGACTAATACAAATTCCCCAACTTATCCCACAACTTCTTTACATTATCTTCTCCAAAGACATTCAACAATATTGAATTAGAGAGGTAGAATCAAATCATGCTTCTCGCTTTCTTTATATCTTTTTTCAATCTTCTTTCAACATACAAGTGAGATTTATACTTAATTCCACATCAATCCGTTGTTTTTGTCTACAAGAAGATCCTCCGTCTCCAGCTTCCATAACTCGAAGCTCTAACCATTAAACTTCTCTATTTCTATTATTGAATTGCTCACCATATTCTTTACATAAGATTCAATGTGCAAATCTCCCACTCCAAAACAAGTTTATCATAGATGCAAGATACACTTGCTCTTCATAAGATGAGTTAAACCCTAGCAACAAAGGTGTCCCCTTAAAGCCAATAACCTCGCTCTAATACCACATGAAGAGTTTGATAAACATGTGTAAAAAAAATAATACCAAACAAAATATAAAACATGGAATGAAGAGTTTGATAAACATGTGTAAGAAAAATAATACCAAACAAAATATAAAACACGGAAATTAATGAGTATATAAAAATACCCTAGAAACTCAAAACTAAGAAAACCAATCTACCTAAAAGTTTCTCCACTTTATCTCATTGTAATATCTTTTATGTTTACAATACAACATTATAGCATTCAAAAACCTAATCAATTGAATCATATTAAATTACAACCTTTGTTCCTTAACCAAAATTAGTACAAGTACAACACACATCCAACACTTAATGCAACAAAAATAAAATATCTAAAATAAAGAATATATTATTTTTCATGTTTCAATTATTAATTAGAAAATTGGTTTTAGTTAGTGATTTAGTAAAAGGACATTAATAAACATTGATATTACCACCATTAATAATGTGTATAATTTATCCTTGTTAAAAGAAATAAACTCTAAAAAATGTAAAAATGCAATTTGTATCATCTTAATTAAAAAAATTAAAAATAAACCAAGTGCATTAAAAATAACCCTTAATAACCCTCCTCGCATCAATATGGTGTTCTTTAGCCCTAAAATGCAATTTGTATCATCTTAATTAAAAAAATAAAAATAAACCAAGTACATTAAAAATAACCCTTAATAACCCTCGCATCAATATGGTGCTCTTTAGCCCTAACATCAAGATGGTACTCTTTCTTTATCAACTCCTTTCATAGCATTATTAATATATAAGGAGCATATGCATGTTTCCACAAGTGTTTGGAAACCTTTAAAAACATAAAGAAACACAACCATAGTTTGTCTCTCTTTATGAAAGGTTAAACAAACACAACCATAGTTTGCCTTTCTTTATCAACTCCTTTCGTAGCATTATTAATATGTAAAGGGGCATTTGCATGTGATGCATGTTTCCCCAACTCTTTGGAAACCTATAGAAAACATAAAGAAACACAACCATAGTTTGTCATTTTTTTACCAACAATGATCCCTTTTTACATGAGATATATAAAATAGCATTTTTTTGGTGATTTTAAGATTCAAAGCTTAAAAAGTATTTTTCTTAAAATTAAAACTCATTTAATCACTTGTTGCCATTAATAGAATTACAATTACAACGAACCTAGATTAACTATCAAACCCTTCCTTCAAATTGAGGATGAACGAAAACATAACTCTGAAACGCGCATCCAAAGATTCCCTTAATATTTGATGTTGAGATTGTATAACTTGAGAATGATAATAACGAGTCAAAACTTAAGAAAATTACAACAAAGCTAGGTGAACTATCACCACCCCCCCCCCCCAAGCTGGGGATGAACAAGAACATAACTTAGAAGCATGCATCTAGTGATTCCCTTAATGTTTAACAATGTGCTTGTATACCTTTGAGAACTCAGAATGGTAATAACGAGTCAAAAACTAGGATTTTAAAATTACAATGTAAACAAAGGATCATATATATGGATAAAAGTCGCTGATAAAGTCAATAAAATTTAATTAACGAATAAATAATAATAATAATAATAACGATAATATGTCAATACAACAACAGTATTGGACAGAAGTAGAATTTACAATGTCACCATCTCCTTACAATTCTGATTATATAACACATTATACAGTTGCATATAAAGAATTTACACACTTGAGTAGGTCCCATGTGCAAGTATAACAAGATTTTAATTTTGTGAAAAGAAAAAGAGGGGAAAGAAGCTCATTTGCAATGAATGTCGTCCTTAAATCATGAGGACAATAAATATAAATATAAGTTCGGTCAATCCCCTGAAAAGATAAAGCTAACTATGAGACTTTGGAACAAATCAAGAAAGCCTTAGTCTTTCCTTTATCAAGAAGATGCATGAGATTAGTCTAAGCATTCATGGCATTATAACATGCGTTGAAGGACCAATCCAAATCTTGCATACAACGCCTTCCCGTCAATTTGTCCCTCAAGGAAGAAAAGGATTAGGGGATGGATATGCTCGCCTTTGCTCTCGATAAGCCCTATGGAAAATTAAAATTAAAAATAAAGTCCCTATAATTATAGAAATAACATTACTAAGTAAACGGTTTCCTTACATAGACAACAAGTATATATCATCATGGACCATTTTCAAATACCAAGCAATGGATGGCCATATTTGTCCAGGATTTGAAAACTTACCTTGTAGCATTAAACCCACCAAAAGCAGCTGTTCCAAGTATTAATATTGCAAAAGGAATCTTGAGGAGTGTAGGGTTGGCATGCATGCTTTTTTTAGGGACTCCTGTCCTTACAACATGCACATAGCAAGCTATATACATGCATGTTTTATATCAGGCAAAAATCATATAGGGAAAAATAAGAGTGTAGCACGTTGAAGTGCACATTGATAAAAAGAAATAACAGATAGAAAAAGATAAATTGCAAGGAAAAGGATTTTACATGAAGTAGTTTCTCCAGATATTGTACCTACAAAGCGAAATGATACATTATTAGAACCTTGACATTATAGAACAAAGATAACAAGACAATGCAATGACCAGTTTAATGCATTCATTTGACTTCAAGCATTTTTCTCTTGTGTAAAATATATTGCCTTTCTTTCACAAGTATATCTTGCTTTACAATTTGAGGAATCAATCACTAATGCATATTGTTTTACAACTTGACGGATAAGTGTTTGCTGCATTTAAGCCGAGTACTTGCAAAGTTGCAATTCACATCAAAAGTGTCAATTGGTTGAATGTAAGGTAGTGAAAAACATGTAAAGTTGAAAAATGAATCAAGGAAAATAGGTTGTGAAACCAACCAAATAAAATGTTGGAAAGAGGATTGTATGTGCAAATTGCAACCATTTTTATGATACTATTGATTGTCTACAGATCAAAACCATTTGTTTAGGTCGAAAAGGAGCACACAGCCTTCAAGTAGGCTTTTAGTTCACTTGAAGTGGTATCAGAGCTACACTTCAACAGGGCAGCAAGAGGGTTACCTTTTCCAGAGGAAATAAGACATAAAGGCATTGGTTAAAGAGAGGGAAAAAAGCATTGCTTTTTTACAAGAAAGAGGAAAATCACTCCTCAGAAGATAAGGAATATTAGAATAACATTCCAACAAAGAGTCCCATGTAATTATCATTGCTTAGAGAAGGAAAAGAGGAATTTATTACTATTGCAAGAAGCCTGGTTACCACAAAATATACTGTAAACTGAAATTGAAAGTGGAAAAAAATTGCGAGTAAATACTGCTGCAAAATAGCTTAGAGTTCAAATTGTTAATGGTGGATCTTTGGACATACAGTAGAAGATCAAAAGTGCATTTTTTGGATTCAGGAGCAAAGCTACGCATCAAACCAAGTGATTAGGAATTCCATAAGTCTTACTGCGAACTTCAAGATGGTCAAAAAGAAGACATGAGATTGCTCACCAAGGAATTGTAACCAAACAATTTTTTACTGGGTTTCATAAGGAGGTTCATGATGACTTGCATCTCTCCCTGGATTGACCAAGAGCCTTATTTCCACTAATAGAATAGCAGATTCTAGATTGAAAAGGGGGTTTAAGTTTTAACTCAAATTACAGCTTTCCAAAGAATTCTAAGAAAAAATTAGTAACAAGGGGAGTTCATGATGGTCACTTACATAACCTTTTAAGTCAGACACTGTGTTTACAACTTTAAAAAGTAAAGTTTGTCAAGCCCAACCATGGAATCGGCATTTGGTCATGTATATAGACTCGTGGAAATAAAGTGGAATTTAGACCCACTACAGATCTCAATTTAACATCATCTCTCTAATTTTGTGAGTTGTCTACGGCAAACATCAATGTGCACTATTTCCAAAATCCCATGAAAGTACTGACTTGGTACACTGATATTTGAGGCCCAATGCAAAAGTAGTCAAGACTTTGACATTTTTTTTTAATGATTGTTATATTAACATAAAGATATCAGTTCCAAGACCGGCCTATAGTGACCTGAAGGACGACAGACAGGTCCTTCAGATAGATTGGGCTTGAGAATCACAATCCTTCACATCTCTCTTAACGAGAAAAGCTCCAGCTATAAGTTGGAAAGCTCATCCATTAACAACTCCCAAACTGATTCTAATCAAACCAAGAATTATCGAAACCTGCCCTATATCAACTTTTCCAAATGACAAACAGGCAAACTATTCTAATACAATTCCAAACTCCACTGAAGTGTGGTGGGGCGACATATTCAAAACCTCCGAGGACAACCTTCCAATAGAACTGCCTAGCAATGATATGGCTCCAAAAGGCCTATTCTAGACCCTGACAGGCTATATCACATTTGTAATTCAAAAAAGATACGTCATTTTAAAGCTTGAAACCGTCTGGTTCCAAAGCAACTGGAAACAGTGCACTATCACTGCGCACCATCACCCTGCACTTTGGGTTAGTGTTTGCTTACCACGGGGAAATCCCTGCTGGCATTAGAGATCAACTAATAATCAAACAAACGATAAGTAACACTTGAATCAAAATAAAAGCTTGCTGTCCTTAAATAAATCTATGTATTATAATATAAAAGGAGCGAGCTAATAGATGATTTGAGAGTTGAACAGTGGAAATGAATGAAAATTACTATGAATTTGGGAAAGCAACCCAATGCAACTTGGATGAATTGAGTATGCTAATTAGATGCAAAAAACAGAAATTACACCAGTAAATTAGGACTGTCTTTTAGTGTTTTCAGTGCTGGGTTTTTTTGTTTTTTCGATGACTGCTTATAATTTTTGTGTGCAAAACCCAAGTAAAACATATAGTTTCTCTCTGTTTCTACAACAAAAAGAAAATTGCAGTTTTTAGTGTTTTCAATGCTGGTTTTTTTTGTTTTTACAATGACTGTTTATGATTTTTGTGCATAAAACCCGAGAAAACCATATAGTTTCTCTCTGTTTCTGCAACAAAAAGAAAATTACAGTAAGCTAATCCTGTTGTAATGTCCCTAAAACAGAATTAAATAAGTGTAAAATTGTCTATCTTAATATGCCTAAAGACGCAAAATTGAATGTTGTAGGTGAAAGTATGATGAATGGTGACGCATGGTGACCACATACTGTTGGTTGGTCTTGTTGACCTAGTCAAAAAATTAAAAAAGACAACTTTGGTCAAAGATGGACAATGCTGTCCAATGAATAAAAGGACACATCCAAATCCTTTAGGAGGATAAAATAAATCTCAAATGATATATATTGATAATGCACTAGAGCTACAATACTCACATTACTCAAGTGATTCATGTGACTCATCACATAGCTTCAAACATAGGAAAAATTACAGAAGTTAATGAATAGCATGAAATTATTGTTTTATATTCAAGCCACCATCAAAACTATCATCAAAAGCATTACAAGCAGTGTTACAGGACTCACAAATCAAACTCGGGAACTTGTGAGTTCGACTTGTGTAATAGCCCGAACGCAAATATTTTAACAAACCCTTGTAAACAATTTTAAAATATCTCATACATGAACAAGAAAAACACCCTTGGCATTTTATTATGAATGAAGCTCAGTTTACAATCTCTAATGGCTGCTAGAGCAGCAAAAACCACACAAAAAAGCAAAGCAAACATCTGGAATATGCCACGGCTCTTCTACTACTAATTGGCCAAATCCCAAGATGAAGCTCAAGTAAAGACCCTAGATGAATCCTCCTTGTCTAGCTAGGGTGGATATCTCACCACCGAAACTAAACCACAATGGATGGATGGAGTTTGCCAGTGTTACATGGGGACGCATTCCATAGGGTCGGGGACGCACCCCCCTCGCTCCCTGCAGACTTGGGGGCTCCTGGTGAAACATTTCTCCTCGTCCCCAATTTGGTGAAACTTGAGGAAACGCAAGGGGGGCTTGTCCCCCTATTTTGAAGCGTGCGTCGATAAAGTGGGGGGCTCTTAGGTGCTCCAGTAGTAATGGTAATATTAAAGTCTTAAAGTAAAAGTAATGTTACGCTGCACCTGTACCAATGCACCTTCAGTCAATTGCCCAAGAGATGGGGTCGCTTTTTTTCTTCAGGGCTAGGACATGGATACTGCCAGCACTTTTGAGGGATGGTTATGGTCAAACTTTTTGGTCCTTCCTTTAGGAGTACTATGGCTTAATGGCACTGTTGACCAGTGTTATCGGAACCGATCCAGTTTAGGCAAAATTGGTCAGTCCAACCGATTTACAGGGTTTTCTAGTCCAATCAGGGCTCTAAACCATTTGAGCCGGATTTTGAGTACGAACCGCCCATGAACTGGTCGGTTCCGTATGCAACCGACCGGTTTTGACTGGTTCTATATGGAACCGGTCCAATCTGTACAGTGTCATACAACAGTCAAGTAAGGGTCATTTAGAGCCTCTTTGTTGATGTATCTTGGTTCAGAATTTCAGTGATGTATTGCACTCGATGCTATTTTGGTTATTTGCACTTGTACTTGCTATATATATGAGAAACTTTGCATATTTGTGTATTAATGGTTTGGATTCATATGTATGCACATGAATATATATGTTTATTTACAAAATATGAATATTTTATGTATTTTTTTGTCTACCAGTTTTTTTCCGGTTATGGTCTGGTTTCCGATTTGGTTCACATTTTGGGCTTTGTTGGTTCGATGATCGGTCCGGTTCTAATAACAATGCTAGTGACTACCCTTTGTTGGGGTTCTTTAACCCTGGGGTTGGTGTCCGACGCTCCTAGGGGCATGTCCCTGGGACATATGACCCCCTCCTTTGTTTATTACTTCGATGGCAGTGCTTCATCTCTAAGGCTTTTGCCTCCCTTCTTGGTCACCTCAGTCATCCATCCTAGCCCCCTTTCAGCATAGCGCCCCCCTTCTGTGGCCCTCTTTTGTTGATGACATCATCCTCTCCACTAGGTTGTACTGTCGTTTTGGGGGGGTGTTGAGGGATTATCAGCACTTTCGGGGTTAGATGGGGCATGACACCTCCCCTGCACACTCCAGCCTTTAGTTCGAAGTGATTTGCTCATTTTTAGTTATTTTTGGGTAAACTCTGGAGAAAATGCCCCCAAGTTACCCACGAACTGGATTATTTTATATTATTTTTGTTTAATTTTAAGTTGACATTTTATAATCTCAAATTGACATTTAAAGGCATGTCGGCCTGGTTATTTTTGTAAAGTGAGTGTGAGAAGGCTATAAATAAGCCTCTCCTCACTTCATTTGAACATAAGACAAGTGGGATAAAACATTATGTTACTTTTTTACTCTTCTTAGGGCTCTTGAAAGTGATGCACACCTCTTGAGGAGACTTATTTTTCTGGTTTGAAGGCAATCTTTTGACGTTTCTTTGGTTCATGCTCTTTGATAAGGTGATGTTAGAATTGTTCGCTTGACACATGCACAAGGAGGTATCTAAGGTTTTGTTCTTGATTTCTCTTTGTTAAAAGTTGATGAATGATGCTTGTTTATGGATTTAATCGTAGCCATTAATGTTACATTTTGTCTAACTCTAAACTAGGTCACTTATCAGCATTTTGTCACCATAGTATTGTGGAGGACGTCCTCTAGAAGGAGTCCTTTGAAGCTTGGGCTTTAGGTCTCTGAGTTTTGCCCTAGCTAGGCTGTCTTTAACCAACTCTTGTGACTGTTAAAGAAAGCCCTAGTTTTCCAAACTTTGAAAGGATCCCTCAAGGGGAAGGTTGGTCACCTTCCTTGATGCCCTAGGGTTAGGGTAAGACCTTAAAACCCTCTTGGCTTTGTCCTCGTCCAATTTCTCTTCAAATCTCTTTCATTTGCATGTATAATTATTGCATTCTGCATGGTAGATTAGGGTAAATTTAGGTCTGAAATTTTATGTTGAAAACCCTAAAAATCAAAAAAAAAAAATTGCACTTTCGGGCCTCCCTAAAATTTGAACCTCCTTCCTCACCCTTGGCTTGCCCTCATTACACCCTCAGCTCTCCTTTATGGTCTGGTACAGACCTCGGCCATCCCTATTCCAGGCTCGTCCTACCCTTTGGGACCTTCCCCAACCCTCGCCCTATCCATTTGGAGGCTTGGTCCTTCCGTTTGGGCCTGTCCAAGGCCACAACAACCCATGAACAGTCCTCTTATGGGCTGTAACAGCCTCTGGGGCTGCCTCTAACTGTCCACTTCAGGACTGTCATTTGAGGACAGTCTGGACCTTCCCCAACCCTCGCCCTATCCATTTGGAGGCTTGGTCCTTCCGTTTGGGCCTGTCCAAGGCCACAACAACCCATGAACAGTTCTCTTATGGGCTGTGACAGCCTCTGGGGCTGCCTCTAACTGTCCACTTCAGGATTGTCATTTGAGGACAGTCTGTAAGCTCCATAACAGCCTCAAACGCCTGCAAAACATTCACCCTTAAACTGAGTTAGAAAGGTTCACAATCGTTGATTTCATTTATTGTTTTACCTGGTGTTTATTTGCTAACAAGGGTACATATCAGACTGTCTATAAAGTTATAAACACTTGTAATGCTGGTAATGTCATTTAATTTACACTTTAAGTTGCCTTAGAAGTGGAATTGTTCATGGTTGAAACATTGTTATGGGTATTCGATATATGACAGCCTGAAAACATTATTTGACACACAATACATTTACTTATTCTTCATTTCTACTACTGATATACTTATTGCAGACTGTCTAATATAGTTAGCTGCTGATAATTCACATCTTGTGCAAGGTTACATAAAAGATTGCCTTCCAAAACTGTGCACTATTGAACACATTGTTTGGAAAGCATATTGGATTAAGATTGGTCATATAATGAATGAGATGCTTACAGTATTTGGATGCTGATTACATAAATGGTTTGTTTCACTTGGTATATATCTTCAGAATTGAACTCGTTGACATTAGGCACTGGTCACTAACTCCTTGCAATAGAAGATCTGGTTTGGTGTGTAAGTGTATTTACAGGTATTCCACAAGGGCTCTCCCGTTGGAGGTTCCTATTCTCCGAAGTAGTTTGGAGAAGCGAGTAAGGTGACAGTGGTCAATTTCTCGTACATTTGTTTATTGGTGACTATCGTGCTAGTTCATCCGGTAACAAGTGGCACTTTCATTTTCTATCCTTTTACTTAAATTTTTAACATTACCATTAATTGTTTCAGGATGTTTGAGAGTGGTTCCAACCTCATCGGAGTTCATATGCAAAAAAGTAGAATTTTAGATCCCATTCAGAATTCAACAGACTTAACAGTTTTCAGGATTTCAGGATTGCAATGTTTCCACTCGATTTTATCATGTATGAGGTTAAGGGATTTTCATTTAATCAAGCACATGAACTTAATCAAAATGTAACCTTTAGTCAAGTAAAATCACTTATTAAGCATGGGAATTTTTTTCTAATTCTACCTTATTTTAATGCTTGGTTTAGGAAGTTTCATCAAAATTGTAGGGTGTTGAGTAATATCCTTTGAGGATCAACTTCAAGATTCAAGGTAGAGGTAAGGGCTAGAAACCTAGAGGAGGGGGGCACAGGGTGCCATTGATGAATAGGATCCCAATATAGGATTAATAGTTACTCTTACATAATTGTATATTGGGCTTGAAAGCCTCCAATAATGTGATGCCCTCTAGAATCATGAAGAAATAGGGTCCTTAGGTCACATTTCCCATTCCAACATCTTTGCCATGGATTCACACAATCTTGAAGTGTTGATTCTTGAATCATCGAAGAATTAGACTATATTTGCAGAGAGCAGTTTAAATTGTATTTACACGGAATGAATTGTTATTGTTGGGATTTATAATTTTTATGACCTCGACATCCCCCCATCCTCCCCCCCCGCCCTCCCGAATTTCCGTAAAATTTGGGGGTGGTATCCACACATCCCCAATGTGTGTTTCCTCGCTCCCACGCTCCCGCGTCCCGAAAACTTGGGGGAACATTGGAGTTTGCCAACAAATGAAAACTTTGGACAACCCCCAGATGGTGACAAGAAATCAATATCCAAACAACATGTCCATAATGGATGAGTGCCTTCTCTTTTTTTTAGTCCCATACCATGGGAAATACCATCGGGCACCCAATACCATGGTCAATACCATGGAATACCAAATACCATGGGTAATACAATGGATCATCCAATACTATCCACTGAATTATCTCCTTTTTAATTAAATGACACCTTAATATTATAACAATTTTAGGCCTAAGTGTCATCCAATAAGCCCTTAAAATGATCACTTGGAAAAGGACATTGCAGTCCTCCCTTCCCAAATTTGCTTGTCCTCAAGCAATAACTCCACAACCTGTCGCTCCTCCGTAAGAACCGGTCTAAAACTGAAAATGAAACTAGGGTCCCAAACCAGTGAAGAAGAGGTGAAGCATCCTCTACTCGATACGTGATCCGACAAGGTACTACCGTAGGCTCTCGCCTCTATGCCAGCTATTGCACTTTCCAATACCACAATCGTAGGGTCTCAACATAATCTCAAGAAGAGACCACCATGTTGGCGCTAGGCCACTCTGATCATAACTATCCGACTGTCATGCCCCATTTACATCCTCCTCTCTTGGAGCTTCAAGTTACATTTCCTGTAAGAGCTATCCCAAATCCGTTTGTCAATGGTAAAGTCACCAAGATCCCACACTATCCTGTAAGGTGTGAAACAACCTCTACCCATCACTTTGGTCTGCCAAAAGGTAACATAAGACTTCATCTAACTACCCCTGATGAACCAATCAATCATAAGTTGCACAAACACCTCAAAAGATGACTCCTCCATGCACCCAACCCTAAGCATCCCAAGAATAAATTCTGGAAAACAAAGATTGGTAATTTCATTTGTACTGGTACCAGTGTCAAGCTCAATCCTGCATACCGAAAAAGAAAGCCTTCCTCACTGTAAAGAATAAGTTTCAATGAGCCAAGCCCTTGAAATGTAATCCTCTAGTGGAAACCTAATACTAGAAATTGACTATGAGCTTGCAAATCTGTTCGGCTCCTGCCAAACTACATCGAGAGACCTACTATCCCAATCACCATCTACGTGCTCAAGTAAACCATGGAGTTTGAGAACCTTCCTAGAGAATAGCTCTGCCACCTATGGCACTTCATACTCATGCATATGCCAAGAATAACATGCCAAATGTGAATCTCGCATAACCCTCAAACCATGAGTGCCACGCATGCCCTCATGTGTCACTGTTGTCAAAGATGGTGGAGTCTCAACTGCAATCAATGATGAAGAATGTGTCAAGCACAACTGAGAATGAAGCTCCTCAACTTCCCTTGCATTGTCTTTTGCGAACTTAAGAGAAAGGTCTTTATCCATGAACAATTGCAAGTAACCAGACTTCATCTGCTCCAATGCTTCTTTGATGATGCGCAATAGGGTGCTTATGACCCCTCTTGCAACTCCCTTATGTCTCTTCTCTAATTGGATCTTCCACATAAGATCTTCAATACACTTGTGAGCACCATTTGCTCTCATCAACACTTGCACCAATTGCTCCTCTGTGACCAATAACCAGCTCTCCAAATCATGCAATGTCATCTCATCAGCACGACGTAGGCTGTCACATAAAGGACCAACTGACTCATGTGGATCATTATCCTGATTCCTCATACAAGCTCTCATTTATCACTTCAATCCCTTGATTGTCTTCCTCTAGGGAAATGAAATCATCATCGAAAGGTAACTCATCCCACACTAAGTCCTCGTCATGCTTAGGTTCACCCTCTCCCAACTTATCATCTACGAGTACAATCATGTCTACATCGGCATACCTGTCATAAATAGGACAAGATGCCGGATCCAAGTCATCATCAGCATCACACATAGGGAAAGGAGTTGGATCCTCCACATCCATATTGTCTTCATAAGTAGGACAAGTTGTTGCATCTTCATCTTCTACTGATTTGGAAGTTGCACCATATGTATACTCATCCATTATACTAATGTCATCGTCCTGGTCTGCTGTTGTTTGGTCTTCTTCTATGCACAAATCCTCAGTATGACTAGATGCTTGCTTCTTCTCTTGTTCTTTATGCTCATCATTCTTCAATTTCTTCCCTATGCTTTTAAAATGATCCTTGTCCCAATTTCTTCCCTATGCTTTGGACGACCATTGTACTTGGCTATGATATTCTCGAAAAGGTATGAGTGCCCATGCCTCATTGACAATTTCAAGACACTTCTAAAATCAAAGCATGTATATTTTTTTTCAAAGCTTAGCAAGCATTTCCTCCTGTTTTTTATTTATTTACTCTTGTCCCCTGACTAAGACCATTAGTTTCTTGAGCATAATCTCCTTAGAAATATTTCGCCTATCTCCCATATCTCACGTAATCACAAGCTGGCAAGGCAATTTGCATTCACATCAACATTTTGTCAAACACATTGGGAACCTTCAAGAACACACCAAAATGGAGAAATAATGTTGGTACCTTTATTATGAATAATAGATGGTAGACAATACAATAACTATGGTTGCTATAGCACTACCAAAATACACTCAACAAGAACTTGGAAGTGATGTCTAACCCATAAGGTGAAGCTCATCACTTTAACCCACGGTTGGTGCAGTTTGATATCCAACCTAGAATAAAGGGTCACGCTTCCTTCAATCCAAAACTCAACCTTCTCCAACACAGACAGTCCACACTTGGGAGATATAGCTTCTAACTGGCTATGCGCCATCTACAGCAAATTCTTATGTACAATTCGACCCCTTTTGCTTCTCTGCTTTCCTTTTTCCAGATGAATCAGGCCCTAGTGAACTCAACTCCACGAGAAGGTGTGACCTCCCTTCTGAGAGAAATGTCCTCCACAGAAAAACTCAACCCCTTCCTTCTGGATTTGATTTCCACAACAAGACCTAAGAGTGAATCATTCTAAGATTCCATATGCCCTAGGGATTGGCACTAGTCTTCATAACCCTACCATCACCTATGCTACAAAGAAAGAGCTCAAATTCTGTTGAGCCTAACTCTTCAAATCACCTTGTTTCCTTTTTTCCATAGCCTAGCAATCCTAACCCTAGGGAAGCCCCCCTCGAGTTGGAGAGGAGCCAATTGGAAGTGCAAAGAGGTGGTTATTGAGGTGACAGTGGGTAACACCTTTAAGTTGAAGTTGGGCTAGCCGTGTTCTTTGGGGCTTTAACTATATCTACTAGTTCATGTTGTAACACAGCCCAACATATTGGCAAAGTCAGGGGTCTATTTGGTCTTCGTGGTATCATATCTCCTCCTCATCCAGATTTCAACGCCCTTCATTTTCAAGAGTATTTGGGCGGCTCGGAGGAGAGTGGCAAGTTTGGTGCGTTGTTAAAATTCCAATAGCAAATCAGGATGGGATTTGGCCAGGAGACCAATCTGGAAGTGGCAGCAAAAAGGTACTTGTATATTTAGCCTTCAACACTTCCAGGCAAGGAGGCTGAGTAGAAAGAAGATTTTCTTCTATTGGGGACTATCGGACTGGAGTGCAATGGCTCAAGAGTTTGCATTGACTTCTACAGACCAACCCACTTTTGCGGAGATCATAGGGCTTCCACTTCATGGGGATCTTTTTAAAATGAATATTGATAATGACTAGTCCCTTATGGTGAGATTGGGAGTGCAGTTTTAGACCTTCTCTATGTCATACTTTCGGGTTACTCCAAAAGTGTTTACACCATGTTTGGGGTGTTTCATGAAATTTGGGGTACATGGTGTATGTTCAACCCCTAGACGGTCTGAGATGGATTGTAGGATGAGAGATGGTCCATGATGGTTATGCACACTTGTGATAGCTTGCTCAGAGGATGCTAGCTTTAGATAATCACTAGTTCAATGGTCTTCCCTAGGGCATTAGAGATCTCTTTCCTAGATGGTGGACACACCACATGATGACCACATGGAGGATTCACCTGGTGGGAGACTGTCCTATAAGATATGAGGTGCATTGTGCATGGAGGAGAACAACAAGCCCTACATCACATGTGGAAGCTTGGCTTCTTGTTCGAAGGATTGGAGATGGCTCAAGGATGCCTAGGGCTTTGAAAGTGTTCTTGTAGGGGAGTCATTGCCCCAATGGAGTACTTGGATTTGGAGGATGGATGGAGTCCATGGAGGCTCGAGAGAGTAGTGTGGACTTGCCTTGCATAGCTACATCATCTTGGGTCATCATTATGCATGACATCATCATTAGAGCTTGACACCTGTACTCTAGGAGTGGGCCTATGTGTGGCTTACTTATGTATAGTAAGCTTAGGCCAACCTATGTTATATTGTTGGTCTCCCTTACCTCATATAAATAGAGGAAGGAGATAGTCTTTCCAAACAAAACATGACATCATGCATTCATTTGTATCTCGTCTTTCAAGTGCTCCCTTAGTGATGCACTAGGATTCATGAGCAAACCCTAGTGGAGCATATGAGGAGGTGGAGGATTTCTCTCTCTTGATATTCTTCTTTGTACATTTCATCTCTCTCTCTCTGTCTCTTTGGGAACTAGGGTTTCTTGGTCTATTGAAGCATTGTTCTTTCTAGGCTACAGTTTCATCACTTGGAGACTAGAGATTAGGGTTTAGAACCCACTGGATGTATTTGGGGAAGAAGAGGAGGAAGGTGTCTTACCTTGGAGATAGTGTTAGAGGAATTCTTGCACTTGGAGTAGCTAGGGTTTGTTGACTAACACCAGTTAGGGCATCTTGGGTGGTTGGATTTTGTCATGGCCTTCAAAGGAGGCTATCGTATGTATGTACTTCATTCGATGAGCATATATATGAGATTTTCAGTTGTTCACATATTGTGTATATTGAAGATTCAATTTCAGCATTTTATCTTCTTGGAAAGGTTATTTTCAATCTTAACTGTCTTCTTGATTTGACACACTTAAGTGAACATTGTTAAGGGAATTAACACTAAGATTGAATATAATTGTACAACCATCTATTGCTCTTTATCTTTTGAATAAGAAGTGTTTCCAGATCTGGTTTATGCATGTGAAGTTTCCCTAGAGGGATGGAAACCCATTAGAATGATTGGTAACATTTCTCCTTGAATTTCCATGAATTTCGGGGCTACTAGAAGTGAATTATTGTGATTGTTACGCATATAATAGCAGAAGCTTATAATTTATTTATTGTGCAGAAGACAATATAAATACGTAGGGCTTATATTCATAATAGAAGGCCCACCATTCTTGTTTAGCTCTGCGTCTTCTTGTGTCGAAGCTTCACGTTTGGCTATGAACTCTTTGATTTTGATGCTGAGTTTCTTGGCAGCTTCTTCCTTCTCATTGGATTGGATGACAATATACTTTTTCATGGGAATAGCTTTCCTTTTACCTCTGTTAGAATCATCAATTGCATGGTTGCTATTGGTTGGACAATGATGGATGTAAATTTTTTTCTTAGTTTTGGATTCTCTTTTGGTGGTTACCTCATCTCTATAGCGTTTCTGATGGATGGGCTTGGAATCTGTGCTTCTGAGTATTTTAACATTATAGTTTTTGTACAAATTGATTTCAGATGCCCCTCCATCATGTTCACTCAACTTGTATTGTGTGTCTTCCTCAATGACTAAAATTTGTGTTTTGGGTGATAGCGAAACATTTTTGAAAAGGACTGTGTTGTGTAACCCAAGGGAATAGTTGCAGCCCATCAATCCATCCAAGGTGTCCTTTGAATCATAGGCAATATATGATTGTGATGATTCTTTTATGGCTTCTTCAGGTCCTCGGTTTCCTCTAGTCGAAAATACTTATACTCTTCTTATTTCTCCTAACATAATATACTAGATTATTCTCTTTTGTTGAGTGTGATTGTAGCTTGACAGGTCATCTAGATTGAAGGAGATCCTGAGCTCGGTTTCATCTTGTTCTCCTTTAATACATTTTTGTAGATCTAACTAATCTTGCAATTTCAGGCACTCCCTTTTTTGCAAAACAAAAAGATTCAGCAGCTGGGGTTGAGGCCTTCCACCTCATTAAAAAACTACTATCTTTTTCCAGTTACCTTTATTTTGAAAAGTTGCAAGCATAGATCTAATCCCCAAAGTTAAATATTTTTATTTCTAAAAGGCTTGTGCATGACATAGATCTAAAAGTCACTTATTTAGCATCAAAAGTCTTAGATCTAGTAACATTTTCTTAGTATTTGAAATACCAATTTTTTCTAAATTTTTAGAAGTACTAAGTAGTGTAAATTTTTAGTCTACTTTTGCATCTAACCCACTAATTTGGCATCTTAAGCTTGCTGGTTTTTAGCAGGTCTATGGAAAAAGAGAGAGAGATGCTACCGAATTTTTGAATATTAAGCCATCCGAAGAACCCATACTCAATCCCACCTCCTCCCATTCATTCCTCTTCTTCCCAACAACAGTTTTAAGCCCTTTTGACCCATTTGCAAGGGTCAAAAAGTGCCTTACTTTTCAAGAAGTTTGATTGTAACAAATAATAAAAGAGCAAGTGGGATAACGGCTCCCACACCCCTCTTCCCCCATTTGGGGGATGTATGTATCATCCTTTGATGTGATCAGCTTTTTCTTTCCTTCTTTCAATTAAAAGTTTTAGATTAGTTTTGCTTTTATTATCTAGGCAGATTTTATTTCAAAGGTCACTTTAAAATCTGTAGCTTTTATATTTGTAGACCTAACCCAGTCTTGACTTCCCTAGTAAGGTTTGTCTTGAAAGAGATCCCTGACTGTAATTTCCTTTTATGCAAAAATGATACACTGCTTAGAATAAATCGCAAGCACACAATCCATCCTTAGAGGGCTATATAGATTATTTTTACCTTTTTTCGTTTTACAATATCAATTTAGAATAAACAATTTGCCATTCCGGTGTATGCTCTTGGCAATTGCAGGTTCCCCCTGAGCTTTGGGATAATCAAAAGGACGAATGCGCACTAATTGATTCTTCACAACTAATTAATCAACTAATATAAATAAAATTTACAACCCATAAAACATTACGAAAATCCGGTGTAATGAACCTGAGGAACAATGGGCAAAGTCTTCAAGGAAAGCAAGAACAACCAGAAAGCGACCGTGGGGTGCCGATAGGCTACATACTTGTTGGTGTAGTGTTGAACATCCCCCCACGACTCCATCTAGCCCACATTTTCCTGTTTAGAGCCACTCTTGTCAAAATCTGAACATATTCCCGGGTACCTCTCGGTATATCGGGAATCCCCTCCCCTAAATTTACTCATAGCTTAAAATCTAAAATTAACTAAGATACACTGCGCAACATTACTTTCGACTCCATTTTCGGCACTGGTTATATTATCATTGTTTATCATTTGCTTCAAGTCATTATTGTTGTGAATGCTATTATCATGCTGGTGAATTATTTGTTTTAATATTGCAGTACATTGGTGATTTTATCAAAACTCCTAACAAACACTCTGATCATTCAATCATTAACAAACCAAAGCCTTAGCAACTCTTTCTTAGGGACTACCCCCCTTGGCTCCGTTAGGAGTAGCCTAAACGAAGGAGTCAGGAGCAGGTGAAAGTACCTGACTCGGAACTTGGCCCCAAAGACACACTGAGCAGCTTGAAGATTTCTGCTGCGTTGATGAATATGATTTCTCCCAAACACTGAATTGCTTCAAGTAACCTTTCATTTTACTTCTCCATTCAAAATAATCTGATTGCTCCAAGACTGGAACTTCATGGTCAATAAGCTTTGTTGATCCTTCCATAATATGTCCCCAAATCCCTTCAAGCTTGTTAGGCTTATGTTGAAGGCCGGTTTTGATACCAATTGTTAGACACAATGGCTCACTGAGAGGGGGGNGGCTGCTTGTAGCGAATGCTGTAAGAAAACCTGATAACCTGTCACACAATCAAACAAACAAAGTGATCCGGTTGGAGATCTGAGGAGGAGAGGAGTCTTGTCCACCAAGG
>LPNX010180410.1:213247-226996 GCA_001517045.1 Pseudotsuga menziesii | reverse complement strand
CAAAAACAAAACTCACAAAGAAGATCTCACAATTTACTCAGCAATTGAAGAATGAAACAGTGCAAAAGGCTTGCAGCTGTGAATGCTTTCATTAATCAACAAGTAATCAGATAATAATTACAATGAAGTATAATGGCTTTAATAGCCACATGAAATTCGAATCCACATGAGCAAATTTGACTTTATAGACTCTACTTGACTGTAGGTAACTAAGACCTTGTCTAAATCACTGTCAGAGGACTCAATAGTTAACTGACCTTGTCTAAACCATAACCAGAGTTCATCGGAGTTCTAAAACACAACTCAAGTGTTACATTTAGTGTTGAATAAGGCTAACTGACTGTGGTAGGTGAGAAATGCGCCCCTCTTGAGTACAACCATGCAAACCTAGCGCTAACTGAATGTACAGGACTAGAACTGAATGTAACTGACTCCTAACTTAGCTTGACTAGTCACTAACTAAACTGAACTAACCTTGGTTGGTTTCGACACTTCCAGTGGCTCCTAAATTGTAGGGATTGGCCTAGGAGGCTCCTAAGCTGATGCAATCAAGTGCAATAAGTGGCAGTAGGCCTCAATCAGTGTTCCCCATACTTTAGTAACTAAAACATGTTCCCCAATTAGGCCAAGTGGACCCAATGGTGCTAGTGACTAAAAATAGACTGGATGGACTCTTGATTTAGACATGACTCCCGATTTAGACATATGGCCAAATTGGACAAGGGAGGATTAATAATCCTAACAGGGGGGTGAATCAGTAAGCTTACACTTTTTCTAATTTCAACTTCTTCAAACTCTAAATCTTATATCATCATTTTACATTCACTTCAATATCATATTCATCAATAGACTATGCTTCAATAAACAATTTACCATATGCCATTCATCAAATAAAACACATTATCAACAACACCATGCAAGAGACACAAGATATAGTTTTGTAATCTTTTATAATTGTTCAACCGGCTACAACCATGATGTAATTCAGCACCTACTTATATTCCAAGACTCAACTTGGTCTTTTCTTAGATCCAACTAAGAAAAATGGTACAAGGCCCAGCTTGTAGTTACATATAGATACTTGTCACATCACATATCAATCACTTGTCCAATAACTCAGTCATAACACACTGATCTGTCCTCTACTCAGCAACTTGTCATTGGCTTATCATTGCACATAATCTTTGCTTACTGCACAATACCATTGCTCATGCTATCTGTTCAAGTCATCAAGGTATCTTGTCACTATCAATCTGATCATCTCTGTCAATTTGTCAATTCTATCAACAACCATTTCTTCCTATGATCTCAAAGTTGAACACATCCTATAGTTTACTATACCCAGGTCATCATATAAATTCAGTTATTCGAATGTATGCTCAGAACATTCTATGCAGCACCATATCCTTTGGAGACACTACACTCAGTTTCAATTCATCAACCCAAAATTCAGAACAAATCAAAAGGATAAACCCAAAAACTACTGTAATCTTAGCGTGAGGGAGTAATGAACCCTGTGATTTCCCACATCCTGTGATCTTACCCAGAATTTGCTCTTTGTCATTTTCTTTTTAGTGAATCTCCACGAGGTCTTATGAATGGCGCACCCATCTATCCACTTCTTCGTGCAAAATTTCTCATCATCTTCTACCGTGAAAATATATCCCTAGTAGAGGAAGCCAATTGATATAATACACTCCTTGATGCAATGCATGTACAGTATGCAAATCTTAATGATCCCAAAGAATTTCCTTTCATTATGGAGATGGTGATCCCTTCTACTTCCAAACTGGCTTTCGCAACATGTAAGAGTTCTTCCGCAATTATCTTGAAAGTTGAAACCTATCACACGAACTGGAATCCCATCTACTCGAGTCTTTGCATAGATCACCACTTCAAGGCACCCACGAATCTCTCCAACGTGGTTGCCTGTAAATTCTTGAAAATTTGAGCACTAACTCACAATGCCGAACTCATTCTCCTTTGTTTAACTGCGGCTACATCAGTGATATACGAAAATTCAAAGCTACAAAACTGCTTCACGAAGATCCACATCAAATGAGAACATAAGGCCTTTATTTATACTAAATTTCCACAATATTTAGGGCTGACCTGTCGGAGCCGACTTGTAGAAATTCATCAAAGAGTAATTTATTAACTTTTATATAGGGTCGACTTCAATCCTTAGATATATTTTAGGCTTGTTCATATTTTTATTTAAGGCCAACTTCAATATATGTGGGCTTTTAATACCCCAACGGTCATCTTGCCCATTGCTTTTGCCATGTCCTCATGTCCTCATTTTGTTCTTGATGTCATTCATTGTCCTTGTCTAGGAGCCATATTATCTTCATTATCTTCATTTAGAGAATTAATACCATCTCCAAATGACCACAGAACGGGTCATTTGGTCCTACTTGCCATTGTCTATTGGTTGTCTAACTCTTTCCTTTGTCTTTAGCCTTGTCATCATGTCCAACCTTGTCTTCAACCCATCCAGTGTCTTGCTTGCTCTTCATCATGTCATGCTTGCTTGTCCATCTTTGTCTATGTCATCAAGCTTGCCAAGTCCTCAAGCCATGCCATGTGGTCTCCAAGTCATCATTCTTAATCTTTGTCAATAATGTAGTCATCAATAACAATCATATTCATCAATCTCCCCCTTTGTCATTGATGGAAACTACAATTTCTCTCCCCCTTTGACATTAATGACAAAGGGTCAAGTAGCCATTAAAGGCTTCACAATGCCCAAAAAATTCCTTTGAATTCTTCCATGTCAACTGCTAATCTGATTTTTTGATCATCACTTGCCATCTTCATATATGCTCCCCCTTGTTAGATTTTTATCGTTTTAATCAATATGATCTAGGATCTTATCTGAGAGAATAGCATGCACAGCAATAATCACAAGAGACACAAAGATTTTCCTCGGGGAAACCATAAAGGAGAAAACCCCGCAACTAACTTAGAGATAGAATGAGCACCAGTAGCAAAAGTAAAACCCAAAAGAATAAAGATGATCTTCAACAACCGCTCTCTCTCTCACTTGTGCGATCTAGTTCTCTCTCTCTCATACGCTGTTGATGAGTGAGTGTGTGTTTCAAATAGACAGTCTCATTCTCTATTTATACTTAATTTCCACTTGGCATTTTCCCTACAAGGTCAACTTCTCTAGGAGAGTCTAATAACCCTAATATAACTCAACTGAGGCATCTAATGCCCCGACATACAATGGAGGGTTAACCTCAATGACTTTACATGACTTAATTACATTAATGACTCTCCCGATCAGAGGAACAAACATCTTCGTTGGGGTATAATGAAATACAATATGAAATATACAAGTGAATACATGCTGAAGTTACAAATACATCAACACTCCCTCTTAACTAGGAATGTATTCTCTTGACACAGTTCATCAACACAAGTCTTCGCCACTGGATCATCATCAAAGCTGGGTCATCATCAAAGCTGGATCATCATCGTCACTGCTGCTATCTCGAGCAAATGGTGTTATCTCTCAAATCTACTCGTCATAGGAAGTTCTACAGAGCCAGCCGTTTTTCATGCTAGATGTGGGCCTAGCCTCCATGTAGGTCTTCATCATCTCTACAAGCAAGCCATCAAGTAGGTACATCCTAGGACTTATTATATGCCTCTTGCAAAAACCTGCAGGATCTCCCATGACTGATTATATGCCACTGCAAAACCTGAAGGAGCATCTCAGGACTGATTACATGCCTTGCAACACCTGTGTACCCTATTGTTACCTCATCATCTTCAGATCATCTCATCGTCACACGGAGCATAGCCCAGATACACATAACACAGCACTTACATCCACCGGCATGGGAGGACAAACCTACCACGATTCGGGAAAGGCTCAACATTTACATCAACGACCATGGGAGGACCAACCTACCACCATGTCGAAAAAGATTCAGCATTTACATCAACAACCATGGGAGGACCAACCTACCACCATGTCGGAAAGGCTCCAGCACTTACATCAACGACCATGGGAGGACCAACCTACCACCACGTCGGAAAGGCTTATGTGTATCTGCGTCTTCCGGACTCATCACTTCCCCTTGGAAGGAACCTCGACCTAAAGAACACCAAGCTTCTCTCTGAAGTACTCCAACTTCACTCTGGCTAGCGGCTTGGTCAATACATCGGTTATCTGCTCGTCCGTCGCAACATACTGGAGCTTCACTGCTCCTCTCTGCACCATATCTCTGATATAGTGATACTTGATCTCGATATGCTTCGACTTGTCATGGAACACGGGGTTCTCAGACAACTTCACACAACTCTGGTTGTCGCAATATATACAAGTAGCATCCAACTGGAGATCAAACAAATCACCAAATTACTTTCCTCTGCGACCCTTAATTTTTCCTTCGACACTGGTATTTTAAGTTGGCCATGAATTACTTTCCTATGTGGCCCGTAATTTGAAGTTACACAACGGTAAAATCACAAATATAAATATGTTTAATGTTTATATTTAATAAAGTATAAATGTTTTTTTTAATGGTAAAAAGTATAAAGGTCACAAACTTATAAGTTATAACATTTTTACTATTTATTAATAAGTTAATTATTTATTTATATTATAATTTTCAAATTTTATTATATATATATTCTTTACATAAAGATAATATCATTTTTAAAATATAAAGATTATAAATATTAAACTTATAAAGATAATATCATTTTTTAAATATAAAGTTACAAATATTAAACTTATAATCTATTAATAATGTCAATATATATTATAAATTTTATTTTTTTTTTTCAAATTTTAAAATATATACGTGTATATGTTATTTTTGGATATTATATGTAGTAATATTTATTATGTATGTATTATAAGTTAATATCATTTTTTAAATATAAAGTTATAAATATTAAACTTATAATGTATTAATAATGTAAATATATATTATAAATTTTATTTTAATTTTTTCAAATTTTAAAATATATACATGTATATGTTATTTTTGGATATTATATGTAGTAATATTTATTATGTATGTATTATATTGATATTATATTGGATAAATGAATATATTTGAAAGATATGGATTGGAAATGATATTAACCTCTTTTTTTCCCCAAAATTTACCATATTTTAAGTTGTTTTCTATTCGTCGAGTATGTCTCGAGTCTTGCCGAGTTGGTCGCGAGTCTTTCCCGAGTCGACGAGTCATATGCCAGCCGAGTCTTTGTCAAGTTCAAGTCGTGCAACATTGCTTTTGCCTTTCTCTCGCTACTTGGAAATGTCTTCTTTGTGTTCTTTCCCTTCGCACATCCTTTGCAAACGCCTTCATGCTTTGCCTAGATTTCTAGAAGACCTTCAACAACTTTGCTTGCAAGTGGTAGTTCCCTATTGTGTACATGTGCAAGCCTTCTATGCCAAAGTTCACTTGGCTCTACTGAGTCATGGACCAAAGCTTGTTCTAGTTGGCCCTTTAATTTGTATAAGCCTCCCTCTATCTCTCCAATCACTACTGCATCATCTATGGTCTTTCCCTTTGGCCATATAAGGACTTGGCCATCTACCAATGCAACCCTCATACCTTTTGCATTCAATGCAGATAGGGAGAGAAGATTCTTCTTTAGTCCTGGTACAAACAAGACATCTTTCATCTTCATAAACTTTCCAGAGTCTAGCTTCTAGGAAGCTTCACCACTTCCTTTTATAGGATATTGGTAGTCATCCCCAAGTTTCACTTTGTGGGGTGACTCATGTTCGGATAGATTCACAAAGGATTCTTTAAATCCCGTCATATGCATGGAAGCCCCACTATCTATGAGCCAATCATTGCTTCCATGTGTAATAGTTCTTGTGAGGGCAGAAATCAAAACATACTCTTCATCGCTTGAAGAATCTTCACTTTCTTCTTTGGCTCTCTTCTTGGGAGGTTCATCATCCTCTGCAGTGTGAGCACGATGTCTTCTTTTGTTGTTCTTTTTCTTGTGAGAGCCACCTTTATTTCTAGGACAATCTCTGGAGAAGTGTCCCATTCTCATCACATGTATAGCATCTGACATTAGATAGATCTCTGCTTGATCTTCTAGGGTTATCTTTATGATTCTGGTGATGATGCTTTCCTTTATTGTGATGATAGTGCTCTCTTTTGTGATTCTTGGTGTGTGTTGTGAGAGCTTGATCTTCATTTCCCATCTTTTCTTCTCGAGCTACGATTCGAACTTCTTCTTGTGAGCATTCCTCCCACAACCTACTGAAGGTGATTAACTTTCTTCTAGCACAAATTCCTTGAATAAAGGAGTCCCATGACCTAGGGAAACCATTCAAGGTGGTCATCACAATTTCTCCATTCTCTACGTCTTCTTCCACAGGTTCAAGTTGTTATTTGATTTGAGAGACCCTTGTAAAGTATGATTGTATGGTCTCTACATTCTGGATCTTTACATTCTTCAACTGATTTCGCAAAGTCATCTTCCGATTTATATTCTTTCCTTCAAATAGCTTGGTCAAGGAATCAAACATATCTTTAGGTGTCTTTAAGGAAGACACATGTGGTATAAGGTGATCCTTGATAGAATCAGCAATAATCCTATTGGCCTTGACCAAGTTCTTCTTGTGTAAAGCTTTAGCCTCATCTCCCTTTGGAACTGGAACCTCTCCACTTATGTAGGTGTCCAATTCATTTTCTTCAAGAACAAGTGAAATCCTATACTTCCATGCTCGAAAGTTATCAGCTCCTTCAAGCTTTTCATCAAGCTTGGTGCGATGAGACATCTTTAATGAGAACCTAAAATGGAAATACAAAAGATTTAGATCTTACCACTTTGAGATGCCCGGACTGGATCTGGAGCTGATCTTCTATAGTGTTGGTTTTCTGGTCCGGGGTCAAATTTAGGGTTCAACTTTCCTAGAGTTTTACCCAACCAAAAATTTCGATCTTGGTCTCTAAATTTGGATTTTGAGGAGGAGAACAATCCTATGTTGGGCTCACTCAAAAATTCCACTTCTGTGAAAATCCCTAATTACCCAAGTAATGACAGGCCCAAAATTGAAAATGCCCGAAATCAGATTCTGCTTCGACATGAAGATGCGCACTTCAAAGGAGAGTTAGCCTAGCCTCCTTTTGTTGATGATCTGTGGAAAGAAACCCAAAAATTAAGAAGCCCTGGATTCCAGAGCTGCACAGTGTCTTCTTCTTAGGTTAGCTATGATTCCATGTTAGATTTTTATCGTTTTAATCAATATGATCTAGGATCTTATCTAAGAGAATAACATGCACAGCAATAATCACAAGAGACAAGAGACACAAAGATTTTCCTCGGGGAAACCATAAAGGAGAAAACCCCGCATCTTCCTCAGAGATAGAATGAGCACCAGTAGCAAAAGTAAAACCCAAAAGAATAAAGATGATCTTCAACAGCTGCTCTCTCTCTCACTTGTGCGAGCTAGTCCTCTCTCTCATACGCTATTGATGAGTGTATGTTTCAAATAGAGAGTCTCACTCTCTATTTATACCTAATTTCCACTTGACATTTTCCCTATAGGGTCGACTTCTCTAGGAGAGTCTAATAACCCTAATATAACTCAACTGAGGGGTCTAATGCCCCGAAATACAATGAAGGGTTAACCTCAATGACTTTACATGACTTAATTACATTAATGGCTCTCTCGATTGGAGGAACAAACATCTTCATCGGGGTATAATGAAATACAATATGAAATATACAAGTGAATACATTCCGAAGTTACAAATACAACAACACCCCTTTCAAATAGGCTGCTTGATCTACTGAGTTTTAATCTTCCATTGCTTGTCAATTTCAAACATACTGCCCATCAAATTATTGCTGTTGGCTTTTCATGCCAAATTGCTCCTCCCTTCATGTAGATTACTTGCTCCCCCTATCATTCTGCCACCTCAAATAGTTCAGATTTCATCCATTTCCAAATTTGTTATCAAACAATAATTCTTTCAATAATATTCTGGTGTTGCTCCTGTCTTTTGGGAATCCAAAAATCAGAGTAAGCTTGTATCAATATTTTCCCTATAGGGTCGACTTCTCTAGGAGAGTCTAGTGACCCTAATATAACTCAACTGAGGGGTCTAATGCCCCGAAATACAATGGAGGGTTAACCTCAATGACTTTACATGACTTAATTACATTAATGGCTCTCTCGATTGGAGGAACAAACATCTTCATCGGGGTATTATGAAATATACAAGTGAATACATTCCGAAGTTACAAATACAACACCCCTTTCAAATAGGCTGCTTGATCTACTGAGTTTTAATCTTCCATTGCTTGTCAATTTCAAACATACTGCCCATCAAATTATTGCTGTTGGTTTTTCATGCCAAATTGCTCCTCCCTTCATGTAGATTACTTGCTCCCCCTATCATTCTGCCACCTCACATAGTTCAGATTTCATCCATTTCCAAATTTGTTATCAAACAATAATTCTTTCAATAATATTCTGGTGTTGCTCCTGTCTTTTGGGAATCCAAAAATCAGAGTAAGCTTGTATCAATATTTGCCATGCTCCCCCTGTCAAGCCTTTTTAGAACAAACTCCCCCTTTCAAGATCAATGAGAGCACTTGTAGCATTAAGGGCTGTCACAAGAGGTGATCACTATCCACAAAAATAGTAAACCATTCTGACTTCATACTGTAGCATATCAACTTGAAAGACTTACTCACCCTATGCAAGATCTTTAATTTATTGCATTGAAAAGTCAAGTCATACTACTGTTGTGGGTGTCATCAAACCTTGTTGTACTATTATATCAAGAGTAAATTCATGCATCAACATCCCATACTCCCCCTATCATACCAATTGTTAACGTCTGCAATCCTTGGACCTGTTTATTTTTGGAGAGCCATTATTTTCCATTTGAGTTCATTCTCCAATGATGAACTCATGGTAAACTCGAAGTCTTTAGAAGACTTCAAGTATGGCTTGCCATATGGCAGCCATCTTCACTTGTACATTGATCTACTTCATTCAAATTTAGCAAAATATTTTTCTTCACTCATACCTTAAAGCGTCCTTGGCTGAGATCATTTCTCCTTTGCCTTTCAAAATTGTCTGTGTCATCCTTCTTCCGGGAATCATTGATTTTCCTTGCTGAGATGTATGTTAGTATTCTCAAGAATTGTCTTCTTGGACTTGTGCAAACTTGGGCTTTATGGCCAACACCACCACAAGTGAAGCATCTCAATGTGTGACAATTGGCAGCCACATGTCGAATTCGATCACATGCCTAGCATCTCATTTGACCACTTCGACTTCCAGTATGTTTTCTTCCGTGGAATGTACGATCCATTGCCCTGTGACCAAAATCATTCCAAGAATAACAATAACCATTAAATCTATTTTCATACTTGGGACTTTGTTTCCATCTTGGAGATACTTCTCTTCTTAGCTTGCTTTGAAGACTGGGCCTAGTTTCTTGATGCATACTTGATCTTTCAAAAGTTTCATTGTCTTGTGCAAGTGCATTGGGAGCTTTGCTCTCTTCTTTGAGAGATGTGGATCCAACTTCAGGAGTCTTGGGAGACCACTTGACTTCTCCAATTTTCTCATCTACCTTTTTATACCCAAGGCCAAATGTGTCAAATGGAGACCTTTGACCCTTTAGAATTTCATCCAAGATGACTGAGCTTTCATTGAACATTACTTGAGCTTTTTTGACTTCTCAATTTTCTTTTCAAGACCAACAATTTCCATTTCAAGCTTCTGATTTTTCTTTTCATTTTCTTCCAGCTAAAACTTCAAAACATCTTCTATTCTATTGGCTTCTTCCAACTGAGTCTTCAAGCCAACATTAACTCTTCTTATCTCTTCAAGCTCTGTAGGGATTTTATCAATCTTCTCTTGTTCTCTTGCTAAATTAGACTTCAATCTTCTAATTTCATTGTTTTGGTCTTCTAGCTCATCTTCCAAACCTTTGTTCTTAAGTTTCATTCTCATTAACAAAGCTTTTGTCTCCTCTTTGTAATTTTCAAATGACCTCAAAATTTTCTTCTTGAGTCTTGGATTGAATTTAAGATCAATAACCAACAATGTGCTTGTAAATGCATTATTAGATTTCAACAAGATTTCTTGTTCATCTTTTGTAAGTATAACTTCATCATCATTACATTCATAATTTTCACCTATTGAAAGTGCTTACCTTCACTTGTATCTAAAGCTTGTACATGCTTTTCTTCTTTCTTTTCATCCTTGACTTTTGTTTCCTTTTCTATATCTTGACTCCTCCTTTGGCATTCTTCTTCCAGCTTGAACCAGAGATCCTTGGTTGAAGTGTACTTTCCAATGCTTTCTTTGATAGGGCTTGAGAGTCCATCCATCAAAAACTTCAATGCAACTTTATTGTCTTTCTCAACTGCTTCCTTTGTCTTGAACAATTATAAAAGATTACAAAATATCGTGTGTCTCTTGCATGGTGTTGTTGATAATGTGTTTTATTTGATGAATGACATATAGTAAATTGTTTATTGAAGCATAAGTCTATTGATGAATATGATATTGAAGTGAATATGAAATGATGATATAAGATTTAGAGTTTGAAGAAGTTGAAATTGGAAAAAGTGTAAGCTCACTGATTCACCCACCCCCCCTCTCAGTGAGCCATTGTGTCTAACAGCCTAAACGGAGGAGTTAGGAGCAGGTGAAAGTACCTGACTCGAGACTTGCCCCCAAGGACACACCGAGCGGCTTGAAAATTTCTGCTGCATTTTTCCCCCAAGGAGTGTGTAAGGCGGCAACATTTTTTGGCGTCGTTGGACTTGGCTTCCTAGGACTTAGACGTCAATCCAATCATTCCAAGGTGTTTTTTCCCCAGTCAATTATGCAATGCTAAATAAGCGATGTATAATTTTCGAGTTTTTCACCGCTCCTCCAAAGATGAAATTTTCATCTTGGTAGTTAAACTCTGGGAGGTTATTAAAGTTCACGTGTCAATGTATATAAGCATGCTAGGAATCGGTATTGAGTCGTATGGACATGTTCTAGGTCCCCGCACGACTCCATCTAGCACACATTTTCCTGTGCGGAGCCACTCTTCTCTGAATCCAGACATATTCCCAGGTACCTCTCAGTATATCGGGAATCCCTTCCCCTAAATTCACTCATAGCTTAAAATCTAAAATTAACTAAGATACACTGCACAACATTATTTCTTTTTCAGCGGCATTACTTTCGACTTCATTTTCGACACTGGTTATATTATCATTGTTTATCATTTGCTTCAAGTCATTATTGTTGTGAATGCTATTATCATGCTGGTGAATGATATGTTTAAATATTGCAGTACTTGGTGATTTTATCAAAACTCATAACAAACACTCTAATCATTCAATCATTAACAAACAAGAGCCTTAGAAACTCTTTAATAGGGACTACCCCCCTTGGCTCCGTTAGGAGTGGCCTAAACAGAGGAGTCAAGAGCAGGTGACAGTACCTAACTCGAGACTAGCCCCCAAGGACACACCAAGCAGCTTGAAGATTTCTACTATGTTTTCCCCCAGGTGTGTGTAAGGCGGCAACATATGGCTTTTGAATTTTAAAGCAATTTAATTGGATAATGCATGATGACATGGAATTTGAATTAGGGTTGAAAGGCCCATTTTTCATCCAAATTTCCTCTAATGTCTCTTTTTATTGTTTGCCTTATCTATTGTGAGTGTCTTGTTTGTCAGTTAGCCTCTTCTAGGGCTAGCTAGGGTCCCCCCTTGGCTCAGCTTTTACTCTACCTAAACCGACAAGAGCGCATTCAGTGTGACAACTACTCAATTGGTAGTGAACGAGGCCCTTTTGGTGTCATTTGGTTTAGCTACCCTCCTCTACCGTCCCAAATAAGATGCCCTTCTAGTGGCAGCTACAACTTAGGTGATAACAACACCTTTACCCCTGGAAAGGTTATTTTGTCTTCTTCATATACTACTGATTTTTGCACTTGAGACTTTTTAAGGATGTGTAAGCTCATTCTCAATCTAAGAGAGTGTGGCATGTTGGTTGTGTCACCAACTAAGTTGCACCTAGTTGGACTTTCAGGCAAGGCGACAAAGTTTGAACAAGCACACTTGTTCATTCATCAGAGTTCAGAAGTCCACCATGCTTTTTCTGGGAAATTTTTTAAATTATTTTTGTAGCACATGTTCATACCCCCTTGAGGATATTGTAAAAAATGTGCTAGCATGGTCAATTTAATAAAAGACTCGGCTTCCTAGACTTAGACATCAAGTCGACTAGCCCAGAGTGTTTTTTCCCTTGGTAATTATTTGTTGTTGAACAAACAACTAATAATTTCTGAGTTTTTCACTCACACCTCCAAAGTTGGGGTAGTCGTCTTGGTGGTTAGGCCTTAGGAGGTTATTAGAGCCTTTGTCAATGTTTATAAACATGCTAGGCATTCGAATTGAGTCGTATGGAAATGTGCTAGGCCCCCCTGGATTTTTGTTCAATTCTGAGAAAATTATTTTTCCCTGCAAAATTAGGCCATTTTTAATGGTTTAATTAAAAAATTTGTAAATGTCATAAAAGCGTGATCCGAAGGCAGAATTTGGCGTGTGGAGGCTCGTTTTCACACTCAAGGAGTCCTTTTCACCCCCGGACCCATTTTTCCTATGTTTAGGGCGGCTAAAACATCTTGTAATGCATTATTTCGCTAAGGGTGCATCAAAATGTCTCTTAAATGCTAAAGTTGCAACAAATTGGCACAAAAGTCAAAATTTGAAAAGTAAAAAATTACTTGTTTAATACATGGGGTGACATGGCAAATGGGTCCCCCATGTTATGCGGCCCTTTCTAACTAATCAAAGCGTCAAACTTAGGATAGTTTTCATAAGTTACGAATCATGAAGTTGGTGGATGACGCCATCCTAACAAATTGGCAACTTGGAGATGTGGCTAATGAGGAGGGAGTTGTACGGTGTTTGGTGAAGGGCGCACCTCTCTTGGAGAGGTGGCGTTCTCTCCTTGAAGATTAAATCAATCAAGATCTACAATCAACTCCATGAAGTCGACTTCAACTCCACTCTTATGTTAGTTGGTGATCCAACCCCCCCCCCCCCCCCCCCCCCCCCTCCCTCTCTCATTTGGCTATTTAAGCAGGCATCCTTTCCTCATTTTCTCATGGTCAGAGGACCGAAGGCTCAGCCCAAGCTATGAAGCTTTGTACTGTAATTATTTTTCGGATTAATAGAAAGAATTTGGAGGTCCATGCTGTGTTGCATTAGTGTGTGGATGAATATTGTCACTGGCATATGAGGTAATTGTATTGCTGCTTTTTTGCTTTGCTTAATGTGGTGATCTGTCTGGCCTTAAGATTGTTGTTAACATATAGGGTTAATAATTCTAGTTTGATTTCATTTACTATTCTCTGCTTGTAAAGATCTGGGAGTAGTAGACTGTACTAGGTTGTACTTATGCTCTCTCAATCTTCATTTGTTGAAATACCAAATTTGATCTCCTTTTGTGCAAGTATTGTTAGTGATGCAGGTTTCCTAACTTGATTGGAGTGGATGATCTCGGTTGAATCTACCATTCTTCAAGCACTTTCAAGAAAGACATAGTCCCTCTGCATCCCACAGTTGGATTCCTTAGATCTGGGCACTCAGCTTGAGCATTTCCTTCTTCCTTCTTTCCTTCACCTTTAAAATCGAACTTCTTCTTTGGTTCCGGTTACATTGTATATGCTTAAGTAAATTAGTTTCCTTTTCAAAAGAACATTTAAAAAGCCGATTTAT
>LPNX010180410.1:173660-213185 GCA_001517045.1 Pseudotsuga menziesii | reverse complement strand
TAAGTACATTGCTAGATCCTAATCTTAAAGCTTTATTTTGAGTAGATCTAGATTGATTAAGTACTTAGGCTTATTGTTTATCATTTAAGTACTTAAATTTGTATGTTTTTAACGTTTTATTTGGCACATTTGGGGCATGATAGGTGGCTGGTTTTTTGTCTTTTGTTGAAAAGACAAGGAGAAGTGCTTCCGGTAAAGGTGAAGATTTGGGCCATCCAGAGCCTTCCGGAGCGACATTCCTCTTTCTTGCTTCATTTCTAAAAAAAATTGTAAGCCTATGAATCCAAAATTATAAGGACCAAAGGCATGCACCTCAAAAGCATTGTAAATACCATAATAAAAGAAAGGCGAGTGGGCTTTCAAAGCGCCCGTACCCCATCCCCCGTGGGGGATTTGTGTCGTCTCCTTGATGATTTGTTTTTTTGCTTCGTATCACTACATTTCTTGATGCTAAATCTTAGAATAAGTTTTTTTAGTTAGATTGATTTTCCTTTAGCTTTTATTTTGCAAAAGTAATCGAATACTAACCCAGCCTTGCTCTCCCGAGTACGGCGTTCAGGCCTGAAAGAGAGTCTTGGTTGTTATAATTAGTTTCACACTTTGCTTTCGTTTTCACAATCTCAAATTGGGATAAACATCTTCCATTTCTGTGTATGCTCTTTCCCATCACAGGTTTACCCTGATCTTTGGGATAACCAAAAGCGAAAGTGTGCACTTTATAATTTTTCACATCTAACTAAGCAACTCATCTTAATAAAATCAACTTCCCCTTGAACATACAAAAATCCGGCGTATACGAAGTTTGTCATTTGTGAGCAACAACTAGAAAGTGTCTGTGGGGCCCTGTCAGGCTACACCCTCGTTTGGTGTAGTGTTGGACACACCCCCGGGACTCCATCTAGCCCACATCTTCTTGCGATGAGCTACTTTTGTCAAAACCCGGACACATTCCCCGTACCTCAAAGTATATCGGGAATTCCCTTTTCCCCCTAATCCACTCAGTAATTCATAAACTTAAAATCAACCAAGAACTATTGCAATACATTCAGCACTCCAATAGCACTCCATTTCAGACTCCATTTTCAGCACTAGTCTTTGGTTTTAATCGTATAAGCATTTCCTTTAATTTACAATGTGTTTATTGATTATATTGCTCATGTTGTTGTCTTAATCACTATTGCAATCTCTTGTGCCATTTTACAAAAACTCCTAAAAAACTTACTCAATCACAAACCACCATCTAAATCTTAATCATCCTTAGTAACTCATAGGGTCTACCCCCCTTGGCTTCGTTAGGATTTTGTCTAAACGGAGGAGTCAAGATCAAGTGACAGTACTTGACTCAAAACTTGCCCCCAAGGACGCACTTAGTGGCTTGAAGATTTTTGCCAGGCCAACCTAACCTTTCAGGTGCGTGAAAGGCGACAACAAGATGGAACTTCATATTTTATTCCATGGAATCTTAGGCTTCAAATCCTTTGGACGTTGATCTTTAGAGCATCTAAAAAGAACATTAGAAAACCTACAGATCCAACACAATTGGATGTTCATTGGAAGAAGGAAACCAAAGTGAAGAGAATCATTCTTGAATCTGTGAAGGATCACTTCATCCAACACATTGTTGATAAGACGTCAGGTAAGAGCATGTTTGATGCTTTAGTTAAGTTATTTCATATTTCTTGTGCCCCTTGACAAATGCTTTTGCGAAACAAGCTTTCAATCGTCTACATAAGCAAGATAGATACTACGGTGAACTACTTGACCAGGATCTATGAATTGAAGGATTAGTTGGCCACCATTGGAACTAAGGTAGAGGAATAGGAGATAGTATTCATTGCCCTTAAAGGGTTTGCTCCTTCCTAAACACCTTTTATTTAAAGTAGTTGTGCTCGAGAGAAACTACCAGATTTATCAAAACTTTGGGTTGCTCTTGTGGAGGAAGAAATCAGATTTTAGTCACATTTAGAACAACATGGGGAAGTAGATGCCATCGGTCTTGTCAAAAAGATGAAGAAAGGTGGAAAAAAAAGAATTCAAAAAGGATGGAACAGATACAGGGAAGAAGGACCTCAAAAAGGTCATGTAATTTCGATGTCACATGATAGGACATTATGTAGGATAGTGTCCGTTGAAGAAGGGAAAGAGCATGAAGCAAGTTGCAGTCGCGACCGTAGCAGGAGTAGAGGATATGACCTCTCAGTTTGAGACCAGCTTTTCCATGGATTCTTGTTTATCTACTACACTAAGTCTAGCTTTGGTTGGTATGTGGACAGTGGAGCTTCAAGACGCATGACATATGACAAGCCACTATTTAGCAAGATTCAGAAGCAAGGAGGCATGACAATGGATCTTGGTGATGATGCCAATAACCTATGAGAGGAGTTCGCTCTATATCATTCCAGATGCCGTCAAGTGATGTTCTTGAGATGAGTGATATTTTATTTGTTCCGGGTTTGAGGAAAACCTTTTAATTTCTTGTATTACATATATAAATTGGAGAGTTGCTTCTAAGGGACAACAGTGCACCATCAATGACTGTAGTCTAGCAAGTCCGAGGACTTTGACTAGAGGGGTGAGAGAGGTTCACCTTTACAAGGTGGAGTTTAGCTCATTCGAATGATTGGTATCTTTTCTCCTTGAATTGCAGTCAATTTTGGGGCTACTAAAGTGAATTATTGTAATAGTTTCATTGTCGTTTTACACATTAAATTATAGCAGTTCTAAACGCTGAAAATTCTATGGTTAAGATCCAATGAACCTTCTCGAAAGAAGGTGAATTTTCAGATTTGCATTAATTGCCCAATGCAAATGAAATTTCTACACTTTGACCTAGTATGATTCTCATTAACTCTACTCCAATCTACATCAGCGGCATGTGCTAGGTCATGTTCTTAATGCCAAATGGGTTTTAATAGCTGCTGAGAGACATCCGATTCGGAGATTGCAGGGTGTTTAGTCGATGAGAGTTTCTTTCAAAGTCCAGGTTTTTGCTTGGTTGGTGATATATCGAAGCCTCCCTTCCAAATCCTGTTTGGCCAAAAGTGGCCATTCTGATGGCCTCTACCCATTTTTCTCAAAGTCGGAGTCAATGAAGCACATCTTATGGGAATGTCCTCCCCTTACAAGATCTTATTGGGATCTGGTTCACTCTCAGCTGGAGAGCATTTTATAGGGACATTTGCATTGGTAGGCAGTTTTGTAAGGCAATTCCAGATCAGTGATTCAAAACTCCTTGGTTGGTATTTGGCACTATTTAAGAGTTTTTGCTTTGTATGTTTTCTGGAAACTCTGCTGCAACTAACTTTTTGAAAACAGGTAAGTTCTAAGACTGCTTTTTGTCAATTATGGAAAGATAAGTGTGTGCAACTTCTCGCAAAAGAAGCATTGCTGATAAAGATGCCAAATTGTTAGACCATGTCACCTATTCAGATTTTATAGGTGTTATAGCTGCTCAAAGGAAATGGATATGAACTCCATTGTATATAACCTTCTGTTTTCTTTTTGTTCAATGCTGCTTATGTAAATATTTTCTGTATATATAAGAAGTATCTTTTCCAAAAAAAATGTCTATATATTAAAATAGAGAGTGAAGAGAAAAAAAATCATAATCCATACCAGTCTTGAGGCACGTATATGCTTCAGAAACCTGCAAATTTGACAATGAAAATTATCAGATTTGTAGTTTCATATCAATTTTCTCACCTAAAATTTAATAAAGAGATGAAGGAATCTTCTACAAAGAACTTTGTATTTATGTACATCATACATATTTCATATAACTAATCTATGATTTTCTATGAGGACACTGTACAAATTAAATCTTAAAAAGGATAAAGTATCCTATTAACATCCACTTAGACCAATTTGGCCTGTTAAACATGTTAAGCCCCCTCTGTTGACCAAGGAAACCAACTCCGGGAGGTCAAACACCTTCCCTCACACACACAGACAAGAACCCATAAGAATTTGAGAGACGCCCAAAACCACCAATAAGAATTTGAAAGAGACATCCAATAGACTCATGTTGAGAGTTATTAAATTTGTATTTTGCATGTACCAAGATATTTCCTACCCCTTATAAGAAGATATAGAGAAAAAGATAGAAGATAAATTTGAAAGAATCGTTGGTAAATATGTAATAGATGTTCAAGACTAAGAAGTTTAGTGAAAAATGAACGGAGTTGATCCTCAGTGTAAAGTTTAAACAACAAACTAGGAACTAAAGAGTACTGACTTGAACTAATAATGAATCTGGTAAGGTTGTGAGAAATTGCAATAGAGTTTGAATGTCTCTCTACAATTTGTAAGATGCCTAGGAATTCAAACTTCAATGTCAAAAAATAATAATATATATATATATCATAACAATATGCAATGATCAGTGCACAGCAATATGGCAAAGAGGCATACCCAAATTCCAGTCATGTTATTTTTTGTCAGTTATGTTGAAATTTGTAGCTCGGGATGTTCTTCATGTGATGATGTCTAACATGAGGGGACATTAAAAGTGGTCTAAAAAAGTGAACTTTATATTATAAAGTGATTTTATGTTATAAAGTTCAAGTGACCTTAACTTTATAAAGTTAAAGTGACATTTTGTACTTAAGTTGTATTTAATGACTTAAAGTGTATTTAACGAGAAATTAAATCATAGCCTTTAATGATGAGAGTGAATCTCATCCATTGGATCAAAAGAAGTTAAAGAGGTTAGGGTTAAGTCATTAATGAGAAAAGCGCAAATAAGGTTTTTAGAGAGAGTGGGCATTATCATTGTGTGAGAAACACATGAGAGAAAAAGAGATATAGAGGGTTCCGAGGATAAGTTTCTGATCAAAAAGAAGAGGCTAGAGAGAAGGCACACTTCTTGAGAAAAGAAGGGCACAAATACCAAGACAAACAGCAGCAATATTTTTTGCAGACTGTACATGCATTAAAAGGCAGTCCATACAGTGATTTCTGAAGGCCGTACAGTGCGTTTATGCACAGAAATCGAGACTGATATCTCGCACAGTTCCTGAGGCAAGTTTTGCTGAGTTTTGGGGTCGTACAACAGGTACGGATTGTACAGAAAATTTCTAGGCATTTTTCCTGTGTGCACATATTTCAAGACTGTACTTTGCTGTACAGAAGGCCATACAGACCATACTTCATCCTATTGTTGTCAAATACATTTCCCGAGTATAAGGAAGAGATAAGTACAAGATTTTAATGCTGTTGGTATCTAGCTGTGTAATCATTAATTTCTGAGAAGCTGCATAATAAAATCTCTCGACTGGTTTTCCCCTTGGTGAGTAGTGTCTCGTTGTCTAGCTTACTATTAGTGTTTGACATATTTTTAATAAGTTATGGCTTAATGGCCTTGAAAACATGGTAAAGGACTTACACGTAAAGCAATCAGTTGTGAAAAGAATCAGAAATTAATACTTAAGAAGGAATAACATGCAAAGTAATCAATTGTTACAAGGATCAAATGTTATTGCTCATTGTAAAAAAATTAAAAATTATACATTTCACTGAACTATCACTAGATAGAAATAACAATTTTTTGTCATTGCAAGCTGAAAACAATATCAGTCTATATAACAAAAAAAGTCAAAATCTATTGCCATTTGTTCTAGAAATCCTCTACATATTCAGCTTAAATAATATCATGCTCACCTTGAAATCCAAATATGTTGACCAATAGCACATGTGAATTGAATTGGCAAGTAAAATGCCAAATCTTAATATCAATTATTATGTACTATGATCTCATTCTTTGTGTTGTTGACCTCAAATGTTTAGCACTATGTTGATGTAGAAATTTTTGAGAAATGCCATTTCAATATGTCAGGCCTTGGGTAACTCCAGCTCGTGAATGAATTTTATTAAGCATGAATGGTTTATTTATACAGCTGAAGGAGGTGGCCTTTGGGCTTGATATTACCAAGGTACGTTTCTCTTTGTGACTCTTCATCTTCATTACTGTAGTTATTTACAATATTTACAAATAAATAATAATCCCATAAGATTAGATATCCAACATCCCCCCCCTTAATCCGAAGGGGTGTTCGTGAGTCCAAGCATCTTTCTTAACTTTTCAAGCTTCTCTCTTACAAGTGCTTTGGTGAAGATGCATGCAATTTGCTCATTTGTGGAACTAATTCTTAAATGAATTGTCTTGGCCTCTACATGATATCGAATCAGATAATACCTTGTGTTGATGTTCTTAGTTCGATCACGAAATCTAGGATTCTTGGCCAACTTGATCGCAGAAGTATTGCCAATCAGTAGAAGTATAATTCACCTTTTTTCCTACAAATCTTCAAGTACTTTCTTGAGCCACACAATCTCCTTTGTTGCTTCTGTCGTATAGCCACATATTCTACCTTTGTTGTGGAATCTGTCGGAATGGATTGTTTGCACGATCGCCAAGAGACAACTGCTGATCCAAGACTCATGAGGTAGCCTAAAGTAGACACTCCATTCTCATTGTCACCATCAAAGGCTGAATCAGAATATCCAATCAATTTGAATTTTGAAGTCATACACCTTAGAATATTTGAGTCCAAAATCATGAGTCCCCTTCAAATATTTAAAATTCTTTTTGCAGCAAACCAATGTCCTTCACAAGGTTTTTGCACGAACCTGGAAAGGGTCCCAACAGTAAATGAAATATCTGGTATGGTGGTGGTAAGTTAGATAAAACTACCCACAAGTTGTCTGTACTTGGTTGCATCCTCAAATTCATTCCCTTCTTTTGATGTAAGCTTCAAGTTCTATTCTATTGGAGTAGAGAGAGGGTTATACTCTGTCATTCCAAACTTGTTCAACAATTCTCCAATGTACTTCTTTTGGGAGATGAATATATAATTTGGATATTGGGTCATTTCCCAGTAGTAGTGAAGATGTCTCAAATATGTCATCTCAAAGCCTTTTTTCCACTCTTTCTTCATGGGTGTAATGTAGATTTCATTGTTCCCTATCATCAACAGATCATCTCCATGCCTGTGTTTTTAAAACCGCCCAAACCAGAAACGGAACCGGCCTGTCTGACCGGCCAACACCCTTGGCGGTTCGAACCGGGCCAAAAACCGGACCGGAGACCAATTCGGTAACGAACTGGCCGACCTTAGGTATGAACCAGTCGGTTCATTACCAAACCGGTCTTAGCCAACCGGGCTCGTAACTAAACGGCCGGCTAGCTGAGAAACGCCTCCGCAGGGTCAAAAAAACATTTAAAATATGATTTTTATATAACCCTAAAATTTGATTTTTAACTAACCCTAAAATGCATGCTAAGGCTATAAAAGAGACCCCCCTCCCTCCCATTTCACTCATAACTTATAAGTTCATAACATTGATTACCTTTGTTGTGAGTGGTAACTTGACACTCAAGTTACCTTTTGACACTGATTGCAACTTTACTAATTGTCATAAAAATTATCATTAGGAGTTATCAAAGATTACACCCAGTAGTTTATGTGGCTCTTTGCTTGGTAGTCACCTTATCCAAATCTTGTATCTATATTTTAAAACATTATCGTTAACCATCATAATTCAAGAGAGCTAGTTCAATGAATAATTTGAGTATCCAAACTCCTTGAGAAAGAAAATGTAACAATATGTTGGCATGCATTCAATTAGAATTTATTAGTGATAGATCATGTTAGGTTAGTAGGCAGACTTCTCAGCATTAAGTGTAGATTCATAAACAATTAATTGTGATTTTCATGGCATGCCTAGCTCACATGCTTTGGCAAGTATACCATATATCATATATGTTGCCTCCTTTCACACACCTAGGTTACGTGGCAGAAATCTTCAAGCCACTTGTGTATCCTTGGGGGCAAGTCTCGAGTCAAGGCTGTCACCTTGTTCTTGACTCCTCCGTTTAGGCTCAACTCCTAACAAAGCTAAGGGGGGTAGACCCTATTAAGTTACTACGGCAAAATTATTTAGTATGATGATGGTATTAAAGAGTAAGTTTTTTAGGAGTTTCGATTTAACAATTTTAAACAACAAATAACCTGATGAGATAATCACAAGTAAGCACGAAAATGACACCCAATCACATATAGAGTGAAAGAAATAAACAGTTGACCAGTGCCTTGAAAATGGAGTCGAAAAACAATTAAGAGTGCTTGCAAGTGCTGGAATGAATGTTGTGCAATTGTATCTTGGTTAATTTTAAATTAATGTAAGAAGATGAGTAATTTAACTTAGGCGAGGGGACTCCAGATATACCCAGGGGGTACTTGAAGTATGTCCAAAACTAAACCGTCACGGCTACCCGCAAGGAATATGTGGGCTGAATGGAGTCTCTAAGGCTGTTGTTCATAATGCACCCGAAGGTGTAACAAAGATCGACGCCCCGAGGTCACTTTTCAGGAGTTCCCGCTTCCTTTGGGTATTTTGCCACCGTAATGGTTTGATCGAGGCGTTGGATTTTCACCTGATGATTTGTCAATTTGGGGAGAGTGAATCCTAATTATTCTAGTCACTCAAGTGCTTTTGATGCAGCTTGACTGATCGGACGAACTGCAGCCAAGTACAGAGCATACACACTGGAGTCTTCGTTATTTTTAGTAAATTTTAAAATAGGTGTTCTTGTTAAAAAGAAAACCCTCCAGGAACCTCTTTCGATCCAAGTGGATCTCAATCGGGGAATCAAGGAGGGGTTAATTTTATTATGACTAACGAAACAATTGATGAAAAAGGAATCAAAAATAAACAACACCGGTTTTCTAATTAGTCCTACCACACATCTCTTTCCCCTTGCAGGTCAATCGAGAAATCATGGGGTAAGTAGTATGATTACTTTTGAAACTAAAATATGGAATAATGCAAAATTATATCAAAGTATACAATCCTGCATGTCAATACTAAACTAGAGCAGAAAAAAGGGAAAAATGCAAAAAAGTGAAACGGACGCAGATCCCCCCTCGGGGGATGGGGAGTGGGCTCGAAAGAGCCTACTCAAAAAAGATCTTATTTTATTATTATTGGTTACAATATCAGCAAACTGAAATATCAGAAACCTCTTGGTCCTTATACGGGATGAAACCAAGATCTTACAGCTCTCCAAAAAATTTTAAATTTTAGTGAAAAGGGAGACCCCTGGGGGGATTTGAACGCTCCCGAGGCCACTTTTGAACAGCAGCTTCTTTTCTTTTCTGTTAAACCTGCTAAAAACCAGCAAGCATGTTAGCATAACATGTGCCCAAAAGCAATTTAAGAGTACCTTTGGATCAGCCTACCTTAACTCAAAAAAGATTGAGTTAAAACTCGCTAAACACGTGAAAAAGGAACCAAGGAAAGCAAGCTTTCCTTGGGATCTTGGCTTGCTGTTTTTGCAACCAATGAAATATGCACTGATTGCTAGATTTAATCTTTTTAAAACAGAAAAGGAAATCTAGAGCATGCAACCTACTGATTTTCTTTAACTTGCCATGCAAAATGGACGATTTCCTTATGCTAGATCTAGAATGCTTAATGATACTTTTCAGAATTGAGATCTAGCCTATGAGCTTTGAAATAGAAGATCTATGTAAATTTTACTTTGATATAACAGATCCAAATGATAACAAAGCTTTCGAACACAATAACCAGGTAAGAAAATTGATTTTTTGAAGGAGAAAGAGAGAGAAAGAGTGTTGGAAGCCTGGGAATGTTGGGCTTTGGAGTCTGCTTTGGTGGAACACCGAGGGACCATGTAAACCAGCTCAACCTCTTCTACAAGCGAGATCACCTGCAACTTAGAAATCCTTGCACAAACAAATGGTTAAAACATAGGTGCTGCAGGAAGAAATAATTGGAAAGCATGCAATTAAACTTAAAATACATACAACTCCAATAGATCTGAAACAAGCAGCAGTAAGAGCATAAATCAAACTAGAATAAACTCTTACCCTAACAAGAGGGAGCTCTCTCCTTCAAGGCCAACAATTAACCAGCAAAAGCAATGATAAATAACACAGATTATACCTCATAAGCATTTGACAATCACCATCCACACATGAAAAGCATTACACCATAGATCTTGCCTCCAAAGCTTCTTTATTCCAGAATAATAAACAATAACACAGTACAAGAGCAACAGCACCTCAATCCCAGTTCTAACTAACTTGAAAGAGGCAACCTGAGCTTTATTTATACAAAAAATAGGAGATCCATCCCAGGGGGGGTGCAAATCCCAAGGAGACAAACCACTGCAGCTGAAGGAGAGTCCATTAATGTCGATCTAAAGCTGAATTGATCTTCCACTAAGCCTACTTGTCAATCGAGGGGCTAATTGAGCTGACACATCAACCCACAGACTGACACATCAATCCACAGAGCTTCCAGGAGATCCCACACGCGTGGAGAAGAGAGAGAGGGCACAATTCCCCATAAAGGATGCTGAAGTTCAACTCTGGATCTGTCCAAATCACCTCCTTTAGTCAAGGATTTGTCAGATCCAGTCAATCTGGTTCAGATCTGACTGATTTCAATCAAATCAGTTGAGAATCCACTGATCTAGGATTTTGGATTTGCTACATTATTCATCAATTTATTAATTAAAATAATCAATAAATGATTTTTTGGGGCTTTTTGACCTGAGTGATGGAAAATCACTCAAAACTAGGAAATAGTGGGTCTATAGGTTTCCTGGATCCTCCTAGCTTGAAAATGAGCACCTACATGACTGAATCTGACTTCCAATCCCACTTTTATTACAAAACCAAATTTTCCAATTAAACTATTAAAAAATAGCCTAAGTTTTGGAAAAATTAAATTTTAATAAAAAACACTGAAAAAAATTTAAAAATTTAAAAATTTTAAAAACCTAGGGGGACTTAGACATGTTCATATGACTCAACCATAATGCCTAGCATGTTTATACATTGACACATAGACTCTAATAACCTCAATAGGCCTAAATGCCAAGCCGACCACCCCAACTTTGGAGGTATTGAGTGAAAAACTCAGAAATTATCAGTCGTTTATTCAACAACCAATAATAACCAAGGGAAAAAACACCCTGCGCTGATCGGATTGACAAATAAAGTCTAAGAGACCGAGTCTTTTACAGACACTATCATGCTAGAACATTTATTGCAACTCCCCCACAGGGGTATGAACATGTGATATAGTACAACAAAGTTTCCCAGAAACAAGACTGAAGGTCTTCTGAAGTCCGAACAAGTTATCCTTGTTCGGTTCACCAGGTTCACTTGATAAAAAAAAACCACTAAGTACAACTTAGGTGGTAACAATATATATATGAGTAGACTTTACATATTATGTCTCTAATCATCTAATGGCTTGAAATCATATTTTGGAATGTTAAATTTAATTTTTGCCATAAAAATCGTAATTTTTTTGTGTTATTTAATAGCTCGGTTCATTGAAATCAAACAGCTCCGATTCATTACCAGTTCTGATTTCGGTCCGAGTTGACCCTCGACCGGTTCAATTCCCGGTTTCGAGTTTTAAACCTTGCTACATAGTACATACACTACAAGATATACAAAAGATCTTCTAATATTTTTTACAAATAGTATTGCGTCATCAAGATTAAAGTGTTTGAAATTTAATTGCACCGAGAGTAGCGAGGTGCTCTACAGCCCAGTATGGGGTAGATGTTGTCACATAACGTAAAGTAACACCTAACGTGATGTACCAAAAAGAAAATGAAATTAAAAAAATCTATGTCGGCTCGTAAAATAAAAAATGAAAACCAAATAAAATGTAATTTAAAAAATCCATATCCGCTCATAAAATAAAAATTTTAAACCATATGAAAAGTCATTAAAAAAATTAAAAACCAAATAAAAATCATTAAAAAAATTCAATTTTTGATTAATAAAATTAAAAAACTAAAAACAATAGATCCATCTTAAAACCGGATACATTAAACAAGAAAGGAAAACAAATTTGCTTTGTGGACTTGTAAAAAACTTAGGTTAAAAAAAATAACACCTCAAGAAATTGGATGCCTCTCGGTGCTTGATAGATCCGAGTTCAAGATGGATCTATGTCGGATCCAGAAGATGCTCAATTAGCTTTTCATACCATGCATGAGGTGCTTGTTTCAGGCCATACAATGACTTGATGAGTTTGCACACCTTCTGTTCTTGTCCCTTCCAACAAAGCCTTTTGGCAAAGACATGAAGACATTCTCTTTTAAGTCTCCATTCAGGAAAGCAGTCTTCACATCCACTTGATGAACTTTCCACCCATTCTGTGCAGCCAAAAACAATAGAGCATGGATGGCTTCCCTCCAGCAACTACTCCTTGCACAAATATGTGTCATTTTTACAAAGTCATCCCATAACCTTGTCCAATCTGTAGGCTTCCCTCTAGCAAATACTCCTTGCACAAATATGTGTCATTTTGCAGTGAACCCATTAAGAGCATATCTAACAAGTTCTTCATCCTCCACTTTCTCACCAGCAGCACCCAGTTCATCTCTAACTTGAGAAATTTTGGTAAGATAAGTGGTTACTATATCAGCATCAATCATCTTGTTGTTCCTCATTTTTTCTCTGAGGACCATCTTTCTGTTTTGGTTCTTACTTTGATAAAGAGTACATAAAGCTTTCCAAATATCAAAAGCATGTGAGTTTCCTGTGATGTGAGGTATCAAGTGATCTTTTATGGAGTCCAAAAAGATTGTTTGTGCCTTGATATCTTTCTTTTCAAAGGCATTCTTCAGAGCATCATCTGTGGGAACTGTGATGGTGTCAGAAGCACCAACAATATCCCTAATAGCTCCAACTCTTTGAACAATACAGTTATGCGCTCTTTCCAAAGGCTGAAATTATCACACCCATCCAGCATGTCTTCAAATTGGAATCCTGCTGAGGTCATGACTTCAACTGATAATCTTTAGCTGACCTTGACTTGAACCTCTTTTGTTCTATATCTACACAACTTAACACACTATCTTCAGCAATCATGCTCTAATACCATGAAGAAATTTGATAAAGAATCACAAAACTTCTTATTGGACTTTTATCAAACACTTTGACTGCAAATCTGATTTATGACTTTTATGAACTAAGAATTCATAAAATGAATTTATCTAATAGTTTAAGCATAAATACCAATGCACTCAAAATTAACTGAAGATAAGTATGACAATACAAAAATTTAGGGCCAAGCCCAGGGCAAACCCTCACCAGAGGAAAACCCAGAGAAAGAATTTTATTTATGAGAAATAAAATCATAAATTCAACAACTAAGAATTTCTTCTACGGCACCAAAACAATTTCAGAAACCCCACTCATCTGTAAATCTGCATTGGAAAATGTGCCAAACAATACTCACAGTCAACCCACACATGCAAACTGTACACAACTGTTTTTCGGGATTTGTTCTAGCTACAGACTGTACAGACTATACGGATTCTTCCCAGCATTAAATGTAGTAAACAATCTTGAAATTTGTGCAAAACTTGACCTTAACTGTCTCAAAAATTGTGCCTGCAACCTGCCTCGTTTTCTGTGCTTGTACAGTTTGCAATGATGGTTGTACAGTCTGGCTATACAGTCCAATGAATGCTACAAGAATTTCTTGGGAATCGTGCCTTCAATTTGTCTTGATGATCAGTCTCTCACAAAACATAAATCTTCTTCAAGATTTAATTTCTCTCTCACACTTATCTTCTTCTCTCTTGATGTCTCTCTCTTTTCTGTAGACATTCTTTTATACTTTATTTTATTGAAACCATAATCATAACTACCATAACTATCTAATCAAAGCATGAGATTGATTAGATCCTAGGATTCTCATTAATTGCACAATATAAACTCACGTTTATTTAATAAAGTGCACATTAAATATTTGGGCCCCACAACTTAAATCTCACTTTAATGATAAAGTACAAACTCACTTTTAAAACATAAAGTCACTTTACATTAAAAAAGTTGCCTAGGAAAATACAACTTATGCCCCCCCCCATGTGACATCAAAATCATGCGGAAGGACCAACTGAGTTATAAAACCTAACATAATGTTCAGCTCATTTCCCCCTACAAGGCAACAGGGTGAGACTAGCCTGCACGAGATATGTCTTTGTCATTTTTTGGAAGTCCAAAAGGCTAAGGCACATGCCTTTGGAGGTTAGCTAGTGTTCCAAATTGTTAAATCTACTAAATGGAAACTTGCTAGAGCCTGAAGGAAACAAGCCCAAGTACTTTATCCATTTGTGAGACACCTCCACCCCCTATTTCTATCTGTCATGCATATGTCATTTTGGTTGAGTATAGTTGTCATCATTCGGGGAGATCACATGGTCAAAACCAACTAGAGGTCATCACCCTTTACTTTAGCCTTGTTTTCCATCCTCACCCAGCACTAGCAAATTGTTTAAACTTTGTAAGTATGGTATATACAAGAGACTTCCAGAAGGTTCAATGATTCTTCAAAAAACACAAGTATATCTTACTAGTTGTTATTATTATTATTATTATTGTCACCATGATTCTGATTGGAATAATTAAAGTTGGGCTTTAATATACATCTTGGAGCAATTCTTACCTTGGATTCATGCAGGTTCAGCTTAGTTTAGCATCGCACCTTTAGTTTGGGTATTTTGACCTGGTCAGCCTAGTTGACCAAGTCAAACACGATTCCCAAGGCAGTGGCTAAAAATTTGGCAGTGCTTATATTTGTTCCAGACATGCCCAGGACCAATACTATGGTTTTATTTTTCAGAGTTTCGCCTCAAATTGCATGATCAGTGATTATTATCCCTTTATTATTGGCTAGATTATATTTTTTATTACAAATGGCAATTATTTCGGTTCTCCTAGGACACCACAATGCTCTAGGGGGTATGAGTAGTCACTTGTACCATTTTACTATGTCTCCAAATGCTCCTGTGTACCCCAGTTCTCTGCCTGAAAGAAGATATGATTATTTTATGATTTTCAGAGGGTGTACCATCAAATAAATGAACTAGGAAATCACTAAGAAAATCGATTAGGCTTGTGTGGTCAAGGAAATAGCAAGGAAATTTATCTAGATGATGTATTATGGCTCTCTAACACTTATACACCAGTTTCATTCATTGGCATGTCCAAGATTTTTTACTTGGCTCATCTAGGGAGGACGTCCCCCAAAGGGCGCCCCTCACTTTGGCTATTATAATGTATTACATTGATATATCTTATATTATGATGTTGTAATGGGGACTAGGGAGAATTGAACCCCTAAGGTGACCCTCTTGGTGTATTGTCATGTTATGTTATGATGTATTTTGACCTCGACAAGATGTCATTTGGCAAAAAGTGCACCCACTTGATCTAGTCAAGTTGATCCATGTATTGATCCGTGTAAAAGTGATCTCCACCGTTGATGATATTTTGATCTCAACCGTTGGATGAAAAAGTAAGTTAGGGTTTGTGTCTCTCAAAAATCTATATAAAGAAGAGACCCCCCTCATTGTATCCCATTGTGACTTTTGGCTCTTGGCTTATTGGAATAGAGAAAATTATTTTGTGAGAAATACTTGTGTTCTTGTGGATTGGGTATCGGTAATTGTGATTGAAACTACTTTTCCTTTGCATTGAAAGATCTTTGGGAAGAATCTAGCACATTTTTTGTGGATTATTATTTTATTGCAGGCAGAGAGGTCGTCTTGGAGAGGCGCGTCATTTGGGGAGACCCGCTGTTTGTTTCTCTTCCAGATTTGTTCTGAACAGGGAGTGATTTTCTCTATGACCAATTATTTCTCTTATCTTTTATCTCTCATTTGCAGTAGTTCATTTTCTTGCTGATCTAATTGATTTTTTCCTTGGCTTGACAAGAAGAGGGGCGCACTTCTCCACTTCGACGTTTAGCTGGATCTTCAACAAAACTTTCATTTGATCTCTGCGTTAGTAATCCTCACCTTTCTGGCATTCATCTATAATTTCCAGGTACGTTCTTCTATCTCCATTATTTCAATCCACTCGGGCATAATAATAATAAAACCCTAAGTTTAAAACCTTCGAATTTTAGATTTGTAGGTTCTAGTTTGCAGCTAGCTTTGAAACTCAAAACCCACTTTGGAAATAACCCAAAACCCCTAGATCTAAAATTTCATGACCATTGGACTCCATTTGCCCACTCAAAACACTAGTTTATCCTTAGGGTAAGGATGCCCTCCTTGGAAGAAGTGGTTATCTTTCATTTCGCAAATTAGGTATTGCTAGTTTCACCTTTAATTGTCTTATCTAATACCTAGCAATCAATTCCAATGCCTAAATCATTTCATTTTTTCCATTTTCCCATAGATTTGATTCACTGCCAAAACGCTAGGGCAAATTGGGGCTTTTCACATAGGCACACAATTCCTCTTAGTAATTGTGCCAAACTCTAATTAACCATCCTACTAAGAGATATAATCAAGTTTCCCTGGATTATTTACTTGCATTCCTCATTTTTAGGGTCATCTTGGTTATAGGGACATCCCCTAGGATTAGTATATGCATTGAGTCTAAAGTGTCGGTATCCTTGACTGGTGTAACATCTGAGTTCTTTCAGAGGTCTTGGATATCGTAGGTCACGACTTTAGTTTCCTTTGCCCTCTGCCATCCTGGATAGGATCACCTTCCAAGGAAACTACAAGGTTCGTGATAGCAGTTAGTTAGTATAGTTATGGTGTTTAATTAAGGAAGCAAGGCCTAGAGGCCTTACATTGATCCAAGATAGGGATCCTCCCTTCAAGATGTGGAATCTCATTAATTTCATGAAATGTCTTTAAATGGGTAAATTGATCTAAACGATCATTTCAAGAAAAATGACATCTCTAGAAAGTATAAATTTTATGTTTACGTAATCCTAAAGACAATATGCCTTAGTGGTGTTTGAGAACCCCCAAGAAGATGCACTTTCGACTCCTTGCATCGAGCTTCTTTCTTTGTTCTTCTGGAATTAAGGCATAACAAGTGGAACCAAAGACCCTGAGATGCCTCACTGAAGGATGCCCCCATACCACATTTCATATGGAGTCTTGTTTCCAAGAGCATGAGTTAGACTTTTGTTTCTCAAATAAACTACGCATAAAACTACATCACCCCAAAACATCAGGTTCATATTCTTGAAAAATGGCATGGAGCATACCACATTCAAAAGTGTCATGTTCATTCTTTTTGCTACACCATTCTACTGAGGATTATATGGAATGGTTGTTTGATTCATAATCCCATGTTGAGAAGATAGCTTTCAAAATCATTAAAGGTATATTCTCTTCCATTATCAATCCAAAGAGTGTCAATGTGAGATTGTGCTTCATTTTCTATCCATACATGAAAAATTTTAAATGTTTCATATGCCTCAAATTTTTGCTTTAGTAAATAGACCTCACACATCTTGGTGTAATCATCAACAAAAGTCATGATATTTTTATTACTATTCGCAAAAGGAACAAGCATGGGGCCACACAAGTCAAAGTGTATCAATTCTAGTTTTCTGCATGTTCTGAAATTTGACTCATGGAAAGGTTGCTTACTATGTTTGCCAAAAATACAATCATCACATTGTTTCAACCAGTGTTGCATGTTTCGTCGATATATCGTATATATCAGATTGATCATCGACATTTTCTCCAATCCGATATATCGATTTTAAAATATCACGAGAAATCCGATATATTTAATGTATAACAATACATTGAAAATGTTGTGATACATTCCAAATATATTGCGAGTTGACTCAAAAAATCGAGTTGCTAAGTGAAAAGAATTTTTTGTTGCTCGACGACGGCTTTTTAGTCCACGAGGGGGTTTTTTAGGTTTCATTTTGTGTTTCCAAGAGTGTGAGAGAGCAAGAAGGTGTGGGAGAACATTGTGCATCCATCAAAGAAGGAGAAATCCAAGGATCTTGTTGCCACTAGCGGAGAGATCGTGGAGTCGTGATTAAAACCATCAAGAGTTCTAGGTATGTATAAAACATTTTGGCTTCATTTGTTTGTTTTTCTAGACCTAGGCTAGGGTTTGCAATGTGCCTCTTCTTCTTGTTTTCGAATGGAAGATTGAATCATTCCACAATCATCTAGCTCTCATTATTTAAGCTTTGAGTTATTATATGTTTATTTTGGTTTTTTATGTGCCATAGGTTTAATATTTTCTCCTCAACAAAATGCCAAAGCCATCGGATCCAATGTGGATGTAATGTGAACCAGTAGAACTTCCCAATACACAAATATTGACCTGCAATCTTTGTGGCAAAAAAAATTATGGAGGAATTAGCCGCTTGAAATACCTTGCCAAACTCACCAGGTTTGATGTGAATGCTTGTGACAAAACTAACTCGAAAATTATGCACATTGCAAATCAATCCGTCATTGATATTGCTAATAAGAGGGATGTGAAGGAGGCACGCAAAAATGAACTTACAAGTACAAACTCTGGAAGAAGTGTCTCGATGGGAGGAATAGGACCACAATCCCACTCATCATCCACACAGCCCACAACTTCTCGAATCCCCTCATAAACCTCACCTTTCTTTGTGTCGAGGTCAACACCGAGGGTGCAACCTTCTATTCAGTCATTGATAAAAACAAAGGAGGAGGGCGACAAGATTGTGACAAAAAAATTTCTTTGGAGTGATATACCATTTAACATAATTGCCAAGAACCCCTTCTACCATCCCATGTTCGAAGTTATTGCTATTGTTGGCATAGGGGCCCTTCCTATAATGATTTAAGAGGGCATCTTCTTCAAGGGGTATAGCACAATTGCACACAAAGATTAGCTAGGCTCAGTGAATCATGGGAGACCATCAAATGGACCGTGATGTCAGATGGGTGGACTGATACAAAGGGTAGGTCAATTCTAAATTTCTTGGTTAGTTGTCCCAAGGGGACAATATTTATCAAAAGTGTTGATGCAAGTGCATATACAAAGGATGCACAATTATTATGTGAGGTGATGGATAGCTTTATTCGAGAGATAGGGCCGCAGTATGTTGTCTAAGATAGACAACGTTGCTAATTATGTTGTTGCTAGGAGGTTGCTCACGGAGCGATATCCAACCTTGCACTGGAGTCCTTGTGCAACCCATTGCATCGATTTGATGCTAGAAGACATGGGCAAAATTCCTTGGATCAAGGAAACCATTGATTCAAATCGGAGTGTGACAATACATATATAATCACGCATATGTTCTTTCACTCAAGAGACAGTTCACAAGGAACAGAGAGTTGGTGTGTCACACGTTTCGCCACCAAATTCATTTCTCTTTAGTCGCTCCTCAAGAATATGTTGGAGTTACAGAGGATGTTTCTTTCTGATGAGTGAACAACTTGTGAATATAACACCAAACAAGATGGGAAAGCCATAGCCCAACTTGTGGAACATGACCAGAGATTTTGGAGTGCAGTAGGTGAGGTATGTACCGCCAGTTAACCTTTGGTAAAGGTTCTTCGATTGGTTGATGGTGACAAGCCCGCAATGGGCTAATTGTATGAGGCCATGGATAGGGCCAAGTAAGCTATCTATCGGTACTATGATAAGGGGGAGGAAGGACTCACGAAGAGAGCTCAAATTTAGGGTGTGATTGATGAGCAATGGAATAACACTCTCCATCGTCCCACTCATGCAACAGGGCTCTTCATCAACCATATATTTGCTTATGCTTGTGGATTTAATTTTGATGGTGAGGTCATGGATGGTTTTTTCTAGCGTTCAGAGAATGGTGCACCCTCCAATTGAAAGCTTAGAGATTTCTAGACAGATAAAGATATAGAGGATGGCATCTTGGGTTTTGGGTTATGAGATGGCTATCCTAGATAGGACAGCAAAGATGCGAGGTAAACTTCAATTTTAAATTTTGTTTTTTTCCTTTCTATATATTTGACATTTATTACTTGATGGAAATAATAAAATATAATTTGTTGTCTTCCTTTGAATCCTTTCATTTTATTCATTGTAGATGTCTGGTGGAAACACTATGGTGGAAAGCTTTATTCATTGTAGATGTCTGGTGGAAACACTATGGTGGAAAACCCCTAGAGTTGCAAAAACTCATCATTCGAGTGCTTAGCCAAACTTGCAGTTCTTCAAGGTGTGAGTGCAATGGGAGTGTCTTTGAAAAGATACAATCCAAGAAGCGCAACAGGTTAGAAATGTTCAAAATGCGACAATTAAAATTTAAATTGTTTATATTAATTTATTTTGACTTTTAATTTACTATAATTTGCCATCACTAACTATGGTCCTCAATATTCATACAGGTTAGGTACCCAATGCCTTGATGACATTGTGTATGTCTACTACAATCTAAGGCTATGGGTGAAGCAACTTGACAAAGAACCTGACATACAGGCCATTTCATTGGATACCATTGACACTACTACCTAGTGCAGGGTGGAGATGGAGGAGGCACCCGAGTGGTTGGAGGAGGATCATGTAGATGATTTGGAGGAGGAGACGGCAACGGAGGAGCAGGAGGATGATCCAGATCCACTTCTAGCGCATACAAATGTTGAGCAGATTGATCTTTCGATGCAGCCAATGCCACCACCACCACCTCCACGGAGACCTGCAATTGGAGTTGGGGTGAGGAGGAGACAACCCACTTTGTCTTCCACCTCATCTAGAGTAGTTGGAGTCTTTGGAGTCTTTGGAGTCTTTGGATCTTCCACTCCAACCTCATCCTAAGCACCTCCACGACCACCTACTGCTTCCAAAGGAAGAGTGGTGTCCTTTACCCGTAAAAGTGGTAGAGGGAATCGATGATTGGGATTCCTATGATCTATCATTTTGATTGTATATGTATTATTTAGCATCTAAATGCCTCATGGTGATTCATCTCATGAGATACATTTATTTTGAGCATTTGATGTGATTTTGTATCATCCTATCAGGAACATGTTTCAGAATTTTCAGTTTAGTAATGATATGTGATCACTTGACATTTTATGCATCTTATTTATTACTTGTATCATTGTATTCATGCAGCAATATGTCTATTTGATGTTGTTGTTGCTTTATATGTTTAAAAATTGAAAAAAATGAGTATTTTTGTATTTTTTGGAGGCCTTCCGACATTCCAATATTTTCCGACATTTTTCGCCAATACCACTGAGAAGTTATATTCTGGACCCTCTCTGATACTTTCCCTGAGACGACATATGCGACATTGGTTTCAATTTCTTTGGAATAGTGGGCATACTAGAAAAAACATTTTTTTCAACATTCTGAGACTATTATAATTAATGTGTCCATATCTAGCATGCCACATGAGACTAGATGATAATGTATCGTCTTCATGTTGAGAGAGGCAAGCAAAATTCTGAGCTCTTGCAGATGTTCCTTTCAACTTCAACGGTTTCTCATCTTCATATTCGGTCATGATGACCTAGTTGTTAGATAATCTCCTTATCTCAACTATCCCATCTAACATGTGGATGGAATGTCCTTGTTCTCAAATGTACACAAGGGACAACAAGTCTCTTTGCAACTTTAGGAGATAGAGAACATTATGCAACAGAAAGATATGGAATCCAACCAATTTGAGCCTTATGGTGCCAATTGCTTTTGGTTTGAGGTTGGACTTATCTGCAAAATACACTAGAATGTCTACATTGTCATTTAATTTTCAAAGAAATATTTTCTAAATGTCATATGGTAGGTTGCACCAATGTCAAGCAACCAAGTATCTCTCCCAAGATGAAAATGACGTGTTAAACAAAACTTCATTTAATCCAACATTACAATGTGCAGGAATAAAGTGAGCAAATTCAAGAGCTTTACCTTTGTCTTCTCTCTTCTAGTTATGCTTCTCTTTAATCATCTCCCATGGAGCCTAACAATGATCTGCATCATGTCCATCCTTGCCACAGGGTCCACAGTGAACATCAAGTCTCTTGTTGTGATTGTTTTTGCCCCCTGACTCTGAAACTCTTCCTCCACGTCCTCTCTTGTTGCTTTCTCCTTTAGAAGAATCATTTCATTAATTCTTTCTTTTATGCGCAAGGTACAAGGTCTCTCCAATGGGTTGAGTTATCTTCTTTCAAAACGCTTTCTCTCTTTCTGTGATATTCTCCCCCAAAGAGTCAAAAGTGAGGTCTTCCAAGTTACCACTAGCTTGAAGTGCTTCAAGATAGTGTGAGTATGTGGGGAAAAAGACCTTGATGAAGGCTATAAGAACGAGGTCTGACTACAAACCAACAACATCAATGTCATGCTTGATTGCTCTAATCTCAAATGTTGCAGCCATGGGATCATTATCCTTCAACTCCAGGTTGAAGTGCCTCAACGGTAACTGAAATAGCTCCAATTATGAATGTGAGTCATGCAAATCCTTTAACTTCTTCAAAACATCATACCAAGTTTTAGCAAGTGAAATATGTCGATTCAACTCTTCACTTGTTATAGCAGCAATCGATGCATATGTCGTCTTGTTTCTACTCTTTCATATGGCAAGTTTTTTGTATGTTGTAAGCAATGTTATCAGAACCGGACCGATCATCGAACCGACAAAAAAGCCCAAAATGTGAACCGGACCGGAACCGGGAAAAAACGGTAGATTAAAAATACATAAAATATTCATATTTTGTAAAAATACATATATATTCATGTGCATACATATGAATCTGAACCAATAATACACAAACATGCAAAGTTTCTCATATATATAGCAAGTATAGGTGCAAATAACCAAAATAGCACCAAGTGCAATACATCACTGAACTTCTTAATCAAAATACATCAACAAAGAGGTTGTCGTACAACATCGTACGGAACCGGTCGACATCGATCGGTTCAGCGGTTTTTGGGCAGGATACATACAATCTGTCTTTCACAAATGTCATCCCATAGGTCGTTGACGAAGGTATGCTTGATCTTCCTTAACCACTCTAGGTAGTTGTCTTTTCCAATGAGCACTAATTCAACAATGGAATCCAAAGAATGCATCTTCAACAAGTACTCTGCAATATGCTTTCTACAATAAACTCTGCAATACAACAAGTTTTGCAAACAACTCAACACTATGACAAGATGCAGGTCTAAGTCACTGCAACTAAGCTTACAATACAGTACAAAAACACACAATACAATAATGATAGTGATAACTTTTGACATACAATCTCCCTGCAATATAATACCATAGGAAGAAATTGCTTGACACCTAAATACATTACTTATGGATACACCAAAACAAAACATAATACAAAACGGGCATTGTTTTCTAGGTGTTAGTGGAAAGATAAGAGGAAGACACTCAAGGTACAATAACCTCTTATCCTCAGTGAGTGATGGATCCACAGCTTCAAAGAATCATTAAAAACCAAGTCTTTCACAAGTTTTCATCCTAAAAAGGGTGTTCAGCCTCTAGCTGTCGATCTAGAGTTCAAACCACAATTACAACTACTCGGACGATGATTTCACAAGTAGGCATCCTTGTGCTCCATGACACCAAACCTTCTCTGACTCATTTATAAGGAGCTCTCTCCACCCTCCATGCGGTCTCCCGTACTCCAGGCCGAGGGCTTTCCATGCCTCGCCATAGATTTCTCCTCTCTTCGCTTCTCTACTTTATTTTCTTTTCTGCAAATTTCCTCTTACACGAGACCTTTTGGTGCTCCTGCTTTGTAACAACGTCATTGTACTCAACAATCCCATTGACTTACTTTGTGGTCATTAGTCAAACATTAATAAAATTATCTTATCTTATATATCTCCCAAACAAAACCTTCATGGAGGGTATAGGGCGTTGCACCCCAAATTCATTTCCTTTTCATTGTGAGCGTCGTGCATCCTAGTCAAGCACCAAGCACTAAGTTCTAATACAGTCGAAGGACAAAACTCCACTAGTTGTTGAGGCTGATGTCGAGGTAATAGAAACTAGGGTTTACGAGATTGAAGACAGGTAACATACAGCAAATGCCAAGTCACAAGTTGCAAACTAGGTTGGGTGAAAGCGTCGAGTTTTGAAGGTGAGGAATGGAGATAACAAGGTTGCAAATTGCAAATGAAGGAGTGAACAACCTAGAATATATGGACTAGAATGTGGAATTAGGGTTCATGTGTGCAATAAGACACCTTGCACAACAAGCACAAGGAGGAAACGTGTGGCACTGGAGGTAAAATGTAGATTAAGAGAAAAAGGTCGCAGAAAACTAAAGGCACTAAGGTCACAAGAGATAGCATGAGGATTCAAGAGAAAAATAGAGTTTCACATTGTTACCGGATGAACTATCAAGGCTAGTCACCAATACACAATGTATGGAGAGAGTGACCATTGTCACCTCAGTGACTCTACCAAGACTTATTTCAATTTGAAGAGTCGGGGTCTCCAAGGGGAGATCCCTTCCGCAAAACACTACAACAAACACGACTATACCTCCTATACAAAAAGTTAATGACCAGTGCCTTACGAGAGATAAACATATATTGTCACAGAATTAGCATGCAATTCAAATGAACAAGTGATGAATGTGGTTAACTTGCAAACATCCAGATCACTAGCTCAAAGTAGTTAACCATTCATGTACAACCATTAACATACAAATAAGTGTTATGTATGCACAAGTAGGGCAACCCAGCTATGACAGTATATCAGTAATAAAGTAAGCAGTAAAGGGATGCATACAATATTGTTATCTTAATAGATCATGCATTCGAGGTCTGTTATGCATCCATGTAACAAACACTTACAAGAGATTAGTATGTAGATAAAAATACCATGTTCATAAACCAACCAATCACCACTAATCAAAGCAATGAATGACCAATGTATAAGTAGCAGCAATATGTGTTCAAACAATGTTTCCAGGATGTTATTTATCAAACACTTTTAACAATGAGCAATTACACCTTTAATGCTAACTTAAAGTGCAATTTTGAAGACAATACCAGCATTCAAAGTGTGTATAAACAGTCTGAAAACATGGCCTTTGCTTGCAACCAAACAATAGGGAAAAATGATACTTGAAATCCAAAATGTAAAAGCCTTGTTTACTCACTTTATGGGTGTGTGTTGACAGGTACCTTGGTTGTTATGGAAGGTACAGGCTGTCACAAGTTGACAGTCCTGTAGTGGACTATTAAAGGCAGCCCTAGAGGCTGTTACAGCCACTGAAAGGGTTGTCCCTTGGCTGGTGTGGCCTTGGACAGACCCTAAAATGTAGGACCGAGCTGGGGATTGGATAGGGCAAGGTGTGCAAAGGCCAGATCAGGGGTTGAAAGAGGCCTCTAGGGATTTTAGGGCAGAATTAGGACTGTTATAACTTCTAGGGCTTTTTAGGGCATATTTTGAGATTTTCACAATTTTTGTATTTTTAGGGTTGCCTATAATTCCACCTTAGGGTTTTAGGGGGTTTAATGGCCAGGTCGAATTTGTAGTGAAGGAGGCCCAAGATTGCAATATATATATATATATATATAGAGAGAGAGAGAGAGAGAGAGAGAGAGAGAGTTTTTAACATAAAACTGTGGACCTAAAATTACCCTAATCTACCATGTAAATGCATGTATAAACATATGATTTTGAAATTTAGTTGTAGATGAAGATAACCCAAGGGTTTTAAGGTTTTACCCTAACCCTAGGGCATCAAGGAAGGTGACTAGCCTTCCTCTTGAGAGGTCCTTTCAACATTTCGCAAACTAGGGCTTACTCTAACAGCTACAAGAGTTGGTTAAAGTAAGCCTAGCTAGGGCAAAACTTAGAGACCTAAAGCCCAAGCTTCAAAAGACTCCTAGAGGACGTCCTCCACAATACTATGGTTATAGAGGATAAAAAATGACCTAGTTTAGACAAAAAGCAGCATTAATGGCTACCATTCAACCATAAACAAGCATCATTCATCAACATTTAACAAAGAGAAATCAAGAAAAGAGCTTAGATACCTCCTTTTGCATGTGTTTAACAAACAATTCTAGCATCACCTTAGTAAAGAGCATGAGCCAAAGAACTTCAAAAGATTTTCCTTCAAACAAAAAAGAATTTCTCTTCAAGAGGTGCACATCACATCCAAGAGCCATAAGAAGGGTAAAATAGCAACATAATGTTTTATCCCACTTGTCTTATGTTCAAATGAAGTGAGGAGAGGTTTATTTATACCCTCTCACACTCACTTTACAAAATATCCAAGCCGACATGCCTTTAAAATGTCAATTTTAGATTTTAAAATATCAACTTAAAATTATAACAAAAATAATATAAAATAATCCAGTATATGGGTAACAGGGGTCTTTTTCCCCACAGTTTACCCAAAAGTGACTAAAATAGCTAAAAATAAGCAAATCAATCTGAACGAAAGGCGAGAGTGAGCTGGAGGTAGGACGCCATGCCCCATCTAACCCCGAGAATGCAGAAAATCCCTCAACGCCCTCCCCAAACAAGCAAAGCATCCTGGCATAAAGGATGACATCATTATGCAGAATAGCCCAAGGAGAGAGGGTGCCAATGTGCAGAGCAACCAAGAGGATGTAAGAGGTGACTATGAAGAGAGACCAAGGTCCCACAGCTGAAAGTAAGGTCACTAGTGCAAGGAAACAAGTGTGGGGTCATGTGACCCAGTGATCAACCCCTAGGAGCTCCGGACACCAACCCCAGGATTAAAAACCCCAACAAAGGGCAGTCAGTAGTGCCATTAAACCATAGTACTCCTAAAGGAAGGACCAAAGGGCCTGACCATGACCACCACTACTAAATAACACCCCTCCTAGTCAGAAAAATGTCCTCTCTCCCCTTGTGGCACATCTAAGGGTGCATTGGGTACAGGTGCAAAGTAACACACAGAAAAATGATTTAACTGATACCTAGACAGTCAAGAGCAGTGCCAAACTGAGGAGGACATAGAGCCAAACTAAGGAGGACGCAATGTTAGGACAGACTGAAGGAGGACAGAAGGCAGACTGCCGGCACTCGTGGAGTTATGACGAGAACACCTGTTATCACGGATCTTGTAGTTGCCCCGTAGAGTAATCCTATATAGGATGGCAAAGGGGACAAGCAACCAAAGTCGCAACCTACGAAAACCCTAAACCCCAAAAGATATTGGTTGTCACGCCGGTTAGGGTTTCCTTCACTTTATGCCACTAAAGAAGCGCAAGTGACAATGGGGGAGACCCATACCTATCCTGAAGGGACAAACCTTAAGCAACTCACCAGATCAAACCCTAACGGAGAATACGTAAGGTGAATGCTTGAAACCCTAGATTTAAGGGATAAGCCACAAGTTAAGGAGTGTTTGAGTAGATGCAGTTAAAGATGTTGGTAATGTTACTCAAGCAAGATAACACAGTGATTTATGGAATTTAGGATCGAATCTAGGATTTGTGTGTTTATTCAAACGATCAAACCTGGGACCCTGGGGATTTACGCAGAAACATGGAAATTTCCCAAGGTGAGGTTGAAACGAAGAATTAAGACTTTCAACACACTTGCTTAGATGTAGGATTTGATAGTATGACAAATTCTAAGCAAAACCAGAATCAAAGACAACACAGGGAACTGGATGCCAAGTTTAAGAGGGGCGCTCTCTCTGCCAAGGATCAGTGCCTGAAGGTGGGCAAATGGAGTCCAATGCTGACGCCTAGGAGGGATAGGGGGCTTTTTGGGATGGCCGACAAACCCAAATCTTCGAATTTGCATATTCCCAGTGCAAATCGATCTGGTGATTTTTCCTACTTTCTAATAAGGGTTTTTTCAGTAAAAATGGTGATGGGCAATGCAAGAAAAGTAAAATGCCGAGAAATAACCTTAGAGATGTATCTGAATTTGATAGATAAGCACCTGAATGATGAAGAATGTTCTCTTTCTGATCAAATGAGAGTTCCAGGCAAGTTTCTGATGAATTAAAGCTCCACTCAGTGACCCTAGTGCCCCCTTCAACCTGCCACGCCAAGGAAAACAATTAGCACGACAAAATAAATGGGATCTACGGGATAAAGAAAATACAAGGATGAAAAATCATAAAGAAGAAATCACTTCCTGAAAGCCAACACCGAGAACCGACAACAGGGTGAGTCTCCCCACTAATGCGTCTCCCTTAGAATCGCCTCCTTCAACTTGTAGATTAAACGGGTACAAGAAAAGATGCAAAAGCTATGTCGGATTGATCTCAATGCAAAAGAAATGCAGTGCCAATCATCATCACATTCATCTATCTATCAAGAAACAAGTAGTGAATCCCAAAAAATCCTCTTTATTCAATATTCTAATGCCAAAGCTCATGGTTTTACAATGGGGGGATCACCTCTCTTAAATAGCTTGAGAGTGTGTCCACATTTTAGCTAACTATCATCCGACGATTGAGATTAAGACATCATCAACGGTGGAGATCAGAAATACAAAGATCAATACATGGATCAAGGTGACCACATCAAAGGGGGCGTGCACTTTTGCTCAAGGATGCCTTCCTAAGGTGGAAATCACAATACAACATAAGATATAAAATGATAGTACATCAAAGGGGGTCACTAGGGGCTTAATTCACCTTATGCCCCATTACAACCTCATAACATAGGATATAACAATATAATACATCAATTAGCCAAGTGAGGGGCGCCCCTTCGAGGGGAGTCCTCACTGGCTAAGCCAAAACAAAGTAATCCCAGACCCAATGTTGACTGAAAATGCTGAAGAGCTATCCGAGGAGCCAAAATACATCATTTGAGAAGTTTCCCTACCATTTCCTTGACACAACAAGCCAAATCGATTTTTTCAATGAATTTCCTAGTTCATTTTGGGTGGTACATCCTCTTGAACTGGGAATGATAACCAATACACTCAGCCAAAAAGACATATGCATGACAGATAGTAACATGGAATGGCGGTGTCTCACAAATGGATAAAGTATTTGGGCTTGTTCCTTCAGACTCTAACAAGTTTTCCTTTACATTATTTTGCAATACTGGTCAACCTTCAAAGGCAAGCCCTGGAAGCCTTCTGGGCTCCAGTAAATGACTAAGAAATAACCTTTGCAGGTTAGTCTCACCATGTTGCCCTACGGGGGCAAATGAGCCGAACACTATACAATGAATGAGTGCTCATCCTTTGACCATTGACCTTTTCAATAAATTTCACTTTCACATAAGATAGTAGCCAGCCTACAAGAGCAGGTGCCTTGGAAAGCAGTCTGGGCTCCAGTAAATGACTAAGGCCTAGCCCCGCTGCCAGCGAGCAGTCCATAGCCCCGACGGGTTTGCCTCACCCTACTACCCCTGTGGAGGGCAGATGAACCTTACATTATACAAATAATGAGTGCTCAACCCCTTAGCCACTAAGTACTTTTTAAACATTTATACTCTACATCATTTAGATATAGCATTTATGTGTTCTGATACTTTAGTGTTTAGCAACACTGTTGGGAGGAGTACTTGTTTTGATGACTAAAGGAGAACTACCCGGTGATCCCAGCCACACTGGCCAAGCTACATACTTCATAGCCAAAGACACATAACAACATGGAGTTTATCATGCATAGGGGTCAAGATGGGGAAAAGATCTTCAATCTCACAAGTCTCAGTCAATCTAAGTCATGGGATAAAATTCAAACAATGGATGAACTGGATGGATGGGGACAAATGACATATGGAACCAACATAGCACTAAGGTTTAACATTTGCGTAAAGCGTGGCATGAGCAATAATCTTCAACATTGAGTTATTTGATCAGTCTTAGCACAAGTTCAAGCATCAGTATACATATAAGCATAGGTCACCATGATCATCCTAACAAAACAAGCCTAAGTGTTTAATATACATCACAGAGCAAAAACAAAACAAGGAAACATATACCTGATCTCACCATATACTTGTCTCCATCTGATGAGCCCCTCTATAACTGTGTACCATATCTGCTCTGCTCAAATGAACTAGATCGCCAATGAAAGCATCTCAATAAACAAGTGAATCTCAGTCCTCGCAAGGGAACACTGCTAAATCAGGCTCTGAAATGGTTGAGGTTGTAATGATCCATGCTAAAACCCCATGTGAATGAATAGCTCAGAAAAAATAAAGAGATCAATCTGTATGTTGCATCATGGTAGCCCAGTTGCAATATATATGTGATAACAACACCAAGGCTTTGATACTAGTGTCAGACCTTGGGTAACTCCAAGATCATGAATGAACTTCATTAAGCATGAATGATTTATTTATATAGTTGAAGAAGGGGACCTTTGGGCTTCATATTCCCAAGGTATGTGCCTCTTTGTGACTCTTCATCTTCATAACTATAGCTATTTTACAATATTTACAAATGGATAATAATCCATTAGGATTAGATATCCAATACAAAATTTCACCTCAATCTTGAGGTTTCCCAATTCTAATCCTCGTAAACTTTCAGGCTTAGCACTGATACGAAATATTAAATTACTGCATAAATACTTCACTTCTCTTCAACCCAATTTCATATAGCAGCCCAAGAAAATAAACAACATACAAGTGTACTCCAATACCACAAATGCTAAAGCCTTAGTGCATGCTTTTCTAAGTACATAACAGATCTGAAATGTTATTACAGCAGTAAAACAGCTCGTTTATCTTCAAGATGTGTTAAATCACTTAACCAATTCAGCTATATATTATGTCAAATCAGCATGAACAACTTGAATCTACTCAATCACAAACATAACATATGCTAAAAAGTAAATCTGCAAGTACGTAATATTTGGACAAATGGAAACTTCATGTATATAAGATGAAATACAAGTACATACCAAAGCGTCATCAGAAAGTTGGTACAAGTCAAGCTCTCCAAACCCTAGAAAGCGAGACCATTGAAAACTCTAGACACCATCTTTTATCAAGGAATCACTCTTAAACCCTAACCAAAGCTAGTTACTCCACCAAAGATCCTCAACAACCAAACATCATCACCGACAAGATGGCACATTCTTCTGGAGAGCATCTCCTTAGAAATCTCTTCTTCATGGTTAAACATATGTGTTGCATTATTCTCTCACTTGGAGTGCCCTAGCTTCATTCACATGTGTGAGGAGGTTGGCACTGTTGTTGTAAATGTAACTTCGGAAGATAATCTATTGTATTTTATTGTACCTCCGTCGGAGATGTTTTTCCTCCGTTCAGGGATGTCATTATTATGTTTGGTCATGCAAGGTCATTGAGGTAACACCAGTCGAGGCAATAGTCCCCAGACGAAATAATGTTAATATATTTTGAGTTTCCCAAGAGACATGTCGGCCCTATTAGGTTAGGAGGTCGGCCCTATTAGGTGTTAGGTTAGTCACTTGAAGGGTATAAATAAGGAGGCGCTCTCCCTCATTTATACACAAACTCACTCACTCAATTTCGCATGAGTAAGCGAGAGAAGACAAGTTTGATAGAGGAGAAAGAGAGAGAGATGTAGAAGACTTTTTATTTTTAGGTTTTCCATTTTGTGATATTGTATTAGTGACGAATCTATCTCGGAGGACGCCCTGGGGTTTTCTCCTTTATGGTTTCCCTGAGGAAAATCTTAGCATTCTTGTGTATTGTTGTGCTTGTCTATCTTTTAGTTTAAAGATCTAACATAATTGAATAAAAGTGCAAACTCTAACATGGTACCAGAGCTAACCTAAAAAGAAGGCGTTGTGCAGCAGCAGGAAATTAGGGCTTCCTAGTTCAAGGTCTTCTCTCCACAGATCATCAGAAAAAGAGGGCTCGGCTAACTCATCCTAGGAGGGCACATCTTTTGGAGGAAGCAGAATCAATTTTGAAGAATTTTCATTTTTGACCCAGACACTAGTGCTGGGAGAAAACTAGGGCATCAAGCTTTTGGGGTTTTCTTCCATCAATTTGGAAAAAGGAGTGCAAGACAACTTGCCTTGAAGATGCGAATCTTTTTGTCCAATCAGAATTTTAAAATTTCTACTTTGGTAAATTAAGGTTTCTCTGACAAATCCTAGGCCAGCTAGCTCCAGAACTAGGTTGGGCATCTCAAATTGGTAAGACCCAAAACCTCTACTATTTTTATCTGAGGTTCTCATTTCAAAATGACTCACCACACCAAGCTTGAGGATAAGCTTGAGGGAAATGACAACTTTCAAGCATGGAAGTATAGGATCTCTCTCATTCTTGAAGAAAATGATTTGGACAAATATATTAGTGAGGAAGTTCCAACGCCAGAGGGAGATGAAGTGAAGGCTATCCACGAGAAGAACTTGGTCAAGGCCAAGAGAATTATTGCAGATTCCATTAAAGATCATCTCATTCATCGTGTCATCTTTGAAGACACCCAAGGAGATGTCCGATGCTTTGACGAAGTTATTCGAAGGGAACAACATCAATCGAAAGATGACATTAAGGATCCAGCTCAAGAATGTGAAGATTCTAAACTAGGAGACCATACAATCCTACTTCACAAGGGTCTCTCAAATCAAGGAACAACTTGAAGTAGTTGAAGAAAAGGTAGAAGAATGAGAGATTGTTATGACCACCTTGAATGGTTTCCCAAGATCATGGGACTCATTCATTTAAGGAATATGTGCAAGGAAAAAGTTGATCACTTTCAACAGACTATGGAAAGAATGTGCTCAAGAAGAAGCTCAGTTGATAACAAGAGAAGAAAAGATTGGAGCAAATGATGATCAAGCTCTCACAGTTCATACTAGAAGAAGTCACAACAAGAGAGAGGACCACCATCATAGAAGACAAAGGAGACCCAGAAGAGATCTATCTAGTGTTAGATGTTACACATGATGAGAAGGGACACTACTCCAGATATTGTCACAGAAACAAAAGTTCCTCCAACAAGAAGATTAACAAGAAAAGAAATCATGCTCACACCACTGAAGATGATGAACCAAGAAGGAAAAGAACCAGAGAAGAAAGAGATGATTCTTCAAGTGATGAAGAATATGTCTTAATCTCAACACTCACAGGCACTGTCACACATGGGAGCAATGTTTGGCTTGTAGATAGTGGAGCATCCAAGCACATGACGAGATACAAAGAATCATTCGTCAATCTATCTGAGCATGAGTCACCTCACAAGGTGAAACTTGGGGATAACTATCAATACCCCATAAAAGGAAGTGGAGAAGCTTCCTACAAGCTAGACTCCGACAAATCTTTGAAGATGAAAGATGTTCTATATGTTCCAGGATTAAAGAAGAATGTTCTCTCCATCTCAACCCTAGATGCAAAAGGAATGAGGGTTACATTTGTTGATGGCCAAGTCATAATGTGGCCAAAAGGAAAGACAATAGATGATGCAACAGTAATTGGAGAGCAAGAGGGAGGCTTGTACAAATTGAAGGGACAACCTGAACAAGCATTGGTTCATGACTCCATGGAACCAAGTGAACTATGACATAGAAGGCTTGCACATGTGCACTATAGAGCACTACCTATTGCAAGCAAAGCAGTTTCAGGAATTCCAAAAATCCAAACAAGACATGAAGGAATTTTCAAGGGATGTGCGCAAGGAAAGAATGTAAAAAAGGCGTTTCCCAGTTGTGAAAGAAAAACAAAAGGAATACTGGACATAATCCACTCAAATGTATGCGGTCCCATGTCATCCAGCTCACTAAGCGGGTATATATATTAAGTTTCTTTTATAGAGCACTTTTCCCGCAAGACTTGGTTTTATTTCTTGAAAAGTAAAGATGAGGTATTCAGCAAGTTCAAGGAATTCAAAGCCTTGGTTGAAAATCACACTGAGAAGAAAATCAAGACCCTATGGTCAGATAATGGCGTAGAATTCACTTCGGAAGAATTCAAGGATCTTTGCAGAGAATCTCAAATTAAGAGGGAATTGAGTTGCGAGCACTCCCTACAATCCTCAATAGAATGGTGTTGCAGAATGAAAGAACTGAACGATAATGGAAGCAGCAAAAGCAATGCTACATGACTAGGATCTTTTAATGCACTTATGGACAGAAGCAGCAAGGACAATTGTGTATGTAGTAATGTACAAAATCGTACACCTCACAGAGTATTAAGTAATAAGACTCCCGAAGAAGCTTTCTCAGGTTAGAAACCAAAAGTCAGCCATCTCAGGATATTTGGCTGCCCAGTATACATACACATCCCAAAAGAAAAGAGAACCAAGCTAGATCCTTCAAGAAAGAAGGGAATATTTGTGGGATAAAGCGACACTTCAAAATCCTACCAAATATGCTTCCCATGATTCAAGAAAATCGACATCAACAGAGACGTAACCTTAGACGAAGACTTGGCATAGAACAAATCAAGAAAGCTACGTATTGAAGAGACTGAAGAACCTGAAGCAGCTAGAGTCAAAGACACAGTAATGGAAGAAGCGACTCCAGAAGATCATGAAGACCACGACATGACAAAACCACAAGAACCTGTAGAACCACCTCGTGAGAATAACTCCCACAAAAGAAGACCAGCATGGGCACGAGAAGCAATACAAGATGCAAAGAAGTATGGCGCTCCATATGGGATGCATAGAGAAAGCAAGAGATCTAGACCATACTCCAGTTATGTGGCCCTGCTATGTGACATCATTGATAAAGAGCCTTCCAACTATGAAGAAGCAGCAGAGAAGAAAAAATGGAAGAATGCCATGATCGAGGAGTACCAGTCGATTATGAAGAATGATGTCTGGGAGATAGTTCCGAGACCAGAAGAGAAGTCTATTGTAACTTCGAAATCAATCTACAAGATCAAGCATGCTGCAGGTGGTAGCATTCAAAAACACAAGGTAAGATTTGTGGCACTAATTTCTACCAGAAAGAAGGCATAGACTACGAGAAAACATTTGCACCTGTAACAACACACACTTTTATCAAATCTATACTTGCATTGGCTGCAGTAATGAAATGGAAGGTACACTAGATGGACGTCAAGACAACATTCTTGAATGGTGTAGTTGAAGAGGAAGTATACGTGGAGCAGCCACTAGGATTTGAGACATGTGACAGACATACTCATGTGTGCAAGTTAAAGAAAGCCTTGTACGGATTGAATCAGGCACCCAGGATATGGTACGGCAAGATGGACAGTTTCCTGATGAGCTTAGGCTTTACCAAGAGTAAAGCAGATTCCAACCTTTACTTCAAGGTTGAAGTAGGAAGACCAGTGATACTTCTACTATATGTAGATGACCTGTTTCTAACAAGTGAGGATGTGCTCATTACAGATGCAAAGAGGAGGCTTGTCGCAGAGTTCGAGATGAAGGACCTAGGGATGATGCATTACTTCTTAGGAATGGAAGTGTGGCAGAGTGCGGATGGGATCTTCCTTGGTCAAGGAAAGTATGCAGTGGAGATTCTGAAGAGGTTTGAAATGATGGATTGCAAGGCAATGGCCACACTAATGGCATCAAACATGAAGCTACTGTGTGATGCTTCATCAGAGACAGTTGATGCCATGATGTATCAGGAGATGATTGGCTCGTTGATGCACCTAATGAACACGACGCCAAACATATGCTTTGCTGTGAACACCCTGAGCCAATTCCTGACGGATCCGAAACACGTTCACTTGATTACTGCAAAGCATATATTGAGATACCTGAAGGGTACAGTTGAGTTTGGGCTCAAGTATGAAGCAAATCATAAGATTAACCTACATGGTTATGTTGATTCGGATTGGGCAGGCAGTACCACAGATAGTAAGAGCACTTCAGGATGCTGCTTCACTTTGGGATCTAGTATGATCTCCTGGTTTAGCAGGAAGCAATCATGTGTGGCGCTAAGTACATTCGAAGCAGAGTATGTTGTAGCCTGTTCGACTAGTTGTGAGGCAGTATGGCTTTAGAAGCTACTGTCAGATTTGTTTGATCTCGAGTTAGAGGTGACTTGTACCTTTTCCGACAACCAAAGTTGCGTAAAGTTGTTGGAGAACCCGGTGTTCCATGACAAGTCTAAGCATATTGAGATCAAGTATTGCTATATTCGGGATATGGTGCAGAGAGGAGCAATGAAGCTCCAGTATGTGGCGACAGACAAGCAGATAGCCGATGTGTTGACCAAGTCGTTAGCCAGAGTGACATTTGAATACTTCTCAGAGAGGCTTGGTGTCATCCAGATCGAGGACCCTAGAAATAGTGAGTGGTGAGGCCGGAAGACGCAGATGCACTAGAGCTAGTTCTCGCATGGTGGAAGATGTTGGTGGTCTTTGGGATGTAATGCACCTAGGGTGCTCCTGGTTGTGCTCCCATGTTGGAGACGATGAGAGGTCCACCGATCACAAAGACACTTTGTGTGCGCCTAGGTTGGTTTTCGCATGGTGGAAGACGCAGGTGGTCCTTGGGATGTAATGCACCTGGGGTGCTCCTGGTTGTGCTCCCATGCTGGAGACAATGAGAGGTCCACCGGTCACAAAGACACTTTGTGGCGCCTAGGTTGGTTCTATTTCTCGCATGGAGAAAGACGCAGGTGGTCCTTGGGACGTAATGCACCTGGGATGCTCCTGACTGTGCTCCCATGCTAGTAGACGGGCGCTGACCATTGAGAGACGCAATGCACCTAGGGAGCTCCTGGGTTGTACCCATAGGGTGGGAGACGCAGGTGGTCTGTTAAACATGAGGTGTGCATCTGGGATGCTCTCCATGTGTGATGATGAGATGATCTGGATACGATGAAATGACGGTAGGAGATGCAGGTGATTGTTGTGGCAATGTAATGTGTGGTCCTGGGCAACACCTACGTGATGGCTTGCTCGTGGATATGATGAAGACCTAGATGTGAGCTAGGCCTACATCCAGCATGAAAAAGGGTTGGCTCTGTAGAACTTATGAGAGATAGATTAGAGAGATGTCACTAATCAATGATAAACAAAATGAGGATTACGATAGCAACGACGTTAATGATCCAACGATGATGATGTGCCCCAAGTGTTGATGACTGTGACGAGAAAATACCTTCCTAGTTAAGAGGGAGTGTTGTTGTAAATGTAACTTTGGAAGATTTTCTATTGTATATTATTATTGTATTTTATTTTACCTCCGTCGAAGATATTTTTTCTTCGTTCGGGGATGTCATTATTATGTTTGGTCATGCAATGTCATTAAGGTAAAACCTTCATTGTAAGACGGGGCAACAGTCCCCAAAAGAAACAATGTAAAATGTATTTTGAGTCTCCCAAGAGACAAGTCAACCTTGTTAGGTTAGTGTTAAATTTCCATATGCTTAGCTAAGACATTAGTATTTCATTCCATTTTCATAACAAAAGCATATAAACAGGATCACTGAAAGATAGACAAGCACAACCATACAAAAGGAACACAAAGATTTATCCTGGGAAAACCCTAAAGGGAAAAACCCAGCAAAAGCTTCCTCAATATAGATGCCCCAAAAAGATAAAAGATAAAACCAGCAAGGAGATCAAAGCCTGATCCTCCTTCTCCAGCTACTTCTCTTCTCCACTAATGCGCTACACAAGTGATAGTGTGTGTCACAAATGAGGAGCACTACACCTCTATTTATATTCATCCGTTTACTTAAGTTAACTCATTTGACATGTAGGCTCGAGTTAAATCATGTAGGCTCAAGTTACACATGTAGGCTCAAGTAACCACACTGGGGTGCTGATGACCCACCTTTACAATTAGAGGGGACTACCTCATGACTCTTATTAGTTCTTCCGATTAGGAGCATCGGGGTACAATGTAATACAAGTGGTTCTCCCGGTAGGACCATCAGGGGCCACAAAAAGATACATATAGAATATTCTTCGAAGTTACAATATTTCAACACTCCCCCTTAACGAGAAGGGTATTCTACAGCAACATCAACATCAACAACAAGAGTAGAGATAGGGGACATCATCAACATCAACAGGGTAACACATCTATAAATCATTGGAAGCTTTTCAACATCATGTAGTCTTCATCATCAGCAACATCTTCAGTCTTCATCATCAGCAACATCTTCAGTCTTTGATCCGCAACATCTTCAGCATTTTGATCTTTCAATTAGCAACGACATCTTCAGCACTTGGACCTTTCGATCAGCAACAACATCTTCAGCATTTTGACCTTTCGATCAGCAACATCTTCAGCACTTTGACTTTTCGATCAGCAACAACAGCTTCAGCACCTTGACCTTTCGATCAGCAGCAACATCTTCAGTACTTTGACTTCTCGATCAGCAATATCATCATCAACACTTTGCCCTTTCGATCAACAGCAACATCATCATCATCATATTATGATCTGTCGATCATAATCATCATCACATTCTGATCTTTCGATCAGAAACATCATCAACATAAAAACATCATCATCATACTCTGATCTTTCGATCAGAAACATCATCATCATACTCTGATCTTTCGATCAAAAACATCATAATCATAGTGCGTCATCATCATACTCTGATCTTTTAGATCAGTACGTCATCATCATCATACTCTGATCTTTCGATCAGTACAGCATCATCATCATCATCAGCAACAACCTGCAATCCACAACTCAAAGACAAAAAGTCTTTGGATCACTTTTGGACTTAAAGTCCAGGGATGATACAATCCCACCACATTCTCGACAACCGAAGTTACCGGATTGATTACGGGAGAATCAGCCCCTATCACTTTAGGCCTAAGTCCAAGGACGATGCAATCCTACCACATTCTCGAGGACCGAAGCCACCGGATTGATTATGGGAGAATCAGTCCCTATCACTTTAGGACTATGTCCAAGGATGATGCAATTCTATCACATTCTCGAGGACCAAAGCCACCGGATTGATTACGGGAGAATCAGTCCCTATCACTTTAGGACTATGTCCAAGGATGATGCAATCCTACCACATTCTCGAGGACCGAAGCCACTAGATTGATTACGAAAGAATCAGTCCCTATCACTTTAGGACGATGTCCAAGGATGATGCAATCCTACCACATTCTCGAGGACGGAGGTCACCGGATCTATTATGGACAGATGTCCCGAGATGATACAATCCCTCTTCATTCTCGAAGATCGAGGTCTCCGGATCACTTTAGGGCATGTGCCCAGAGATGATACAATCCCACCACGTTCTCGAGGACCAAGGTCACCGGATCTATTGTGGACAGATGTCCCGGGATGATACAATCCCTCTTCATTCTCGAAGACCAAGGTCTCCGGATCACTTTAGGGCAAGTGCCCAGGGATGATACAATCCCACTGCAACATCACTACTCCCCCTTTCGGGGAAGATCTTTTCGAACCACACCAAGCTTGTCTCGAAAGTGTTCGAACTCTACTCGAGGCAGAGGCTTCGTCAGTACATCATCATCCAAACCATCATCATCTACATCTTCAGTATGTGAATACTGAACTATCACCATCTATATCTCCAGTATGTGAATACTGAAAGCATCATCATCTATATCTTCAGTATAGAAATACTGAATCACCATCATCTGCATCTACAGTATCATCATCTGCATCTTATCTTGTATGTAGAAATACCAGATTTCTACGTGTTACGTCGGAACACAGAGTTCTTTGTCATCACAACTATGTTTATCACATAGAATCATTGTAGTGTCCATCTTCAGGTCAAAGAGACCTAATATCAGCTTCTGAAACCATATGGCTTCACAACTTAGTAGAGCAATCTGCTATGTATTCTGCTTCAACCGTGCTAAGAGAAACACTAGACTGTTTCCTGCTAAACCATGAACTCATAGCAGACCTCACACAAAAGCATCTACCTGA